>JAWPHD010001393.1:0-326504 GCA_037043455.1 Cyrtodaria siliqua | reverse complement strand
TAACATTGAGCCTTTTTCTAGTTTATGTGATAAATACTGCTCTTGGGAACGGCGAGTCTTTCAAAGAGTATCAACATACAACGGTTCACCATTATTCGTCGACTTTGTCGCCATTTCGGAGATTGTATGGATTGCCTCAGAACGCGTGCGTGTATCAATGCAGCATCCGAAGAAAGTGTAAATCCCTGAATTACAAACGAAAGTCCCAAACTTGTGAACTGAATGATGCAACAGGTTCTGTAGAAGTAAACAAAAAAGAACCTTCGGTTTACATGGAAAGAAGTGATATCAAAGATAACGTATGTATTTTCCATCGTGTTATTGTTTCCGAATTATCAGATTAGTTGAAGTAGTGTAATATGTTGTTATGATGAATACATGTTATCGCAGTTCCATTGAAACATATTTACAAATCACTATTGTTTACACAATGAAAGAACTGCCCCCGTTACAAACTACTTTTTAAAATGTGGTATATATATATTAAAGGAAAGGTTGTCTATAGACGCAGCTTTATAATACTATTTTCTGTACATACTATTGCCTAATTTAAATATATATTATAAATAATACTGCAGAGAGAACAACCACTTCCAGATCTGAGTATACAAGGAAGAAACTTCTACGTGTGTATGAGTACAAGTATTTAAATTCGTGTTTCTGTTAGTTGTTGTAAAGTTAACTGTGGCAATTACGCAATCATGCACTTTTTGCAGGAATATAATACAGGAGAAACTTGATTCGGCATGTTAATACTGCAATAACTACGACCAACATCAGTTTGGTGATGTAATACAATTAAAATTAAATCCAGTGCTTGCTATATGTTTGGACGGTTGATATGTCATCAAATACATATATCGTACTACACAAGCTGCATACATGCATACAGTGACAGACAAATATTATGAATATGATAAGCCAAATTTATTTTGCATGTATAGCGGTTGACCCATTTACAGTTCGCAACATAGTTCTGACCAGTACGAGGTCGTATGTTACATAGTTCTGACAATACGAGGTCATATGTGACTTAGTTGTGACCAATACGAGGTCATATATGACAGAGTAGTGACCAATACATTATCATATGTGAAATTGTTGTGACCAATACGAGCTCATATGTGACTGCTGTGACCAATACTAGCTCATATGTGACATAGTTGTGACCAATACGAGGTAATATGTGACATTGTTGTGATCAATACGAGATCATTTGTGACATTGTTGTGACCAATAAGAGGTCAAACGTGACAGGGTTTGACCAAAACGAGGTCATATGTGACATTATTGTGACCAATACGAGTCATATGTGACATTGTTGTGACCAATATGAGGTCATATCTGACATAGTTGGACCAATATGAGGTCATATGTGACATTGTTGTGACCAATACGAGGTCATATTTGACATAGTTTTGACCAATACGAGGTCGTATGTGACATAGTTGTGACCAATACGAGATCATAGGTGACATAGTTGTGACCATTAGAGATCATATGTGACATAGTTGTGACCATTACAAGGTCAATTTTGACAAATACTATTTATGTATAAATTCAGTGAGTGGTCATACACTTCTCAAAACTGCTAACTACACCGCTCACGTTTTGGGTTATATATATCGATGGGTTGAATGTTTTTCAATAAAATAAAAAGGAAATACCAATTCAATCATTTTTACATCATTTCATTTTATTTTTTTCATGGGCAATGCTAGAACTAAACCACAATAAGCAATTACAAACGACCCATGTAAACACTAAAGTCACACTTTTCCCATATCTACATGTAGATATGGGAAAAGTGTGACTTTAGTTTATATATAACCCAAAACGTGAGCGGTGTAGTTAGCAGTTTTGAGAAGTGTATATGACATTAGTTTGACCATTATATGTAGATATGGGAAAAGTGTGACTTTAGTGTTTACATGGGTCGTTTGTAATTGCTTATTGTGGTTTAGTTCTAGCATTGCCCATGAAAAAAATAAAATGAAATGATGTAAAAATGATTGAATTGGTATTTCCTTTTTATTTTATTGAAAAACATTCAACCCATCGATATATATAACCCAAAACGTGAGCGGTGTAGTTAGCAGTTTTGAGAAGTGTATGACCACTCACTGAATTTATACATAAATAGTATTTGTCAAAAATGACCTTGTAATGGTCACAACTATGTCACATATGACCTCTAATGGTCACAACTATGTCACCTATGATCTCGTATTGGTCAAAACTATGTCAAATATGACCTCGTATTGGTCACAACAATGTCACATATGACCTCATATTGGTCCAACTATGTCAGATATGACCTCATATTGGTCACAACAATGTCACATATGACTCGTATTGGTCACAACAATGTCACATATGACCTCGTTTTGGTCAAACCCTGTCACGTTTGACCTCTTATTGGTCACAACAATGTCACAAATGATCTCGTATTGATCACAACAATGTCACATATTACCTCGTATTGGTCACAACTATGTCACATATGAGCTAGTATTGGTCACAGCAGTCACATATGAGCTCGTATTGGTCACAACAATTTCACATATGATAATGTATTGGTCACTACTCTGTCATATATGACCTCGTATTGGTCACAACTAAGTCACATATGACCTCGTATTGTCAGAACTATGTAACATACGACCTCGTACTGGTCAGAACTATGTTGCGAACTGTAAATGGGTCAGCCACTATACATGCAAAATAAATTTGGTTTATCATATTCATAATATTTGTCTGTCACGGTATGCATGTATGCAGCATGTGTAGTACGATATATGTATTTGATGACATATCAACCGTCCAAACATATAGCAAGCACTGGATCTAATTTTAATTGTATTACATCACCAAACTGATGTTGGTCGTAGTTATTGCAGTATTCACATGCCGAATCAAGTTTCTCCTGTATTATATTCCTGCAAAAAGTGCATGATTGCGTAATTGCCACAGTTAACTTTACAACAACTAACAGAAACACGAATTTAAATACTTGTACTCATACACACGTAGAAGTTTCTTCCTTGTATACTCAGATCTGGAAGTGGTTGTTCTCTCTGCAGTATTATTTATAATATATATTTAAATTAGGCAATAGCATGTACAGAAAATAGTATTATAAAGCTGCGTCTATAGACAACCTTTCCTTTAATATATATATACCACATTTTAAAAAGCAGTTTGTAACGGGGGCAGTTCTTTCATTGTGTAAACAATAGTGATTTGTAAATATGTTTCAATGGAACTGCGATAACATGTATTCATCATAACAACATATTACACTACTTCAACTAATCTGATAATTCGGAAACAATAACACGATGGAAAATACATACGTTATCTTTGATATCACTTCTTTCCATGTTAACCGAAGGTTCTTTTTTGTTTACTTCTACAGAACCTGTTGCATCATTCAGTTCACAAGTTTGGGACTTTCGTTTGTAATTCAGGGATTTACACTTTCTTCGGATGCTGCATTGATACACGCACGCGTTCTGAGGCAATCCATACAATCTCCGAAATGGCGACAAAGTCGACGAATAATGGTTAACTCAATGTTAGCAAAGTTAAACTTTTCATTTTCATTAATAAATTACAGTACAAAATAAAGGCCAAACATATTTTATGTCATATTGCACAAACACGTGAGCCTTCTTATCCACATTGAATATTACTCCGCCTACACGGTTTCCGAAGTAAGCCACAAATTGCACATAAGATGCTTTGATTGCAAGTTTGACGACGCCACTCAAATAAACGCCACTCTGCAATGAACGAGCTTGTCAAGCATCTAGAGACAACTACAGTGTTGAATGGCGTACCTATGTGATTGCATAATATTGATCTGTTAGACGAGTACTGAAGAAGATACATTGTAACTCATTCGTATACTATGCAGACTACTACTGGATAATGTTTTCATCAGCAATTAATACGACCTGTTCATCTCTTTTCGAAGATTTGTTTATATATATATATATATAGATATATATATATATTTCTAAATCAAAAATATTTTTTCAAATTGGACAATTAAGTCATGCTTTATTCACTTCGAATTTCAGAATGCGTATATGTTCCTCAAAAAAGGGGTTAAGTGCAATTTTGAAATATGTGCAATTTATTTATAAATAACCTAAATATATCTGATCAATACACATCACATTCACTAGTTAAACTCTTTATGCATGTTTCTTTGTGCTATCCTGACCAAATTGGACATACTTTATTGTGTGATTCAGATATATATATTTTAGCTTGTCAAAGAAGTAGAAATCGAATCTCTATATCGGAATTTTAAGCTCGCAGTTAATGAACAAAAATAAAAAGCATATTCCGCAGCGAATACACTATAAATATAAATATGTATGTAAACTTGCCCTAATTAGTGCAGTTACATATACGCCACTCTCCATGCAGGCAGGCCTGCCAAATCTCCGGATAAAATCCGGATTCTCCTGATTTAGTCGCTCTCCGGATCTCCGGATTTAAGTGTACAATCTCCGGATTGTTCATCAAAACAAATTGTTCATGATTTAACAGCTATACTTTCACAGTTTATCAGCTATTTCCGAATTGGTCCTGTTACGCACCCTAGTCAGAGGAATATATACAAGTGTCGAATCAATGGGGGTTCAATATCTCTAGAAACTGCTGCGTTTGGAGTGCTCCTTGTTGTTCCCATTGCTCTATACTGGATAGACTATTAGCAGAAGAATGTTTGGGTTCCCAAAATAGCACCTCTATATGCAACAGTTGTCCCGACTGTAGTATTAAAAAGTTGACTATAACAGCTGCTGATGTGTACGATGATTATAATTTGCATACTAGTTGACTTTGTATTTGCATTTAGCACGCATCTGTGTAGAAAAGTAAGTGCACTTTCATAAAAAAAAACCCAGATGTGGTAGAAACTAAACCAAGTCTTTGAAATCGAATTATTATGCTAATTTATTATTTTCTATAACTATCAAACAATGCATCAACATGTATTAATTGCATAAAAAATTTAAATTTGTGCTTTAAAACAATAGTGCGAAAATCAAGTCGCGCACTCAGAATGTCCGTTTGAAAATGTTCATCGTGCATTTAAAATCTTTTTTTTAAATTTTAAAAATCGCAGGATTTTGTTTTAAAACGTTTTGGCAGGCCTGATTTAATCCTGCCGAACATACAAAACATCATCACAGATTTGGAATAATTACAAAAAGGCAATATGCATTTAACATTACAAATTGTATTCTACCACTATAGTTCTCCTTTATTTCTAGAATAGAAAAAAGCAGAAAAAAAACAGACTGCCGAATAAACTTTATATAAGTAGTGGTGTGTTGATGAGCCTTTTAAACAACATTCAATTCAATTATCCACTGGTCACTACTTCCTTTACAGCGGTTACGAATAGTTCATAGTCAGCGCGTCAACTTACCATTCACGCACTGATTTATTGAGTTATTTCACCAGTGTTTTTTTTTTTTTATTATTATTTATCGTCGCCACTGGTTACCCATATGGGTGACGCCTCCAGAAGAGTATTAGTCATGCTAGCTTTTGGGAGGATAATGCGAGATTGATACAGAAGTACTGTAGCTCCGTTCCATAAGCTGTCCTAGTTCTTTTACGTGCCAGGTGTATACTAGCACCCATCATCAGAACCAATCGCTGCCACGTGTACAGTAGGTTGCTAATAATAGAGGTATTTCCCGGGTTGGGGTAAACAGCGAAAAGGAATGGTTAGGCGGAAAGAAGCGAAAAGGAATTCCCGCGAGTGAAAAGGAATGTGTTTAGTAAATGTATGTCTTAAATTAGTTGTTTAGTGGCAGAATTATTATATTTTTGATTGATTAAACATGATATGAATGTATCGATATACTTTATTAAACGCAATTATGAAAAGTAAGATGCAATTAAGAAAGAGGTGCAGTTTACTCGGGAGCAAAAAGGAAATCTCGAGAGCGAAAAGGAAACTACTATTATATGTATGTCTTAATTAAGTTTCTTAGTTCGTATTATATGTTTGTTTAATTAACCAAATATAACGGGACGATATTACTATATCAATACACTTCATTAAACCCAATTATGAAATTAAGAAACAGGTGTAGTCTACTTGGAAAAGAAAAGGAAACACCGCGAGCGAAAAGGAATTTGTGTATTATGTATGTGTTTTATTAATGTCTTAATTAAGTTGCTAAGTGACGTAATCGTTTTAATGTTTGATTAATTCAAAAACATTTTTTATCTATCAATATATTTTACTATGAAATCAAGAAAGTGCAGCAGCTTACCGCGGAGCGAAAAGAAACGTCTTAATTAAGAAGCAGTCCGAGGGATCTTTAACCTCAAGTGTGACCTTGACCTTTGAGCTACGGACCTGGGTCTTGGCGTGCGTGTCAAGTTATTTCAAAATCCCACGACGCATGACAAAGTTACAGCCCAGACAAACTTATTTCTGACATTTAACCTCCAAGTTAACCTCCACACCGTCTCATAATGGTGAACATTTGTGCCAATTTATTTCAAAATACCACGATGCGTGACAAAGTTACAGCCCGGACAAGCGTAGTTCTGAACTTTAACCTCAAATGTGAACTTGACCTTTGAGCTACGGACCTGGGTCTTGCGCACGACATACCGCCTCATTATGATGAACATTTGTGCCAAGCAATTGTAATATCCCAAAATGCATGACAAAGTTACAGCCCGGACAAGCCTATTTCTGACCTTTGATATCCAAGTGTGACCTTGACCTTTCAGCTACGGATCTCGGTTTTGTGTGCGGCACACCGTCTCATTATGGTTAACATGTGTGCCAAGTTATTTCAAAATTCCACGATGTATGACAAAGTTACAGCCCGGACAAGCGTATTTCTGACCTTTAATCTCAAACTTTGACCTTAACCTTTGAGCTACGGACCTGAGTCTTGCGCGCGACATGCCGTCTTATTATGGCGAACATTTTTGCCAAGTTATTTTAAAATCCCACGATGCATGACAAAGTTACAGCCCGGACAAGCGTATTTTAGATATTTAACCTCAAACTGTGACCTTGACCTTTGAGGTACGGACCTGGTTCTTAGAAGCGACACCCGTCTTATTATGGTGAACATTTGTGCCAAGTTATTTAAAAATCCCACGATGCATGACAAAGTTACATTCCGGACAAAAAGATGACAGACGGACGGAAGGTCGAGGGGCAAACCTAAAGTACCCTCCGGTCTGGACTAATAAATAAAAACGTGCGTGTATGTATATACGTGTACATATACCTATATTAAAATGGTTGCGTTAAAACATGTTGATTTTTAGTTTAGTAGCGTATTTATTTTATGAAGGTATTCATAATTTTCATAATTTTGATATGCACGGAAGGGTATCTTGCTTGATGAGTTAGAAAGGTGTCCATGGATAATATATACACGTGCGGTGAGTTAAGTTGCAGATCATCGTCACACAAGATAGGTGTAGACTACTTTAAGCCAATTTTCCTATTTAAGAAGTACGTGTAGCTCATTTAAGCGCCATACCACAGAGGCATTGCTTTGTTTATTCATTATGAGTGACTGATTCACACTCGAAACGCAAGAACAGTGTCCAAATGGGATTCCGAGTATACTTTCATGGCTGTCCGAACGTACCATCGAAGGCATCCGATCGTACCTGCAAACGTCCGAATGTACCATCTCTCTGGTGACAGCTCATTAGTACTCTTTATTTCATTGAAGTTTTCTGGTATACGACTACAATGCTATACAATATATTCTGGAGATGTTGTTGAACTATTAACGTCATGTATACTAAAGCGCTCAATCGCTACGGATACGATAACACCGATAGCACAGACTATTAGTTACGAAGGTGTCCGAACGTACCGGGTTTGACCCTATATTATTTCAGCATAAAACTAAAACAAGATGTCAATGACCTTGAAGCTCTACTGATATATTTTGATAGCTAGATCAGCCAGGGGAACCTGTGAAGTTTTATGGAAATAAGACCAATACTTTCAGAGAAGTAGTCACGATAAATCTTTCTTAATCACTAAGATGGTCGCTGGCGGCCACGTTTGACATAGAATCAAAATAAATTTTGTTGAGGACCAACAACTATATGTCATGCCAGTCATTTTAGTAAAGGTTCCAAATCAATATTACTTATCGTTTTTGAGAAGTAGTTGCCACAAACTTGTTGAATTGCCGGTCAATCTGATTTTACTTGGGACTAACTGGACATCAAGACCTACATTCGTGTAAAGTTGTATGAAAGCCATTTTGGTAAAGATAACAAACCGATATGGTTTCAGAGAAGTAGTTGTCACACAATTGTATTTAAATTATGTGTTTAGCCTTGGCGTGCATCTTGAATTATAAGCCAAACTTTTTTTTACTTAGGACCAACTAGACATCAATAGCAACATTCCTATATTCCTAAATATTATGATTCATTATGCAACATTACCTATGCAACATTATAATACCGCTATAAAGCTGTTTCAATTAATCCCAAACAACATCAACCTGAGTATATTCTATTTGCTGCTCAACAGCAATTTCTCCAAATCACCCTGGAATGATCCCTATTAATAAATATAGCAGGTGTGTAACCAGGTCACAGGTCATGTTATGCAATTTCTCCTGAGTCTTAGGTTACCAGACAAGTAGATTTGCTCTTGCCTCAGTGGTTGTATTTCATCAATCAGAATCGAAATTAAATCTTAAAATCCTACTATTTGTTTTCAGTCTTTTTCTGAGAGCCTTACCCATCTATGAATGTATAATGGACTGTCCTTTCTTTGAATTTGGACCAGTCCATTTATAGTACAAAGGGGTATAATGGACTGTCCTTTCTTTGAATTTGGACCAGTCCATTTATAGTACAAAGGGGTGTTTCGGTCAAATGATTGAAGAGCACCCAGACAGTGTAAACCCTGATCATTCTATCTGCAAGATGTTGTGCCAGACATTTTGTTAAGGTTCCAATTCAATATCACTTACGGTTTTTGAGAAGTAGTCGCCACAAAGTCGCATTTTTTAAATCTATTTCTGGCCGTGGTGGACGTCTTGAATTTTCGGCCGACCTGAATTTTTGCTTGGATCAACTAGACATCAAGAGCAACATTCCCGTCAAGTTTCATGACATTCCATCAAGTAGTCCCAGAGATGTAGTCGCCAAAAAATGTTTTCTATATAACTCTTTGTAAACATAGATGGTCGCTGGTGGCCATGTTTGATATCCAATCAAAATGAACTTTGGTTAGGACCAACTATGAAATTCCATCAAGTAGTTTCAGAGGAGTAGTCGCACAAAAAAATGTTTATGGACGGACGTACGACGGACGCCGCACCACGGCATAAACTCTGCTGATCTTTGATAAGCTAATAATGTTGATAAAAACAGGCGGCATAATTTTATATGTTACATGTTTTATGAAACATAACCCTGTATTTTTTTAAAACGCTTAACGCTGAAAACGAAAGAAACGAGTAAAGGCAGATTTTCGTTTGATTTTTGACTACTGCTGAAACGTCCATCTGGCAAGTGACGGACAACCAGATTTACGAAGGTCACCTGCCCGCACCCAAAATCCAATTGCCTTGCCCACTGAAGGAATTTTTGGTGGAAAAATAATGGATATTACATGTTTAAGGCACTGACAATTTTAATTAAAATATGCACAATTTCTACCTTGTGATGACTGGATGAAAAATAGAATAATTCAAAGTCACTGTAAAGAGAGCTAATTAGACTTTGTATTTCCAGCTGAATAGCGTTAGATTGTTTTAAATTATTGCCCAGAACCATCACTGTCATTTATCAAAAATCTATATTTTATGAACAATCATCGACATTAGCATTGCTTATATTTCCATGCATTCAACCTTATTAAATATAACACGCACATTGCAAGATTCAGCATTCCATACAATCTTATTGTTTGTAGTCAAGAAAGACAAAAATATCGGACAGGGAAAGCAGCATTCAAGGACGACAGTCAACCACAAAACACAAAAACAAACACGCAAACAGACAAACGAGAAGACAAAAGTAATAAAAAATGCAAACGACATCACAAACACAAAAGGGTTGACAATAGGGCTACCGCCTTGGAACGGTCAGTGGCAACAAAGGTAACTGGGGTTTAAACCGATTCTAGGGTGCACCAAACCTCACACTTACCCTACTGTCATCCCATTAAAACAGGACAGTGTAAATAAAGAAATCCTCGCCATGATCTAATCTCTAACCAACAAGGCAGCATCAACAGGGAATATAAGTTACACAAATATGCTCGTGTAAATGTATTACAAAAAACAATAGCCTAGAAAGCCACAAAGAAGGTACTCAATGACTTGGCAGAAGCCAGAGCAACAAGAGTATAAACCATTAAAGACTCGTCATCAAGTATTGTTGCAGTTATTTAGCTGAACATCATAGATATGACTGACATGAGCAACATATGCACACCCAAACCATCAACTTTACCTAAACGAGCCCCTATATGCAGGAAGTAAGTCAAGTGCCAGATTAGTGTGAACTATACATCAAGGTGTAAATCAGTTAGGTCGGTGTGTAGTAATGACCCAAGGTAATCTTTTGTTAAATAATTAAAGATCATGACGGAACACTTGACCTAGTACAGTATCCATGGTATCCAATCAAATAACCGATGTATTTTTTATCAGCCAATGAAACAACTCCCGTTCACTACCATGTGGTAAAGTGAAACAATGACGATTCAATCGAACTAGTTTGTAATTAAACGATTGTGGCAATTTGACGTCATTGTTTGATGAGCTAAGAGACTATCGACGCATGTCGTAAGGCCAAACAAAAATGGGTGTTTCCTATTTCATTCCCTAAAAAAATAGGGTAGGTCAGTAGGAATTATTTATTGATCAGAACAAATTTAAAACAAATAATAATCATAAAATGTTTTAGGGTCGGCCCCTTAAAAATAGGGTCGGTCGGACCACCTGAAACACAGTTTTTTTGTATTTTTTTGGCCTAATGAATAGGTGTGCATATTGTTTTATTTCAAAATGCCATATTTGTTTTTAATAAATCCGAGATAAATGACTGAATGGCATGTTTTTGTTTTGAAACAGATCTGCTTCGACCTTAGACTTGGCTAATTTCGATAATTATTCGAAGAATTTGCATCTCAAAAAGATATATTAACAGAAAAACAACTACTTACCAGTCAGATTTATAGGCATAAACCGTGCTAATAATTTCCAACACAAAATGGGCTTGTTGATTTATCTACATGAAGTCTATAATGAAAGTGAAAGTAGGAAAAAAACTTCTGTTTGACCAAATGCATCTGCTGTTTCTTTTGATCTGGTGTAGTCTAGATAACAAAAGCAAAAGTAGAAAAAAGTTTTGTTCGACCTAATGCATCTTTTTTTTTAATCTGCCTGACCTTTTGTAATTACTGCACTAGGAGCATCATGTACGTGTTAATTCCATCGGGTTTACCAATATCTAATATTACCGTATTGGTACCAGGTTTATCTAATTCCCTACCCCATTTTCATCAGTGATGTCTTATCGTGGGGTATCCCTGCCGACACCCCTCTCACCCGGTAGAGGAAAACACTGGTAACAACCTATGGCTGTGATCCTTCCTAATTTAAGGCATTAATTTTACATTGATATTATCTAACAAATTATGACATTTAAAAAAAAGTAACTATAGAAAAGTATTCAACTTGGGGCAAGTGGCTTTTGAAAGTGGGGCAATTGGGGCAATTGACATTTGAGCACTGGGCAAGTGGATTTTCAAAATATTTCCAGACCCTGACAGGTTTCATAACTTTAAAATTGTCAAATTATACTCAATGCTTTATGTTTAGAATATTTGTGAATGAACACAGTAAGATGTTTACATAATTTTATGACTGGAGTCACTTTTTCAAGGTTATTAACAAATATGTGAATTTCGAGCACCCCTGTAATAAATAAAAAATCACCAAAACAGTTTTTAACCCCAAATAAAGGTTTTTTCCTAGTTAAACATTGTAGATCTAGAAAAAAAATCGTGTAGCATTGCATATCTTTAGGCCTAAAAATAAATGGTTGTTTCCTGTAACCCGACCGACCGACCCGAAAAAAAGGGTTGTTTCCTGTTACCCGACCGACCGACCCGATCGTATTTTTTATAAAGGTAATTTTTTGTTATAGCGGTAAAAATATTGCGACGATGACGAAGCAAATTATTATACCAGTCCCGTCGCTTAGCAATGACCGTTTCCGTTTTCGATTTTCAATGCATACGTCTTTTTGTCATTGAAAGTTGTCGATTTGAAGTTCGCTTTTCTCATCAGAATTAAGCATAGGAAGTCAAAAACGTATATAAATCTCGGGATAAATGTTTCAATTTACTTGTTGTGAAGAAATAAATTCAAAATCGATTGTATATTGTGTTATATACGCGTTTTACCTGTGACCCACATTCGCGGATTACACAAAATGTCTGCCATTTTTTAAACTTCCACTCAAAACTGAGCGCACTAGCGAGAAGCATATCAACCTATTGCGAATGTCGCGTGTTGTTTACATAAGCTACTTACCGCGATGCACTCGTCAGCTACACATAAGACGATTTGGGGTAGAAATTTGGATGTTTTTCCCGGAATCCCTAATATTTTATAACTACAGAGTACCCGTATCTGCAGCTCTCTATGTGTACCAAAGAAACACAACACAAACAATAGACTTGTTTTATGCACATATTAATAAACAGATAGGAAACTTCCCATCTTAACCTTAATGAAGTAACCAAAATATCATGTGTCACCTTAACTTTTCCTTCTATCTTCTCTTTCAATTATTCACTGATTTTGATGACAATACATTCAAAAGATTCATAGTGAATAGCAAAATGTGATTATAATAATTTGTTTATTTTCAAAATAAGAAATTGTATAAAAAGATGTTTAAAGTTAAGTTCACTTTTCTCTTCATAATCAAAGTTTTGACATAGTCAAAGTTTCTGTAAAACAACTTTTTTGCTCTTAATGTAAGAGAAAGCAAACTACTATCATTGGAAAGAAAATTAAATTTGTGATGCGATTTTGGCATGAATGAAACTTGTATGTATAAAACTCTTCATAATATGTGTGTTTAAAGTTGGGAAATAGTTTGTGAAATGTTCGCACTGTGCCACGTGAAATTTAGATCATTTTCGTAGTGTCCAAATTATTTGTTATTAGGTCTGTGTTTTATGCATCAGTCAATTTAAAGTCTTTAAATCTGATAGTGTTGTTATATATAATTTGAAACAAACTGGTATTGAGTTCTTACCCCACCCTCACCCCAAAAATAAATTCGACCTACCGACCCCCGTTGTTTTCGAAATGTAACAGGAAACATCATTTTTTTAGGCCTTACTGTATTTATTTTCTGAAATATCACATTGGTTTAGGTACAAACCTGTTTATATACTTCTAGCCTCATAAACCGTACCTATTTCACACACCTGATACACCTACCCCCAGATAGGTGATCCACACTCCCATGTTTTGAGCCCTCGTTCTCATTCCACGAGTTGAAAATTGTTGGAAAGCATTTTTTAAATTTAAATAATTTATTTATGGTTTACAGATCGCTGGAATGACCCGAGTCTACAACGTAATTGGCGTAACCAATGTTAATAGCAATGCAAAACCCGATAGGTGGCGCCGCGTCAGCTATATTTAGAATTTAGGAATATCCGAACCTGGAGTTGGGTACGTCAAATTACGCACCTTTTTAGTGCTAAGACACTAAAAAGTGGAACTTGTCATGTTGAATATAGAAAAGAAACACTGCGTAAATTACGTAATTGACCTCGTGGCCTTTATTATTTATTGGTAGATGAAAAACAAATGGAAGCGAAGTGCGGTTTTCGGAAGTTCAGTATTAAATCGAATACAAATAAAGAACTTCAATAATTAGTCTTCAAATTGTTTTATATTTAATCTCACAAAAATGAGGTACTCATGATGTATTTGCGCATTTTTCAACACCTGCTAACATTCAGAAACGACAACTCTTGTCATGTGGCTGTAATGCGCATGCGCGGTACTACAAACAAGCTCGTCTTTTTCGAGTCTTATTTTGAACTAGAAACTTGTTCCGACTAATAATTCTAATGAATTCTTCACTGAATAACACTAAATATTTATACACTTGTTATCATTCATCAAGAGAACTTTTGGCTCTTTCAGGCTAATTTACTCTGTTTTCAGAATTGTTCAAATCTGACCTTGACATTATCACGATAAGTCATGTAGGCCATCTAACGCGAGTACTCATTTGTTTACATAGCCAAAATGACAGGTTTAACACCAAATTGTGGAAATAGTAGCAAATAATTCAAAGGGAAAGAAACATTCATTTGACACATTACTTGGTAAATAAACATCTGTATGACTTCATTTCAAGGGAAAGACAATATTTATCAGCTAGGTTTTTTTTTTCAGAACAATTGGGCTTATTCATTTGGCAATTGTTGGACAGACAATTTCTTTTTGGTATGTGGGGTGGTTCATAAACTTATTTCCCCCCCCCCACCCCCCCCCCCCCCCTCAATGGACTATTTTGATGATACTATTTAGAAATACTAATCAGTTTCCCAATATTTTCTAATTTGAAAAATGCCTTTGCATTGCTACATGATAGCGGAAACTTGTGAACGTTTATCACCAGCAGTTGCGCGCCGAGATTCCGGATCGAAGACGCTAATACTAATAGACCTATGTTTCAAAATGATGTTTAAATAATATGTTTAAATAATAAATAGATGCCTGCATGAATGCATCCTAATCATTATAAAATCGATGACGAAAGGAAACTGAATTTGCCATCAATGTAATCTCCAAGGTTAATGTTTCAGGGTCACGAGTGTGTGGGTGGAGTAATCATACATGCTTTTGAGGTTTAAACTGTATTCTTTAGTTGTTATACTGTTTACTTAAAACATATATGTTTTCCAATGTTCTTCCACATATTCATTTAGAAACACTTCTGTCATTTACAATCACACTTAAACAAATTGACCTACCATTCTTTTACCGTACGACATGGCCGCCATGTTTTGTAACCGTCAACATCGCCCTCTACCGAATCTTCATCTTACTTGGAGCAAATATCAAACACGGAAATTTGAAAATATGATTTTGTTTTAATTATATTAAAATGAGTTTTAACATTAATATAATCATTAATGAGTTTTAACATTAATATAATCATTTAACACCGGTCAAATATCGTTAATCAATTTTAACATTTGCCATATATATCATTTTAATATGGTTTTGGCCCGAAACATGCGGTCTGCTTAATGGCTGTTTTTATGTACCTGAACATATATACAAGCTTTTAATCAAACAGCATTTTTTTCCCATTTCTATGTAAAATTAAAACAAAACATTTTCAAATAAAACATGGTTCCAGCGGTCCAGCGATCCCCTTAATAAAATATATTCGGTCTCCGTAATGACTAGTCCATAGGTATATATATATTTATATATATAACTTCATTTTCCAAATTCAAATTCTATAGAAACAATATAAACGGCTTTTACCAGCCAGGCCAAACCCCGAAACTGCAAGGTCAAATTAAGAGTTACCATATCATAATTCATTTTACGCTTAGTTTAAGAACCTTAGCCTATACTTTTGATCTGCACTTACCCATTATTATTTGACCTGAACATCCGGATAGAGTTTAAATAAACGGTTAAGTAGTGTAAGTTTGTCGTTATTTGGCGGGTTAGTTTCTTTAAAAGCAATACGAAGTTTATGTTTATGGTTCGTTGCGAGATTGACATAGATATACAGCTTGTTAGAAAGTGTTTATATACTTAAAATGCATGACGGATACGAATTAAAATATATTTAGCGGGTTTCTATTCTGCGAGATCAAAACTTGGTTTTGGGGCTTGAAACGATGGATGCTCGTCAAATCACGCCCACCAGATATGTATAGGGCACAATATAAACCCGATGAGGTTAGGGTAAATGACCAAAATATTGCTATAAACTCATTTGTAAACAAAGTCGGTGATAAAAAATTAGGCAAATATGATGGGAATATATTTTAAAAGGTTATCATGGTTATCAAAAATCGTTCTCATTTCAATTGGAGGTGGGTAATTTTAAAATATCGAAATGTGGAATGTTTTGTTTTAAAATAACAATCGTTTGTGAACACGTTTCAGCGATGTTTAAACATTGACAGAATAGGCAATTCGTGTCAATGTCAAACATTAAATTTGTTTAAAGCAATACGTTTGTTTAATGAAATAAGTTTGTTTAATATATGGGAGGTTATTGTGATACGCCGCTTAGAAAATAATAAAATAACAATATATATATGAAAATCACATCCTTACCTATCATTTTTAATATCTGCAAACAATTATATCAATTCATATGTTTAATCTGTGTCCCTACAAATTCGTGCTAAACTGTTTTTGTTCTGTATATAAAGTATCTTGAGAACTTATGAGCTTGGGCAGATGGGGTTGCCTTTTAGTATGACTATGCGTACATTATTAACGACTATTATTATGGTATTTATTTGATCCCCGTTGACAACATCCAAGCACTGAAAGTGCTGATGGACGGTGCCACTCAGAAAGTATATATCAAGATCAAATTCCGAAAACACTGGTTTGCGTACAAAGGTGGTGAACATTTGTGCAAAATATTATTGAAATCGGATGAGGCGTTACCAAAGTTATGGGACCGGATGGAAGGAGAGAAGGACAATGACAATTATATATCCCTCCGCCTAATCGGCGGGGGACAAAAGGTGAAGTTATGTAGAAATGTTTAAATGTTATAAGTGCCAAAGGGGAATAATTATAAAAAGAAAAGGTCAGAGAAAGTTGGTCACAACATACGTATACATGAGATCTCGGTTCCTTTCGAAAACCAATCAGATTCAATCATACATGACAGAGTTATTGCCCATTGAATGTCTGAAAAGCAGGCTTTCTGCGTTTTCGGCGGCAATATGGCTAAAACAAAACAAATTTCACTGAATTTGGATAAGTATAAAATAATAATAATAATAATAATAATAAATACACGTAGTCTGATGTAACGGTAGTATTGTTCTAAATTCCTTAAATATATATGCTTTTTAAACACAATATTGATAATGGTAATAAGATGTGATAACTGCCATTGATAGAACGTAATAATTATAAGTATTCCACTGTAATGTATGTATTCATTCTCTAAATTAAGTATGTTTGTTTGTACTTGTACTCTTCTCTGAAATATGGTGTATTGTTTTCCGCCTTGTTTAGGCAATAAACATGTAATGTTTTGCCAGATAAAATATTGAAGTGCAATGAATTGAATTGATGAAAATAATTGGTTTGAAAAAGGGATGTCCGTGGTACTTAGTAAATATAATCACTTCTTCTTGTGAATTTATGCACGGGTTTTGATAGTTACCATGATGTAATGTGATAAAAAGGTTTGCATTTAATATCATGTTAATCCAATTATTTTCTCTTCAAATGTGCATGTAACAAGCTTAATTACATAAAAATCAATATTTTGCAGACACGGTGTCCATAGATTAACAACTGTTTGCCAAGGATAATCTTTATTATTGGTATAAATATTGCTGATTAGTCATGTATTAGTCATGTATTCTGCTGTGTTGAGATTTGTGAATGCCGCTTGCAATCTGCTTAAGTGTTTGTCACACCTTTAAATTTACAATTTGAATTGTTACGTTATTTAGTGTCAATAATTTATTGGTCATGTTATTGACCCACTTTTGGATATCTATTTAATAATGTAGATTACATTACACCTTTATTTGTGATAACTGTTACACAAATGATGTACTGTACTATTTATTATCAAATTACATCTGATATTTATATATTTCATGTTTGCATGCTAATTGTTCTAATTTATGATATAAATAAATTAATAAACATTATCGTTTGTCGTTACATACATACTTCATAAACTGATAATATACCGATCATTTCTATTAGATTCGTTACTAAACTAATAATTGTTACTTTGGGTATTTTCCGTAATACGCACCTGCTGTTTTCGTTATATTTCGGAATGTACGGTTTGGTACGGTACGGCTTTTACTCCCCACCTCATGTTGACGCTTGTTTACGTTATAACACATATGCGCAATAATTTGTACAGGGTCAAAATCCTTCAAAAAAGGCCTATTACTTAAACATAGGTTAAAATCACTCAATGTTTTCCAACGCCTACATAGTTATCAATATGTTGTCAATATACGGATCTTTTGCCCATTTACAGTCTAGCAAATGATACTACATTTATTGCGCTATAATCTGGTGCTCTTTGGTTGCTAATATAATTTTTTTTGTGCGCCAGAAGGCACTGTCCAAAAATGCAAAAGTATTTGACGAGCAGATGTTATAAGTCCAACGTACTAAAGTAATACAGGTTAGATTTCCTTGATATCTCTAGAGAATTAAATGCAAATGGATGATAAATAAGAACCTGCACAGCTGAATGCAAGCATTGAGGTATTTCACGTTAGATCTAGATACTTGAATCGATTTTGGTATAGGAAATTTGCACATTAATAAAACATAATAGTATCGATTGACAAAATTGAAACCTAATTGACATTTAAATATTTTAAATGTTTTTCAAATGAAAATGGAATTTCAACAAAAGCTATAAACCTATACAATTAATATTGCTTAATATACGAAGTTTGGAAATATTAGAAACGTTGAACGTTACGATTCGTTTCGCTGTTTAGTGGAATATTTATGAGTAAAACAATGGACACGTATTAGTTCCCAGACAGTCTTGGAATTTTCATAGTTTTACCTATAACATACTACTTTGATGATGATGGTTCCGGAGTTACGTCTTGTTGACTCCGTATGTACCGTTCGACTTTCTCTGTTCGCAGAGAAGAGTGTATGAATGTATAAACAGTTTAATAACAGCTTCACTGTTTCACGTGCTATTGTTCTGCGTTCTGTGAATGTTACATTTCAAGTGTGACCTGTGTGACGACATTCACAGTTCTTACACGTTTCCAGGCGCAAACAATCATCAACAGTTAAAGTATGGCTCCTTTTGTTTAGTGAATGCATCATATGCTATAAAGTCACCATGGAAGGGGAACTTAACAGACACCAGTTATATGATTTAAGTTATGTTAATTGGATTGTTTTCTGCCAAATCTCGCACAATGGCTTCGTTTTAAATTTGTATGGGATTAGACTAAAGCTTCTTAAAATCAAATTGGATCCGTATAACTCCCAACCAGTTAATCCGAAAGCGAAGAATGAGAAACTGTTAAATACGATAATCAATAGTATGATTACTGGGTAAGAAAAATAAATATTCAAACGAAGCCTTAACGTATGGAAACAACGTCTTGTATTTGCGACAGCCAAGGAGACAATTCACAATATATGCTAACGAGGTTGAAAATAGTACTCAGATAGCACATCAGATAATAATTGCAAAACAAAAGCATTAGACTAGTATACCTCATGTCAATCTTAAATTCCCATAGACTGCTATTTAACATTTCACGCTGTCGTACGTTGTTGTAATGTCACACCCTGGAGTGACGTCACTGGAGGGCAGCATTTGTTTTAATGTTACCCTCCCAATCGCATCATCCCGAAATCAATGTCAAAGTTTATAAATAGATATTGTTTTTTCTCATGGCCAACATGATATGCCCAAATGAATCGTTGAACACTTTATTAGTGTAAATTATGTATTATGTTATTTATATTTCTAAAATGTTGATGTAATGTGAATTTCTTTATAAGGATATGAATAATGTAGTTGTAGACAGTAACGTGGTACTTAAATCAAAAATGATTAATAAATAAATAAAAACATCCACTTTTTTAATAAGAACGAAATGGATCTTTTTATTACATGTTTCATTTCCCCAAAACAACTTCCGATCTTTTTATATTTCTTCCCCTTTCTCGGTATAATAAAATAAATATTCCATCCCAGTGAGGGCGACAGTAGATATTGTCAACCTTGACAAAATAATGTCAGCCTCCGCTTCGCCTCGGTCGAAATGATTTTCCTCAGGTTGACAATATGCACTGTCACCCTCACAGGATGCAATGTTTATATAATACCGTAAACATTAACAAAGGCAACACAAAATCAAGGCAATGTACTCAAGAGCCAAGCCCAGTATATATTCCACCGTGCACAGACCAAACAACAAGACTGGAAGTAGTTAAAAGTCGAACATGAAATGTAGCATTCACAGAACGACCAAAAACAAGCATACACAAATAAACAATATTTACAAGGAGAAATGCAAGCAAAGAAAGCGAAAATGGTTGACAATAAGGGTACCGCCTTGGAACGGTCAGCGGCAAAACGTTCGGTGAGAGTATAAACCAGTTCACTCAAGCGAAAAAAACACAATAGGATTGTATTTAATTAAACAATTTGGCACAATATGCGTTAGAGGACTGCGGACGCTCTATTGGCTTACACGGCTCATATATAATAGTACGTAGGTGAAACAAAACTACCTCTAATCCAAAGGATTAACCTACATAGATCTGACATCAACACACGCAAACTCGCCGGGTCGCCAGTCGCAGAACATCTCTGCTGTACAGGACATGTTTTCTCGGATATATCCCTTTGTTGCATAGACCACAACCCCAATTGGTCAGATCACATTCGAAAATCACGCGAATCGTATTGGATCCGTCAATTCAACACTATTCAACCGTTTGGAATAAACAAAGACGATGACATCCGCATCTCCAGTAACAATAACATTCATTTACAGGCCGGCTTATTTGTTGATTACTGTGAAATACTGTGAGTGATATCGAACGTATTTACCTCATATTTAATAATTTAATAAAAACGTATATGCTAGCTTAATGTTCGATGTGTGTATGAAATCAGATGTAACATCAAAAAAAAATCTATTCGTTTTAAGAATAGGTTGCATCTATGATCTAGACAACTTAATTACAATGTCAACGTGCCCTAGGTTGTTTTTTTTTAAATGTATATACGTTGGCATTTTAACTAAATACATTTATTTAACATTTCTATTAAGAACATGCAATTAAAATCGTTTTAACAATTTCTTTATGCAACATTTGTCTTTAATTATTATAATATAACAATTTATAGATAGTTGTTGAAATAATTACACTTCATAATGAATTTAATGTTGGAGTTTATATGGAAACACTGTGAGGTTAGGGTACGCTATTTTAACGTCAACGTCAATTTAAAATGTCAGCGTTTTTTAATTTAAAATGTTAGCATTTTTTATTTAACATGTCAGCGTTTTACATACGCGACTTCATAACTGACGACGTCAATTTCGTTTTTTGAAAGTAAACACTTTTTGACTTTCACGACGTTTACTAACGGTCTGAATATGTGTTACTTTCTCGGCGTTTATAGCGTTATATAATTAAGCGATTATTATTTATTTATTGTAAATCTAAATGGGCCTCTTTTGCGGGCATTCTCTTCCAATATCAGAACATTTTAATAATATCTTTATGTACTTTTTTTCTAGATTTGTTTTCATTGCAACCGTTGTTTAGATGATTTTCTTCTAAATGTTACATGTCTTTGTACTCCTAAAGAAGGCGTAAAGCGGAAAGTGCTCGAGTATATATTTTAGCTAGTATACACGCTAGCTAAGAGTTTCTGTTTAATTGTGTTGATAGCACTATAAATGATAATGTTCCACATTGTATATTAACAAACTACTCTATCATTTAGTATCCGTTCTGGATCCAGTGTTTTTTTACATTTTGAGAATCCAAACTCTATAGACACACTACTCAAAATATTTCTTAAAATAATAATTATAATATACTGTAAATCGTATGTGTCTAACAATTTGTATATATCATTATATCAGGATAAAACCTTATTGGTTATTACTCTTACATGTATACGTAAGAGACATCATCTATCGTATTAAGAAAAAATATCGTCTACCTATTTATTGTCAAAATCTGAAGAAAACAATCAACTTTTCTTTTATCGACCTCTGCGGTAAGACGTATACGACCTAACATTGGTTCACATATTTCTGACTGGATACTATATTCACTTTTTCGAAACCATGGATCATTGTTCCTATTAAATGTTGGAAACGATTTAAATTAGTCTGAATGTGTCAAATTAGTCTAAAAATTGCTGCAATACACTGCGTTTGGGTATGACGATTGTTCTACATAAATTTGCCGAAGTCAATAACTATGCGCCCAGAGGACGAGCTTAAAGACCTGAGTGCCGAAAACGAATTTGTTTTTTGGCATTGCTCTGTTATTTTTTGTAATAACCTATTACTTGAGTATTGTTTATTCCTAAATGAGTTGTATGTGGTTGTTTATTCTATGGTCGCATTTGCAAATCCCAGTTCTAGTGGAGTATCTGTTCTTTAAAAATTGTATTTCATAATAAATAATTTGTTTACGCTTATGGCAAACTTGCATTTTGAGAATACGTCAAGTAAATGTTGTAGATCTACCGGAGTAAGTGATATAATATTAATGTCATCTTGATGTATGTCCGACTTTTAACTGATGAAACCCTTCGATCAGTTTGGACATTTGCAGCGTTTGCTATAATCGAGATAAATCAATCGCCGCTCTTGGATAATAGTCCATCGTGCCACACCCATAAGTAAACGAGATAGATCAATCGCCGCTCTTGGATAATAGCCCATCGTGCCACACCCATAAGTATGACCCAAGTATGACCAATAAGTATCACCCTTTTATATCAAGGAACGCTATATGAACTTTACCTTTACGTTAGTAAAACATAGTCTCTTGGATATTGAATGCGTAGTGTTATACAGCTTACTTTTTAATTTGTTTCAGATATACCAGCTTTCACTTGCCCAGTGGACAACACGATATTCAGGACAGTTGGACCGGCAGACAAATCCTTGTTCACATACAAGTAAGCAGAAACTCTCCCTTGGTTTTTCAGTAGAGTACAATCATCTTACTCTTATGAATACTAAACTATAAATGTGAACTGGCCAAAAAATCACCAACTGAACTTGCCGAAGAGTATCTCAATTCCATTATTGTTCTAAATACTATTTGTCTTTATTGCCGTTCGAAATGCAAGTTATAGCTCCTTGTTTTTCTGTTGTTTTATTGATTTATCTATTTTAATTTTAGTAAGCATAATTGAATTTCAATACTTAAATAATCAATATCGTTCCGTTTGTTTTTTAATTCAACTTTGAATCCAGAGTTGCATGGGCGTGTGTTATTGGACACTCTTTTTAATATATTAAGCTTTTTAATTGAATGAACCTGCTATAGATTGTTTTATATTTTAAATTCTTTTTGATATGATACATTCTTAAAGTAAATTATCTAAATTTGTATCTATTGTTAAAATAACCTCATATAGTATTTTAAAGGGACATATGGCAATCATGAAGTTTATTTACGCATTAAAATGAGTAACTCGATTTATTGAACATGCCTCATTTAGACTTTAAATCTGCTCACATATAATTAAATAAAAATTTCAGATTTCAAATTTATTCGATATTCTACCAAATTTTTAAATATATTATATATTCTTACCTGCAGAACTGCAGAGTTGCTGCAAATTCTGTAGTAAACACTCCATTTTTCGCTGGAGCCACGATCACTGCCACCACTGAAGTAGCAACTGAAACAATACAGGTTTCATGATGAAAATAATGAACAAAAATGACAAAATTAACATGAATTCGGCGAAATTTTACCCCTATGCCTGGATATTCTTGCCCGGGAACCACACGGCGTCGACGAAGAAATATCTTTAGGGTGATACCCAGATCACTGTACTAACTACTTACCATAGCAACTATTTGTTAGTATTGGTGCAATTGTTACAATATCACCTGCTTAGGATATGTATCTAAACATAGGGTGTGATGTTCTCCGTACTTTATTTAGAGTATGGAATTAACCTAGGATAGTAAGCATCAACCCTACTTTTGCGCATGCAAGTGCAAGTGGAACGATTATTACTTAAAAAAGAAGGTGTATTGCCAATGAAGAGAGAGAGGGAGTGTGTGTGTGTGTGTGTGGGTGGGGTTGGATATATAGGCATTTAGGAACCTGCCCTACTGACGAAAAGACACCTATGTTTCTTTAACATAGTACAAAAACCCATGAATAAACATATACTTTTAAGCGACACATATGCATTATTATATGAGATGAACACCTGGATAGAGTTTTGATAAACTGTTTTTGTGGTGTAATTTTGTCGTAATTTGGCGGGTTATTTTAAAATGTGTATAACAAACTCCTAAAAATCAAGAGTTAAACCGTAAAATGCATTTTCTTTTTCTTTCTGTTTTTTTTTTTGCAATTTGTCGAAAATACAGTGGTCTACTTTGTGATTTTAGTTCGTGGATTTATTCAATATGCGATTTGTAAAAAGTCACATTCTCTATATATTTCAGTTCGCATAAAACTTTTGAAATGATTTTATGAAAAGTGTACAACTTCAAGCCATAAACAAGAGACCCACTCGCCTTGTCTCATAGTGCTCTCATGTTTTAAGAAGCAACAACAATTTCTTTATATAAATCTGTAAAACTGTGACCCCCATAGTGGCCATATTTGACCCCATTGTCGCCATTTGAACAAACTAGGTGGAGGATCATAAGCTTATGGTACATGCGAACTATTATTTAGCTTTTGAAGTATCAGAAAAGCTGTTTGAATATGTTTTCCTATATAATTCAATGTTATAGTGTGACCCCCTGGACAGGGCCAAATTTGATTCCAGGCTTGATTCAAGGGACACCATTTAAATTATTTGGTACTGGACAATAATCTTAAGCTACATGTAGCTTATTACACCTCTAGCTCTTTTAGTTTCAGAGAAGATGTTTATAGACGTTCCTACATAACACTTTGTAAATATGTGAACCCGGGACCGGTAGAAATTTGACCATAAGATCACCATTTGAACAAAATAAATTGGTAGAGATCGATACTCTTATGCTACATGCATCGTATTAAACCTCTAGTTCTTGTAGTATCAGAGTTTCTTTTTATTTTTAAGGACTTTTCTATATAACTCTTTGTAAAACTTTAACCCCAGAACCGGGCCATAGTTGGACACAGAGTCACGATTGGAACAAAAGTGGTAGAGAACCATAAGCTTGTACAATATGCAAAATAGTAGACCTCTGGCTCTTGTTTGTTTTAAAGAAGAGGTTTTAAAGATGTTTCTGTATGACTCTATGTAAATATATGACCCCTGGGGCCCCTGGGGCGGAGCCAGATATGAACCCAGGGTCAACATTTTAACTTGCTAGTGGACCATAAGCTTATGCTTCATGCATAATATGGAACCTCTAGCTCTTAAAGTTTTAGAGAAAATTATTTATTTTTAAAGATTTCCTATATGAAAAAAGGTTACCCCTGGGGCTGGGCCATATTAGACACTGGGGTCACCATTTTATAAATACTTGGTAGAGGACCCTAAATGTATAATACATGCAAAATATTAGACCTGTAGCTCTTCTAGTTTCATCGAAAACGATTTTTTAAAGAAACAAGAGTTTTGCTTTAAAGGGGGAGATAACTCTAATAACAGGAATCAGCTACCCTGTTCACACTGCTATCATGGATTTTTTGTTTCTCTACAAGGTACTCAATAACATGGTACTAGTAAGCATTTCTCCCTTGAGATGGTAACAAAAAAGTGTATGGCTCACGGTCTAGCTGTCCTCGTACGCCTTAAACATAGACCATTAATTTTAAAACCACTTGAGATATGAATAGTGTGTGCATCATCCATAGAGAGAGTGTCTTGTTTATACATTGGTCAAGGTCAAGTTTCAGGAGCCACTGTGTTTTTCGATTGTTGTATGTATCATCGGTAGACACTATATCGAGTCGTGATCGTATGATCAAAATGAAAGTCAAAATTCAAGACCATATACTATTTAACTGATTCTTTACTATCCTGGTCTTAACTCATAATCTTCGTCAGATAACTGGTTACTACTTCGTGTGTTGCCTGTCATGCAAGCACATTTCAGCAATATTAGTCCATTTATAAAGTTTTTTGAAGACAGAAGATGCATTCCTTTATGAATTATGGATCGAGGGACTTATTTTATATGCATTTCCGTAATTGTTTCCATTGTCCGCCCGACTGTCCTTTTATGCCTTGCAAATATACCATTAAACCGCTTGAGATATGACTAGTGTGTGCATCATCATAGAAAGAGTGTCCTGTTCATACATTGGTCAAGGTCAAGTTTCACGAGCCACTGTGTTTTCCATTTTTTGTATGTATCATCAATAGACACAATATCGAGTCGTGGTCGTATGTTCAAAATGCAAGTCACACTTCAAGATCATATACTATTTAACTGCACCTTACTCTCCTGGTCTTAACTTATAATCTTCGTCAGATAACTGGTTGCTACTTCGTGTGTTGCCTGCCATGCAAGGATATTTCAGCAAGATTAGTCCAACTATAAAAGATGCATTCCATTATGGATTATGGAGCAGAAACAATTGTTAAAGTTTCATGAATAGGAGCATACCTCTGCTTTGAATAATTGATAAGGAAGAAATGCATATAGCTTGAGGACCACAGATCAATAGTTTGCAAAGTGGTGAGTTAGGTTGTAATGCAGGTTAACGTATTGTGAAAAGGGAAAAAACTCTGTTGAACTGAAATTCAGAGTTATTGGAAATGTCAGTGGCATTGAATAATTGATAAGGAAGAACTGTATAAAGCTTTAAGATCCTAGGTCAATACTGTTGCACCAAACATTCGCTATGCAAATATTGTGGTAACCTATTGTTAGGGTCCGGTTTGAAAAACAGTTATTTGTTGTTGTTTTTCAAACTAGGCAACTTAAATGGAACACATTGAAAATAATTTCAAGTTTTAAAGTTGTATTTTATTATTGTCAGGTAAATTCAAAATTTGGAACCGTTTCTACATTTGTCCTAAGCTTTAATTTTAGGATAAGTAGCTATACATATATATCCCCATCCTATCATTCTTATATATCTATCAATAATATATAGTCCCTTCATGTTCTTACAATGGAATACAACAACCCGTATCACACTACAGGTTATCATTATGCTACTAAAAATAGATTTTGGAAAATGTCAGATTGAAATGACTCACTCGACTCAAAGTTGGTTTGTCCTTCACAACAGTCGGGGTCACATTGAGGTATACATATATGTTCAATATCAATGCTATTCAAATTCCAAATCAAGCATGTCATCACAATATGAATAGTAGGCAGTCCTAGGGCCAAACAATATAATATAAATAAAACATACTTTTGATGTCATGTTTGAGTAGAATAGTCTCTATAGGGTAACATTCCATGATTATACTTATGGAGCTACAGCTATCAAAAACTGTAAAGTTATGATTAATAAACATTAAAATCAAAGTACCGGAAGTACTGTAAAACAGAAATTACTCTATAATATTTTACTTTAAAAATTTGAAAATGTAAAGCTATTTGCATGTCAACAATAACTTGCTTGACGAGATATCTGTCATATACATGTATCGGCATGCTGATCATTTATACAAAGTACTGATTGTACTGAAAAATGCCTATTTACACTAAATAACATATAACAGATATAGTCGAATTGGGTATTTATAATTTGTCGTGTTATTGACTCATCATCAGTTGCTTAGCATCATGATTATATAAACATACAATACAGTCAAAGTAAGCATAGAATCGAGAAATAATGCAACATTTTCTAAATACATTATTCTCAACATGTTCATTATAACTATTTTACGCATTATCCAACGGCAAGGACGAGAACTGTTGGTCTGCGGAAGATTATCATTTGCATCTCATTTGCGTGAAATACAATGAAACGTATTGTATGTTTTAAGGTTACATATCTAATGTAAAAGCACGTCTAAATTATTTTTAAAGTGTGAGCACTTTATCCTTTAAATCAATGCAGAGGAAACTATGATCAATGGTCACCTTAAGTTTGTGGCGTTTTCAATTCCGTTTGCATTTTATATATCTTCCGTTAATTCCAATACAAATTAAAGCGGGGGCCTTTATATTAATTTGACAAACACCATGATTTGATAAATAAACGTACTGCTCATATATGTATGTGTTGTTCATTTTGTTTATTCTTATACCGTAATCATATTGAATTATGTAAGTGCCCATCTCAATCAACCCATTTGTAAAAGCAATGCCTCTACTTTCTTACTTCAGAATTACACGTACATACATTTTTAGCCCCTCCGCCCCGCCCTCCTTTAAAATGTTTCTGTGTTACACCACACATATTTCCATCCCACAATGTGTGTACATAGCTTTGCCCATCTGTGTTATCTCCTGTCACTCCAACAATAGCTTGTGCTTACTTTCTCATAATTGCCTTCTGTGGTCGTGTTAAGGGCACACAGGACATACCTTTACACATGGCAATCATCACTCACACACTTTAACCCTCAACACCACCATACCTCCTCTTTATTATTATTTTATTAAATCTTCTTTTTTTTCATTCTTTTTTATTGTTGAAGGATATTCTCTGATATTTCGTTAGAGATTGCTTGTATAAAGAGTGAGCATTGTTTTTTTCTGACGGTAAGTCAGTTGTACACTTTTTTGTTCTCTGAAGAATGGAAATGGCGAGGTTCTCAGACGGGTCTTCTTAGGTTCGCTAATAATTGTTATGCCCATGTAGCTCACAACGATTCGTGTAATACCTTTGATGCTTACACGCTTGATGGTTTACACAGTTGGTTGATCTATTCTGTTGCCTGTGTATGTGGAACCTAGCAGAATCGATCAGTGCCTTTTTAACTCCTTAGCTGCAAATTATATTTCTGACAACTATACAAGGTCCCATATGGGTTAAATTTCACATTGATAAGAAGGCTCTCAAAATGGACAATGACAGAATACCATAAACCATATTCTAAACCTAACAGATATTGTAAATCTAGGTAAGCTTTCAAGATAATTTGTTAATTATCTCCACTTGGATAGGGATGTTCCCCGAGCAACTTTTTATGGGGTGTATGTGTCTCAACTGATTCGATTTTTCAAGATCTTGTACTCGAGTTGAGGATTTTAATATTCGTAATCTTTGTATAACTAAAAAGCTACTCAATCACGGCTACCGTTACTATAAACTTCGTAAAACCTTTGCAAAATGTTATTATCGTAACCCTGATCTTCTTTCCAAATATAAAAGCAATTTAAGGACTCTTCTGCGACAATGACAATCGCAACATGACTTATATGGTGATGTGATTTAAAGGAGGTTATGACCCTATCATTTTGCAACGTACTGCATGCTTGGTGGTGGACCCTTTTACAGTTCGCCACTATGCTTTCCTCTTTAATAGTACGATTACCGGACAGGCTGTGGACCCTTTGATGACGCCTACCTAAAGCCCATTGGGACGGTGGCGTTTGATGTTTGTCTATGATCTTTCTTGTTGTGCCTTTAATGGTTAATTCTCTTATTGCTCTGGCTTCTGCCAAGTCATTGTGGCTTTCTAGGCTATTGTTTATTTTGTATTATATTTACACGAGCATATTTTGTTTTACTTATATTGCCTATTGATGCTGCCTTGTTGGTTAGAGATTAGATCATGGCGGAGATTTCTTTATTTACACTGTCCTGTTTTAATGGGATGACAGTAGAGTAAGTATGAGGTTTGGTGCACCCTAGAACCGGTTGAAACTCCAAGTGGCCTACTTTACCATTGACCGTTCCAAGGCGGTAGGCCTATTGTCAACCCTTTTGTGTTTGTGATATCGTTTGCATTTATGATTACTTTTGCCTTCTTGTTTGTCTTGTTGCGTGTTTGTTTCTGTGTTTTGTGGTTGATTGTCTTCCTTGAATGCTACTTTCCCTGTCCGATCTTTTTATATTTCTTTATGCAGAATCCCTAATAAATAAAATAAGCAAATATTTCCAGATATATGTCCTTAAAGCACATGTTACTGTCTTGGATTATGATTGTCCTACAGAACACTCATTTTTATCTAACCCGCTGTTTTATAATCACAATATTTTAGTCGGTTGTGAAGGAATATTTTAAAAACAATGGTATGACATAAACGATTTAATACATGTTAGCAATTCATTTATTCCATTGACGAATTTAATAAACATTATAATGTAAAAGCTAATTTCATTTGCAAATAGATTCAACATTAAAAAATATAATAAAAGAATAGCATACCCGATTATTCCCAGCAATATCCAACCTTTTTTTAAAATAAGAAAGGATCCCATGACATGTATGATTTTCTTGGTTATTCTCCAGAAACTTTTAATATGTATAAATAATTGTATTTAAAATGTTCAAATAATTGCAAATAAGCAATACATATAGAAAAACGAACAGAACTACTCTTGTTTTAAACAAATCACGATTGTGATGTGTCCTTGTATAAGCACCACGATTGTCTTATTTATAACAAAAACATATCAGAAAAAGTGTCATTGACATTGTTTGTTGTTTTAGCTCTACTTCTCAAAAACCATAAGTGGTATTGATTTCGAACCTTTATTTAAATGACTGGCATGACATGTAGTTGGTCCTAAGCAAAATTCATTTTGATTCCATGTCAAATATGGCTGCCAGTGGCCGTCTTTGTTTACATAGAGTTATTTAGAGGAAACTTGTGACGACTACTTCTCTGTGGTCCTATTTCCATAAAACTTCACAGGTTCCCACGACTGATATGGCTATTTCCATAACACTTCACAGGTTCCCACGACTGATATGGCTATTTCCATAATTCCCACGACTGATATGGCTATTTCCATAACACTTCACAGGTTCCCACGACTGATATGGCTATTTCCATAACACTTCACAGGTTCCCACGACTGATATGGCTATCACAGGTTCCCACGACTGATATGGCTATTTCCATAACACTTCACAGGTTCCCACGACTGATATGGCTATTTCCATAACACTTCACAGGTTCCCACGGCTGATATGGCTATAAAATCTATCAGTAGAGTTTCAAGGTCATTGACCTCTTGTTAATCATTTTGCTAATTTCACTTGCCTGTAGACTATATAATAGTGAATAATTGTTAAAACGTGCCCATTTTAAAGAGACACACAGCAGTCATGAAAATGGTCTTGTGCTAGTTTGTCTTCCTTTAAATGTAATTAGTAGAACATCACATTTCATCGTATTACATGAGAAATTTTTATATACACATGTAAACAATATTACAACCTATACTAGTAATTAAAAAAGGTCCTTCAAGATTGCTGTGTGTCACTTTAACGTATTTAAAGAAAAACAATGGATATTTTTATAAAGTTGTTGAATAAAATAAATTGCAACTTATTAACCTATTTTTACTTATTTACGTCAAGTCGTAATGGATTTGTTTTACATTAATCCATATCAAAAAGATGAAACTTGTTTAGTAAATGTCACATTAGAATTGGGAAATATATGGTGTCCATTAAATGATGTGGTTTAATATCAAAAAAATAATAACGTAAGCCATATGCCTATGCTGTCTGTCAATATTGAATTTGTATGACAAATGTTCATATTCCGGACAGTATATGCACTGAACATGTTGGTTAAATGTATTTACAAGGACAAGATTCGTTGAGGAAATGTTTTTCTTCGAAAACCCAATATATCATCAGCCGCCGTAGATAGACTGACTCAGAATCCAGGGATGTGGGTTCAAGCCCGAGTCGTTAGGTTATGTTATTGTGTCCTTAGGAAATAAACTGTTACGTCCTGTTTACCAGTCCATCCTCCGAGCATATTAAAGAGATAGGAATCTATTCCATAGTAAGAGTTGAACAGGGTCCGATATTATGTATTCTCTCCCAGTCTGTGGTGGCTTGAAAAAACCTAGTCAATGTGTTGGTGAGCTGTACACAAACATTCGAATGTCTAGGAGGTATTTTTAAGCAGCACTCATCTAAATAATTATAAGGCATCCTTGTTGCTATGCAATAATAATGATACAATGCTTTTGCTTTAAAATATCTATCCCGCCAACAAGAGCCAAATTGTACACGTGTACACCATTTCTAAACCTACTGACAACTACAGTATATAAGAATATTTCATGGCATGGGTATCCGGTTCAGATAGGTAATTCCAACACGAGGTATAAGTGTTTTTATTGGAACCAAGGTTCTAACTAAAACACTTATACCGAGGGTTGGAATTCCCTATCGGAACCGGATACCCATGAAAGATTCTTATATATTTCTTGCATATCAGAGACGTGTTATGCATTGATGCCGCCAGCTACTAAAGTGTTAAATGTGTTCCTGCATACCAGATGTTGGTGGCGTGTGAATTTAATCTTGACCCTAGGGTGAGATGGGAAATATCTAGTCCCGGTAAAATGATGGAAATCCTTGTCTGGTATGCAAGAAATATATGTCTTACATATTTTGAGAAATCAGACTTTAGACACAATATAAACAGCTTTAACCAGCCAGACCAAACCCCAAAATTGGAGCGTCAAATTAAGAGTTACCAACTCATAACTCATTTAACGCATATTCAGTCCGGTGGGGGGATTGTATGTACCCATGAATAAACCTATTCTTTTAATAGGAACATATACATTATTTTATGTCCTGAACAACTGGTTAGGGTTTGGATAAATAATTGTGTAGTGTAATTTTGCCATTATTTGGCGGGTTAATCATAATGCCTTTAAGCATAAAAAATAGACTGATACTACTTTCTTTAAAACGTTTTATTTTAAATGAGTACAAATATGTTATCAAAACAAGACAAGCATTCAACATACATTGACTTTAATGACTGCCCATGTGTGGCAACCGACTATAAACCGACTATAAATGCGAACCAATAAATGTCACTCCAATGCAGGTTAAAAACCAACAAAGTCATCCTGCTCACCCGGTAGTAATGGGTAGGTGGATCGTATCACATGGATACAACACATGGCGGGATGACTTTTCTGTTTCTGCGTCCCAGCTTCCCATGGACCCACAGTGAAATCTGTCTGTATGCGGTTATTCTGTAAAACCTGGAATATGATGAGAAAAGAGCTAGTTATCCAACTATATCTAGTGATATTTTTTAATGTTATGCTTCCATTGTCAACTCCATAGGATGGCATGTGGCTATCTTTAGAATTTGTACTTTATATTATTAATTTGGGAGTGTTTGGTAATCATGTGACACCCATTCACACGAAACTTTAGCCTAATACATTGACTTACAAACAGTGTATTAGGCAGAAATTCAAGAACTGGGTGTGCAAATATACAGACAGGATGTGCAAAATAATTTGCTTACACACGTTACGCGCCATTTTGCGACAAGTGGGTGTCCCTTGGGTAATTTATTTTCACAGATAAAGGTGAAAAATGTGCATATGTAAGATCATCTTTCTTCTATAAATGTATACAAACATAACAATATTGAGAAAGTAAGAGTTTAGAAGTGTTGTTTAGCAAAACATATTGTTTACCCCACCCACTCAAAAACGGCCGTGCAAAAGACGGCTGGCTAATAGACTGCTTCTAAATATTTTTATTTTTTTGGAAATAAACACTTAATACGAATGAAGCTATTGAATTTACCTGTCAGTCACAGGATTCGGCATTTGACATCTTAAAAGAGACGCCACCGTAATTGCCGCAACACGGAGCACATCAGCGTCGAGGCAAATCATTGCAAACTTTGGGTGATCTTGCACACAAACACAATTGCCCATGTTGTCATTTTCCTCCATGTTTATTATTTGTCCGATTTCCCGACAACACGTGTTTTCTTCCACTGTTGGTTGAAGTGTGCAATTATTACACAAGCACCAGTCCAAGTCGTGTAAACGGCCGGCGGTGGGTGGGTTCGTCATTTTCACTGAATTCGTCGATATTGTTTACTTCCGCCATTTTTATAGTTAGTGTGCGCGCGCATAAACCGATTATAACCTTGACGTCATATCCTGTAAAATGGCTGCGCCTTTGGCCAGTCGACTTCCGTTAAATCGGCTTTTTGTTTTATTGAGTAAAAGGAGAATATGTACAGACACAATAGTTGTTTATATTTATTATCGATTTTTAAGCATATTTATATTGATTGTTTATGAAAATACGGTACCGCTCAAAATCCTTTAACCTGGTCTTATATTATCAACAATATTGTGCCTTGGGAGGTATGATAAATGATAAAATCATAAGATAACATATCATCAGTGTTAGTGATGTACTGATTATTCGATTGTAACCGAATCGATCCTCAGTTACTTAGGCATCCGATTATGATGATCGATTATGAAAGACTATAATCGATCATCGGTTGCATGTAAAAATGCACTTAATGTTCAAAATAGAAATAAAAATGATTTTCCATGAGACCACACTTGTGAAAATGAACAAATAAACAAATTTATATCAATTATAATTATTTGGCAATGGTATAAGACACATGACAGCAAAGAATACCTGATTAATCAGTAATAATTCTAAGTTCATCAGTTATAATCGGTTAGTCAATATGAAGTATTGTTTCAGGCCTTGAACTTAGAACATTTTTTATTAAAGCTGTACAGTCCCTATATTAACTCATGAATATGAATGAGTCACGTGTGAAGTAGTTTCAAATCGGTGAACACTCCAAAAGTCGAATTGATACGTAAAATTTCACATTTTTATTTAGCCTCCGTACAGGTAACATCAATAAATATACGGCTCCAGATTATGTGATAACAAAATAGTTGCCCGAAACGGGATTTGAACCAAAGCCTTGCACTTGTAAGATTTGAAAGATGTACGCTGAACCTCTAGACCACTGCTATGTATTGGTATTTTGTAGCATTTTTAACACTAAATAGGCATTACGTAATAACAAGAGCGCGCGCACAAACTCATCAAGCGCTAAATAACAAGTCGAGATATGGTTGATTTGAGGCGAAGTATTAGTTTCATATTGATAAGATACGGTATTACACCAGGCAATGTTAATTTACTCGTGCGACAATATGGACTGCATATTTACTGATCCATCTTTAGTTGCGTTCAAATATGTTAAATTATTTTGCCTCATAATAAATGGTAGTTAGTATACTATTTTCTCAAGTAGCGTTGTAATTCAGTGGATAGAGCACAGGACTTGAAATCAAAAGGTCATGTGTTCGAGCCCCGAAGGAAGCTAACTTGTTTTTGTCTTTCTGTAAAAATTACTGTTACCTGTGTATAAGTACGATGTGCACTGGTCGATGTATATACAGTAAATGATTTCCTGCGTGGTGGTGTTCTAAGGTCTAAAGTCCCCCTACCATATGAGCCCCGGGAAGAATCCCCCATGACTCGGCATTATGTCTGGACGTCTGGACTTGTTCTAGTTGAGATGCGTTGTGGTATCTGTGTGTTGTGTTGTCTGCGTCGTTTCTCTTGTAGATGTGTTGATGATGTGTCGCTTTCGCTCTAGGTTGTTGTCGCTGCTGCGGTGAAGTGTTGTCTGGAGTGCTGCTGGACCTACATCCGCTAGGTGGTGTGGTGCCCTGTCCTACAATACCGGGGTCCTGTTTTGGGGGCCACACCCGTCACAGTTTGACCCCTGCGCCGCACACACCATCCGATGACTGCATAGTACACCTTCCTCTTCAGTTGTCGATCTCGGTCGAATATTTCATCCGGCGTTGATCCTATCTATCACTAACTAAGGGCCATCCACAGATAAATACTGCTACTGCTACTGGGATGTGGATGATTGATCTCAGCTTCGAATTGCGTACTTCTGACCCCAACTTCCAAGTTCAGTATACAGTCATCCGGTGATGTGTGCTGTGACGGGAGCGCAGGGGACTGACGTTCAATCTGCCCAATCCCTGAGAATGACAAGTTTTCAAGTTTTCGGCATCCTGAACGTCGTTAGTGCCCAGGCAGCGACGTGCACGCGGTGAAGGTAGCAGCTGGTGATTTCCTGCGCTATATTTGCTCGCTTAAATACCCGATTTCGACATGAGCTGGTTAACATGGAGTTACAAATAAAGACACGCCTACAAAGACGAAACCGATTGATATAGGGACTCTGCAGCTTTAAAGTATCTCTGTCCTGTCTTGTTTCTTATGGCATTTTATTTTAAACAATAACATAATTTCAGTTGATATGCGTTTAGCTGTGTATGATATTTGTGTATATGCTCATTTTCACAAGAGTACACGTGTATTTCCTAACTCTTATCTCTTGGAAACTTACCTACTTGGCAACAGCAGTGGTTAACATTTCCCCACCCACCGACTTTGCGGTACAGAATAACTAGATTTATATATCACTAAAGTGAGATGCGTTTTCATTTAATCATGGTATTTTAGATTATCGATACTGCAGTAGCTTTTAAACTTTAGGTAGATCTACTGTCACCTTGACTTCCTTTATCCAGCTGGCAATAATCGGCCGCAATAATCACCAACGGTTGTTTACCTACTAATGACGTCACATTAACGATGAAGTCTAGTAACCTGCCAACTGGATGGACTAGCTCCAACGCGAATAGAGGTAGGCCGGATACCAAACACAGATGGGAGTTAACTGCGTTTGGAACGAATACAGACACGACCTCCCCTTAACAACGGAGTTAAATGTGTTTGACTAAGGGAGTTAACTGTGTTAAGACATTTTAACCACGTTTTTTCCCCGTAGTATTTGCTACTCGCGTAACCGTAGAGCTCGCCTGCGCGCGCGTCGCTTCGCGACGTGAGCTGAGCTCGCTATGAGTGTAGGTGTTACACTTCTGGCGTTATCGGTCGGAATAAGTGTGTCCATATGAGGTCATAGTGACCTTGACCCTCTGACATACGGACCTCCAAAACGATAGGTTCTACCCCTCACCAAGGCACTATAACTTGATAATATCAATAAAAAGTATGCCTATATATATATTGGGTTCAGCTAGTAAGAGAAATTAAAGAGATACACACAACTTCATGTGGTGTGAGATTTCGGAGATGACGACACCGAAATAATCACATAAGCTGTCTTTTTATTCTTCGACTATTCGAGCAAATGATAGTTAAAACATACATAGCCTCCGTAGCTTAGTGAATAAGCACGTTAAAGCTGCATATATTTGCCCCGTGTGGGTTCGTCCCCTGGCAAAAGCATGTATGATGGAAAACGTCACCCTTCATCTCATCTCCGCCTCAGGTTGCTGTCCCAGTATAACCAAATATGACTTGTTAACATGACGTACACTCACATTCATTTCAATTACAAGAACTGTCACTGTATGTGACAAATGTCCCCGAAGTTGTTTGTGCATATATGAACGATAGGTTTATGATATATGTAACGAGATGGACCAAGTGGAGACAACTCACCAACAGAGAATCAAGTATAAATAAATTTACAAATTGATTTACAACAAGATGAATATATATATACAAATGAATATAAATGACAAAGTAGAAATATCAGCGTTTTTAAAGCACTTTTAAATGAATTTCAGTACGTTAGATGGGATCCCTATACACTTAAGTAGACATTAAACTGTTCGGTTTTAAACAGATTGAATAACTGTAATTAAGATATAAGTATGCTATATCACAGTTATTTTATATCTCAAAGCTATATATAGCTGAGTCTTTCCGGTACAGTTCTCGGCACTAATACTTCACTTCTGCGAATTCACTTCCACGATATATGCAAGCCCCTTATTAGTGGTTTCTTTTCGTCCCGGTACCATACATACTTCAGGTGACGTACTTCCCACGCCAATTAGGCCCGCACTGGTAAATACTGGCAAATTTAATCATAATACACAGCTTGTAAAATCATAACTTTCTTAATACTTGATGGATTTTGATGAAATAAAAACCCAAACATTTTTTTCTTTATCAATAGAATGAATCTAGTAAAAGAACATTATTAGATATACGCATCGATTAAACGTGATGCGCTTGGAAAATATCTATCAACACTCCTATTCAAAATCAGGGAAAATGAGGCCCCGACATACACAGATAAAAACTCTAAGTACATATGCACTAATTTTATTACAATGTACACAGCTCAAAACTGTGACGACATCATAAGTTTGAACAAATAGTCATGGGAATAGTGGTAAGATCAGGTAAAAGATCAGCAAAACTGAAATGTGGAACAGATATGCCACAGTTTAAAAGTTTTAAATTATCAATGTTATTTCATTAGGTGTATTTTGATAATGTAACAAAACTCAACTGTTTTAGCTTCCAGCACTTGAACACATGATATGGGTCTGAACAGGAATCAGCTGTTTGATGTATCATTCAAATGGCTTGCTGTGTTTTGAGTACAAAGGTCACACGGACATGTTCAATAGTCACTATAATAACCGGCAACTATTTTAGCGTAAATGTTGTGTAAATATGTCTCTAAATAAGAACATGCTGTTTCATGTATATGCTGTTTCATGTATCACTAAAATTTCTTATTTGTTTTGATTAAACTGGTTACCCAGTCATGGTCACTATAATAGCAGTCGACCGTTTTAACTTCCTGTATTTCAATACCAGCTGAGTAGATCTATACAGGAACCAAATGCATGTGTAGGGACATAGTATTGTTGTGGTGAAAACGTGTGCCATGTTATTTGAAAATCCCTCCATGAATGTCAGACTTATTTACGGGACATGAAATATGGACACGAATGGGCTTCTTTTTGACCTTTGACCTTCAAGTGTGACCTTGACCGGGAAATAACTTACCTTCATTTTTGCGCGCGACACGTCTTTTTTGTGGTGAACACTTGCGGCAGGATATTTGAAAATCCCTCTATGACTGTCAGTTATTTACCTGACACGAAATATGGACACGAAAGTACTTCTTTGTGACCTTTGACTTGACTGTAAGTATGGCCTTTGCATTGAAGCTACGGACTTGAATTTTACCAGTGACGCGTCGTCTTGTGGTGGTGAACATGTGTGCCAGGATATTTGAAAATCCCTCCATGAGTGTCAGACTTATTTACGGGACATGAAATATGGACACGAAAGTACTTCTTTGTAACCTTTGACCTGCAAGTATGGCCTTTGCATTGAAGCTACGGACCTGGATTTTACAAGTGACGCGTCGTCTTGTGCTGAACATGTGTGCCAGGTTATCTGAAAATCTCTCCATGAATGCCAGAGTTATTTACCGGACACGAAATATGAACACGAACGTACTTTTGTTTTACCTTTAACTCTAAGTATGACTTGACATTGGAGCACGTTCATGGATGTTTGCGCACGACACGTCGTCTGGTTGTGGTGAGCACTTGTGCCAAGATATTTGAAAATCCGTCCACGAATGTCAACGTTGTTTGCCGGACACGATGTCAAGGACAAACTGACGGACTGGCGGACTGGGGAACGGTGCGACTACTATATGCCACCCTTCAGGGGCATAAAACCAAACACACCAGCAACACACAATATACATGTGTTTGATATCTGCGATTCGGCCGCTGACATTTTAACAGCTTATAATATACAAGAAGGTAAAACTCTAGATCAAGGTATACAATATTCATCCATTAACGATGTATGTTATATTTTAATCAGAAAAGTCAAAAATATCATAACACCCATGAGAATACAATTGAATTCAATTGCATTGGGTTGTATGGCGCACCAACAAATGAAAGGTTATATGACGCCTAACATGAATAAACTATTTACATCAAGATAAAATATGGAGAATGGGCCTAGAACCTTCTAACCTGCAAAACTGCAGAGTTGCTGCAAGTTCTAGAGTAGACAATCCATTTACGATGGAGTCACTTTTCCACGTTTGCATATGCGGTGTCATGATGAAGACATGGAATGAGCATGATACAAAATAATAAAATGAACATGAAGTGGGGTCCTACCCCTCTCCTCTTTGCCTCTCTGCCTCTCGGGATTTGCAGTAGTTGTATTCTACCCCGGCAAACACACATTTCAAACACATGTCAAAAGCTCAGTATCTGATCAACTTTTTCCGAATAAGTCCCATCAACGCAATAACTCCGTAAGTGCATTTTGATAAATTGTTCAGGAGAGACAATAAACTGTGTTTTTTTCTTAACAATGGTGCATATACAGACACTGTCTCCTTTTTATGATATTTAAATTAAAACTATTTTTAAATGAGTTAATGATAATAATTAAGGTAGACAACCCCTAATGGTCAATATTTTGAAACTGTTAAATCTTGTTATTCTTTTAATCTATATCCTTTAGGCAGAATTGTATTAAATTTTAGCGTGTATTAAAAAACATATTGGCATTTATATTGGTATACTCCTTATTCTGCTAAATAGCTAAAAATTACGAACGCCGACGAAGGATTAATGATAATTTTCTCAATCATTTTTAAGAGAGTATTTAAAATTAAGCATTCAGATGGTACAGTAGACAATAGAGAACAATAATATATAATTAACATTCTAAATAACATAACGATAACTTAGATATGACAAGAAAGCTTTCTAATTTTCTCTAAAACATTCTGCATTTTAAAAGTTGAGCTCACTGATTGAGCAAAGCAGATTTTTTTTTTTTTTTTTATATTATTGGGGCAGTTTATAATCACTACGTAAAATTTATCTATACCTTTAACTGGACAACATATCAAAAAAACAACTTTTACCATCTAGATCTTGTATAATGTCACATTTTGTCTTCACGCGACAAAATTAAAAAGAAGTAAAAAATCCACACAAAAATCCACATAAAAATGGCCAAATTGGTAATATTTTGCTATATATTGTTCTTTTTCAACAAAATATATAACAGTTTTAAACGTTTTGAGGAAGCTAAATTTCCTAGCAAAAATAACTTTTATTCTCAATTAAATGATGTGTACATTTCACATGCAGATTATGTCATGCTAAAAAAATCTGGAAACATTTAAGATTAAAAATATGGGAGACTATCATGATTTGTATCTTAAGACTGATGTGCTACTGCTTGTAGACGTTTTTGAAATCTTTAGAAAAACGTGCATTGAGTATTACAAATTAGATCCTTGTCATTACTTCAGTAGTCCTGGTTAAGCTTGGGATGCATGTCTTAAGATGACTGGTATCCAACTTGATTTAATAACTGATATTGATCTATATTTGTTTGTGGAAAAAGGATTAAGAGGTGGCACAAGTTATATTGCAAGCATATATTCACAAGCTAACAATAAATATATGAAAAACTATGACAAGACAAGAAAAAAGAAAGCAAGTACATAATATAGCTTGACGCTTATAACTTGTATGGGTGGGCTATGTGCCAACCGTTGCCTACTGGTAACTTTAAGTGGGTGGGTAAGATCGAAAAAGGAAAATCAAATTACATTGTTGAGTGTGATATCGAGTATCCCAAGAAACTGCATGACTTGCATAATGATTATCCTCTTGCCCCAGAAAGTTTAAATATAAAAGATGAGTGGCTGTCAGATTATTGTAAAAGTTTAAAAAAGAAGTTTAATTTAGAATCTAGTAAAGTTAACAAACTTGTTACTACACTAAACAATAAAGAAAAGTACGTTGTGCATTACAGAAACTTAAAACTGTATAAAAAGCTTGGATTGAAGGTAACAAAAATACATCGATTACTACAGTTTGATGAATCAAATGCATACATAGACTTTAATACTGCTAAGAGAACAGCTTGTAAAAATACTTTTGAAAAGGATTTCTTCAAACTGATGAACAATTCAGATGTTGGTAAAACTATGAAAAATTTGAGAAAGAGAATTAATGTTAAATTAACTGATGATGTGGACGTCCTTTTAAATATGCAGCAAGACCTTCATTTGTTTCTTGTAATATGTTTAATGAAAATTATTTGCCATAAACTGAATAAAAGAACGATTAGTTTTAAATCGTCCTTGTTATGTTGGCATGTCTATTGTAGACTTGTAAAATATTTAATGTATTATTTCCATTACAACTACATTAAAAACAAATATGATAAAAAAGCTAAATTATTATTTACTGATACCGATTCCCTGTGCTATGAAATAAAAACAAAAGATGTATATGCAAACTTTAACAAGGATAACGAACGTTTTGATAATTACGATTATGATCCAAAAAGTAAGTTTCATTTTAATGATAATAAAAAGGTTATTGGCAAGATGAAAGATGAAACGTGCGGCATACCTATTGTTGGACTACGAAGTCATATACAAAAAAAAATGAAAATGAAGAAAAAAAACATATAAACCTGTAAACAACTCAAGTAGGGGAGGTTGGGGCGGGTAGAGGGTTAAATATTTTCTGAGAAAGATATATTCAGTTGTATACTAACACTGGGACAAAGGTCAACATTGTTCGACTCTTTGCAATGGCAAACCCTTCATAATTTCACTTTTGTAATGGATTATCTAAATCTGTCCAAAGCATAATGAGTTGCATTTCCTAAAGTCAATAACATGTCCAGGATACAGTTACATCCATAACATAAAAAAACTGCACTATAACATTTTGTTTTAAGTAAAGTGATTATCACTCTTCAATAAAGAACTACTTTGGCGCCAGGAGGTTGATTTAAAAGCCGCATCATCGCAACAAAATAATGCAAGCAATGTTCATATTTACAATTATTTAGTACCTGGTCCAACAATACCGTGATCCGTGAGATGAAAATAATAAGAACGGCAAAAAAGACAAGTACTGTCAGTGTATTGTCAGTGGAACTGTAATTTTATGTTGAGGCACACTGGATGAGTGCTCATAGTTCATAGGCACACTGGATGAGCGCTCATAGTTCATACGCACACTGGATGAGCGCTTATAGTTCATAGGCACACTGGATGAGTGCTCATAGTTCATACGCACACTGGATGAGCGCTCATAGTTCATAGGCACAATGGATGAGCGCTCATAGTTCATAGGCACACTGGATGAGTGCTCATAGTTCATAGGCACACTGGATGAGCGCTCATAGTTCATAGGCACACTGGATGAGCACCCAGAGTTCATAGGCAAACTGGATGAGCGCTTATAGTTCATAGGCACACTGGATGAGTGCTCATAGTTCATAGGCATACTGGATGAGCGCTCATAGTGCATAGGCACACTGGATGAGTGCTCATTGTTCATAGGCATACCGGATGAGCGCTCATAGTTCATAGGCACACTGGATGAGTTCTCATATTTCATAGGCACACTGGATGAGTGCTCATAGTTCATAGGCACACTGGATGAATGCTCATAGCTCAACATATTTCAAACACTATATTTGATTTAAACAATTCCAATGGTATACCGTAATAAGAATAGGCTTACAAGTCAATCAGGAAATGTAGCTTTCACATAATACAGTCAACCAAAACCTCACTTTAACACAAACAGCAATTACAATTTTAAAAAGAAACAAGGCATGTGACATCACAAACACAAACGGGCTGACAAAATGGCCAAAAATTCCGATAGAGGTTTAAACCTAGTGTCATTTCCATAAAACGGGACAGTGCAAATACAGAAATCACAACCCCCCCTACCAACACCGCCCCCCCTCACCCCCCCCCCCCCCCCCCGCCCCCACCCCCACCACCCCCGCAGGTTATATTCTGTAACAACAAGGCAACATTAATAGGAAATATAAATATAACGCATAGATGATCGTGTACATTTATAATTTATATTAATACAAAATAGACCATAGAAAACCGCAATGTAAATACTACATGACTTTATCATATACCCTTATATTAAGACACATGTAATGCAGGGATACCGCCATTATCATACCGGCATACGGTCATTATCATACCGGCATACGGCCATTATCATACCGGCATACGGCCATTATCATACCGGCATACGGTCATTATCATACCGGCATACGGCCATTATCATACCGGCATACGGTCATTATCATACCAGCATACGGCCATTATCATACCGGGATACCGCCATTATCATACCGGCATACGGTCATTATCATACCGGCATACGGCCATTATCATAACGGTATACCATCAGTATCATTCCGATATGCTAGTATACCGTTAATATCATACCTGTATATCTGATGTATCATACCGATGTACGGTCAGTACCATAGCGGTATACCGTCATTATCTAACATTTATACCGTCAGTATCAGTTCGATATACCAACAGTACCATACCGGTATATCGTCAATATCATACCGGTATATCGGAAGTATCATACCGATATATTGTCAGTATCTAACCGGTATATCGTCATTATCTAACATGTATACCCTCAGCATCATTCCAAAATACCATCAGTATCAAACCGGTATACCGTCAATATCATACCGGTATACCGTCAATATCATACCGGTATATCGTAAATATAATACCAATATAAGATCAGTATCAAACCGGAATGCTAAGTATCATACCGATATACCCATCATATTGGAATACCGTAAGTATATAACCGGTATACCGTCAGTATTAAACACATTCTACTTGATTGAAGTTTATTTGGCTCTCAGAATATTCCGAACTGGAAGGCACTGTTTACGAAAAATGAATGTATAACTCCTGCCAGAGAGACAACGCGACTTGAGGTCGCAGTGAGTTACAGCACAGTCATTAACTTTATATATGAACGGTATATCTTGAGGTTGCGGTGAGGTACCTCATTCACTTTATATATGAACGGTGTATCTTGAGGTTGCGGTGAGGTACCTCATTCACTTTATATATTAACGGTGTATCTTGAGGTTGCGGTGAGGTACCTCATTCACTTTATATATGAACGTTGTAGCTAGTGGTGAAGTACAGTACAATCATTCACTTTATATATGAACGCTGTAGCTTGTGGTTGCAGTGAGGTACAATACACTCATTGAATTTATATATGAACGCTGTAGCTTGTGGTTGCAGGCAGTTACAGTACACTCACTCACTTTATAAAAGAACCCTGTAGGGTGATGTTGCAGTGAGGTATAGTACACTTAACTTTATGACACAGTGGCGTTGCTTGTGCAGTGTGGCGGCAGTAAAACGTCCCCCCGCGCTTGCAATCAGTACTGTTATTCATTCAATCTTTGCAGATAGCTGAGCCTGATACTTGTATTTAGTTATTGGTGGTACATGTTTAATTTCTTTTTTTCCTTACTTAATGTTTGATTCGGTGGTTCCATTACTCCGGCCGATAAAATGCTCTGGGTATTGTTTAACCACTTATAGGATAAGTTGTCTGCTTTTTAATTTAGTATTTTGGCTGTTACTTGTGATACGCAGGCTTCATAACCGCTCATGAACAGTCGCAATCAAACCGAGACTGCAATATTTCGTATGTGTCTTGCTTTTCCGAAATGTATGTGTTTGTTTATTATCAGGTCCATTATCATACTCTTTTTTTATAATTATATAAACTCTGTAGCTTGTGGTTGCAGGCAGTTACAGTACACTCATTCACTTGCTATATGAACACCAAATCACTTTATATATGAACGCTATAACTTGTGGTTGCAGTGAGGTACAGTACACTCATTCAATTTATATATGAACACCAAATCACTTTATATATGAACGTTATAACTTATTGCTGCAGTCAGTTACAACACTCATTTACTTTATATATAAACGATATAGCTTGTGGTTGCAGTTGGGTACAGTACACTCATTCAATTTATATATGAACGCTGCAGCTTGATGTTGCGGTGAAGTACAGTACACTCATTCACTTTATATATTAACGATTTAGCTTGTGGTTGCAGTTGGGTACAGTACACTCATTCAATGTCTATATGAACGCTGCAGCTTGATGTTGCAGTAGGGTACAGTACACTCATTTACTTTATATACGAACGCTGCAGCTTGATGTTGCAGTAGGGTACAGTACACTCATTCACTTTATATATGAACGCTGCAGCTTGATGTTGCAGTAGGGTACAGTACACTCATTCACTTTATATATGAACGCTGTAACTTGATGTTGCAGTGGGGTACAGAACACTCATTCACTTTATATATGAACGCTGCAGCTTGATGTTGCGGTGAAGTACAGTACACTCATTCATTTTATATGTGAACGCTATAGCTTTTTGTTGCAGTGGGGTACAGTACACTCATTCAATTTATATATGAATGCTGTAGCTTGAGTATGCAGTGAGGTACAGTACAATCATTCACTATATATATGAAAGCTGTAGCTTGTGGTTGCAGTTGGGTACAGTACACTCATTCACTTTATATATGAACGCTGCAGCTTGATGTTGCAGTGAAGTACAGTACACTCATTCAATTTATATATGAACGCTGTAGCTTGTTGCTGCAGTCAGTTACAGTACACTCATTCATTTTATATAATAACGCTTTGGCTTGTGGTTGCAGTCAGTTACAGTACCCTCATTCACTTTATATATGAATAATGTAGCTTTTGGTTGCAAACAGTTACATACTACATTTACTCATTCACCTTATATACGAACGCTATAATAATAAAAATAATAATAATAATAATAATAATAATAATAATAATAATAACATACTTTATTTACAGTGGGTAATACACATTTAGTTACAAAACTTATCTTCCATGTGGTCATCTATTATTTACACCTTTACAATACTTATTGGCAAATTTGTTAAACCTAATGAATAAGATAATAAGATATCAGCAGTCAGCTCACACACCCTTGTACGCAGCCACCTTCCATTCAGCTTCTGTCCACACGCCTGCTCATACATTAGATTTCAAAATACTCAAACTCTCAAAAGCAAAAACAAATAAACAACAAATCTGATCATCTTGCTATGTGTATGTTCACACAGGCGGAACGCCTTTCAAATGTAGGAATTAGTGACATGTCGTTCATGCAATCTCAAAAACATATGTGCACATAGACTGTTAACGTGTACGTAATCGGAGCCATCATTCAAATGACCTGAGCATCGCACACTACACATGCTGATTCACTGGCAAGACGCTGATGAACTACTGAGTGTGGCATGGCAGTCGCAGATCGTAATGATCTTTGTCTGCAATAATCTGTATATGTCATAGTAGTACCGATAAGAACAACTGTGAATGGGAACACAAGCGTATTCGTACTGCAGAGAAATGAACTCATGCGTATACGTAGTGCAGAGAAAGGAACACATGGGTATACGTACTGCAGAGAAATGAACACATGCGTATACGTAGTGCAGAGAAAGGAACACATGGGTATACGTACTGCAGAGAAATGAACACATGCGTATACGTAATGCAGAGAAAGGAACACATGGGTATACATACTGCAGATTAATGAACACATGCATATTTGTAATGAAAAGACGGGAACACACGCGTATACGTACTGCAAAGAAAGGAACACAAGCGTATAAAATGCGTATATACTCGTATATATAAATGTTAGAAAATGTGTGCTTATACAAACAAATATCGAGCGCTTTCGGCTTTTATTGACTTCTTCAGGATACATACACACAGTTACAAAAACAAACACATACATTTCGGAAAAGCAAAAACATAAACCAATTAACATTATAACGTGCGCTTTATGCGCCCATGTCAGCATTATTATAACACAGTTGTGAGGTGGTAACAGTGTATAACACAGTTGTGAGGTGGTAACAGTGTATAACACAGTTGTGAGGTGGTAACAGTGTATAACACAGTTGTGAGGTGGTAACAGTGTATAACACAGTTGTGAGGTGGTAACAGTGTATAACACAGTTGTGAGGTGGTAACAGTGTATAACACAGTTGTGAGGTGGTAACTGTGTATAACACAGTTGTGAGGTGGTAACTGTGTATAACACAGTTGTGAGGTGGTAACAGTGTATTCAGATATTGATTTGTTTATAATGCCCCATATCTTAAAGTTCTTCGGTCATGTTTTGTTTCATGAACATTTTTATGTTGATTTATATCGAAATCAATACACAGCAATAGATATTTACAATTCACACATTGCAATATCTGTGAAAAGCGAGAATAAGTATCTATTTGATGACGTAGAAAACTTTGAACAGGTACATTAATCCACAGGTAAATGTATTTATCAATTATCTGGCAATAGTTGCGCAGCTAAACTATTCAGATTTACGTCTTTTGCCCGTACAGTCTAATAGTGAGTGGTAAAAGTGGTATCTACGTCATGCAAATAATACTTATTTTTACATGCAACTTAGTAGCGGTTTTAATATTAGTTTCTCTCCGGGACTATCAAGAAATGTTCATACGATGTTTAAGAGTTAAATTTGTTAATTGATAATACTACAAAAAGGGTGGCCATTCCCCTTTAATATAGTGTTCTTGTGGCTGCACATGATGTCTGGAGTTATCTGGTTAAGTTTTAGAACATCAAGGTTTTATATACAGTAAAACGAAGTTCTCTCCCTCGAAGCTTTAGCTAAGTATCGGTCTTCAATTACTTGCTGGTGATAAAGCGGTCTTGTATGGTGTCAGACCAGTCAGAAAGTACTTCCGGGTCGTAGGGTGCTGAATAGTTCCTTGAAAGAATCCAAAGTTTCTAGTTTGCATGTGTTTTTCCCAAGATTAGTTCTTATTTCATTGTTAAATCTAACCTGAGGTTAAAGTAGTATGTCTGTTGTCATGAATAGTAAGTATTTTACTGCGTTTGTCAGGATTATTTCTTTGGAGAGTATGAGCACAGAGGTTAGGTAGAGATGTGGTTTTGACAGATGTTTATTTCAAAATACGCATATCATCTTATCATTATCAGTATGACGCTGTTATATGGAGGAACATATATTATTTGGAAAGAAAAAAGGAAATCCTTCGGGAGAACGAAAACAAAATGTATCCAAAGTATGAAAACTGCCAATGGTTGCTTTATTCTCGACATCACGCTTCCCTTTCTCTCTCTCTCTCTCTCTCTCTCTCTCTCTCTCTCTCTCTCTCTCTCTCTCTCTCTCTCTCACACTCTCTCTCTCTCTCCTCTCGCTCTCTCTCTCGCTCTCGCTCTCTCTCTCTCCTCTCTCGCGCTCTCTCTCTCTCTCGCGCTCTCTCTCTCTCTCTCTCTCTCTCTCTCTCTCTCGTTTCAGAACCTGAGGAATATTTGCATTTCTACTGCTGTGCAGATGTATCCCCTTAATACTCCACCTCCGACATAAAATAAAACAAAACAATCCTTGTTTTTGGTATAACTTGAGCAGCGGGAATAACCGACCAACCGTGTTATTTCATCATCCACTTTACATAAAATGTATAAATTCAATTCATGTATTTTTGTATCAAATGCCATAACATATTTAAACTTTAAACTTATAACAACCAGCAATATCAATATTCAAAATAAAAAATACACTTCCAGATATCAGTTGCATCCAAAGGCGAGTTAAAATTAAAAATAATTCAGAACGACTTTCATAAATCTTATATGGAATAGGAACGAGTTTAAAATCATTTTTGTCAAATAACATTGCAATCAAATTAGTAAAAAATAATTCAGATGTACATAGAACCGCCACGACGTCAGACACATTTCAGCGCCAAAACGTATAAAATATGTGACGTCGTAACGTCGCGTCTCAAACATAACGTTGCGTATAAAAGAGTCGTGTTTTACCTCTTTACAAAATAGCAGTTTACGCCAACTTTTTAACAAACCAACAACAATGTGTTGTTTAACGTGCATTATTTTTATAAGATGTCACAAATAATAAGTTTATGACTCAGATCTGGGTGAATTTATAATAAATAAAATAGTTTCAGTTAATAAACTTGCGTAGTGTTACAGGTTTAACTCAACCAATCAAAATCGTTCCAGGTTGTACTACACTTGTGTCATTCAAAAGAATATTAAATTGGTGTTCGACACTGCTAACAAGGGATGTTATGTGATAAAATGTATTCATTCATGGCTCGACCGATTGATTGATTGATATTTAACGTCATTTTTTATTGTTGGTGAAACGAAAACGTATTGTTCCTTTTACCTTTATACAAAAGTAAAACAAATCTACCGCAAACAGCTATGAACAACAAGACGAGTAGAGATCTATTTCATTTCTTTTAAAATAAATAAATAATTGGTGAAAGGGCAAGGATGCTTTGAAATAAAGTATCCCTACATTTCTATGTTGTTAATTGATACAACTGCCAACAGACCACTGCTGGTGGTGTTTGATACAACTGCCAACAGACCACTGCTGGTGGTGTTTGTCACAACTGCCAACAGACCACTGGTGGTGGTGTTTGATACAACTGCCAACAGACCACTGGTGGTGGTGTTTGATACAACTGCCAACAGACCACTGCTGGTGGTGTTTGATACAACTGCCAACAGACCACTGGTGGTGGTGTTTGATACAACTGCCAACAGACCACTGGTGGTGGTGTTTGATACAACTGCCAACAGACCACTGGTGGTGGTTTTGATACAACTGCCAACAGACCACTGGTGGTGGTGTTTGATACAACTGCCAACAGACCACTGGTGGTGGTGTTTGATACAACTGCCAACAGACCACTGGTGGTGGTGTTTGATACAACTGCCAACAGACCATTGGTGGTGGTGTTTGATACAACTGCCAACAGACCACTGGTGGTGGTGTTTGATACAACTGCCAACAGACCACTGGTGGTGGTGTTTGATACAACTGCCAACAGACCACTGGTGGTGGTGTTTTAGACACTTAAGGAACGGCATACAGGACAGTGTATCAATGACATCATCAATTAATTGCTTATCAATCAGCTACTCTACTGTCAAACGTTATTAGGTCCTTAGGGTGTGTTTATCCAATTGTCAGTGCACATTTAAAATAGTGTCTATTGCCAACTTCCTTTCATTCGTTTGCTAATCGTGGAAAATATACAAAACAAAAAGAATCAATAGAATGGTGCTGTACATCCCGTTAAAACACCATATTATATTATATTGGGACAGCGACCTCAGAGGGCGATGAGATAAAGGATGTTTTCCCATCACAGATGCCTCGATCAGAGGGTGAACCCACGTGGGATAGAGAGATGTAGCTCTAAAGGCAGGGCCTTATTCCTAGAGATTAAGATACGTGATCATGTTTATAAGATAGGTTATATATTAATATTTGATAAACATTAGTAGATATCTATTCATTAATATTATCTTATTATGCATTATATAACACCGTATATATTAATATACCTTATATTATATCTTATATATTCTTTAAGCTATCTGATAAAGTTTAGTAGATAATTTAGTAGATATCGTTTATGATTATGATATTTAGCATATCTATCTTATAAACAAAATTAATACAGATACCTCCAAAAGGTGAGTAGACATATTATATTAATTCAGAAATATTAGATATTTATTCAAATAACTACAACATATAATAATTTATTAAAGATATCTGACAAACAGACTGGAGGCGATTTGGGAAAATAATGGATGTCAAGCAAAACCATCATACTGTATTTCAGCAGCGTATTCAATATAAATATATATGCATTAAACTGGACTCCATACACTAATTGATAAAACTATATATAATTGTTAATGACATAGATTTCTCAGGAACACTTGACGGCTCAGTTTTTGGTGCCTACATCATTAATTCGTATGATATTTTATGATTCTAACTTTACTTGTATACAACTGCTAGCAATATGAACCCCATACAATATAGTATACTGTGGAGTATATAATTACAAATTAACATTGATGACTTAACAATAAAACACACTCCACAAAAAGTGACACGAAATGGGGATGTTTCGTAAAATTTATTTAGGTATTTGTTTCAATACATAAAGAGCCTGTAGTAAAAAAGGCAGTGCTGCTTTTAGTAGATTTCCATTTAGGTGAAAGGTTATATGACAATTTAATCTGTCATTTTGGTGGCATTCGAAGAAATATAAAAAGATTGGACAGGGAAAGTAGCATTCCAAGAGGACAGTCAACCACAAAACACAGAAACAAACATGCAAATAGACAAACAAAAAGGCAAAAGTAATAATAAAAGCAAACAACATCACAAACACAAAAGGGTTGACAATAGGGCTACCACCTTGGAACGGTCAGTGACAAAGTAGGCCACTGGGGGTTTAAACCGGTTCTAGGGTGCACCAAACCTCACACGTGCCCTACTGTCATCCCATTAAAACAGAACGGTGTAAATAAAGAATTCCCGCCATGATCTAATCTCTAACCAACAAGGTAGCATCAATAGGCAATATAAGTAAAACACAAACTATGCTCGTGTAAATATAATACAAAAAAACAATAGCCTAGAAAGCCACAATGAAGGTACTCAATGACTTGGCAGAAGCCAGAGCAACAAGATAATAAACCATTAAGGCCACGACAAGAAAGATCATAGACAAACAGCAAACGCCACCGTCCCAATGGGCTTTAGGTAGGCGTCATCATAGGGTCCACAGCCTGTCCGGTCATCGTACAATTAAATAGGAAAGCATAGTGGCGAACTGTAAAAGGGTCCACCACCAAGCATGCAGTACGTTACAAAATGATAGGACCATAACCTCTGTTGATAAACTTTTTAACAAGTTTAACAAAGATAGTATGAAAGTGATCATGACCAAGAATCTTACGAAGTTTATAAATCACATCACCATAGAAGTCAGGTTGTGATAGTCCTTGTCGCAGAAGAGTCCTTAAATTACTTTTATATTTGGAAAGAAGATCAGGGTTACGATAATACAATTGTGCAAAGGTTTCACGAAGTTTATGGTAACGGTAACCATAATTGAGTAGCATTTTAGTTATACAAAGATTACGAATATTAAAGTCCTCAACTCAAGTACAAGCTCTTAAAAACGAAAAAGTTGAGACACATACACGCCATAAGAAGTTGCTCGGGGAACATCCCCATCCAAGTGGGGGTCATTATTAATGTCAAAATTAAACTCATCTCTCTTTCATAGATTTTGCTAATTATTTCACCATTTTTAATCGAGAGATCTACATCAAGAAAAGAAGCATTATTATCAGATATATTCCTACACAAACTTAACTGTAGGAATCACCGTAAACTGATAACAGTTACAGCAGAAGCAGTCGTAGATTAAATTGCATTGCATGTTAATTCAAGCTTGAATGTCTTAAGACGGAATATTCTAATCACACTCTTCATTGCATTTGAGTCGAGTAAAACATGTTGTACAAAGAACAATAAGTTGAGATAGGGCTAAATTGGTAGTCCTGAAAAGCTTTTGGATGACTGATGTGTGCTGCAGTGTTGGGGCTGTTACTCGACATTGACGCCATACAAATAACAGCATGGGGTGCACGCTAATAAAGTGACCATATTGGAAAGATGCCGTCATCGCACCTTTTTATCGTATATGACATATTGGCAAAATGTATTTTAATGCAAAGATACTCACTGCAACTTGATTAAATATATGCAAATACAAAATGTATGCTTATTTGTAATTTGCAGAGATTTTCTCTGCTTTAAAAGATATTTTGTCGATATGCTATATATGCTATATATGGTAAAAAGGCGCGGTGACGTCATAATTCCAAGATTGCCGCCTCCATTTATGTTTCTTTCCAAAATTGCAATAGGTCATATCTCGTTTATTGTTCATGGCATTTTGATAATTCTTTCAGCTTTCTTAAGTTTTTCAGAGTCCTTTAAATGAATTTGTTTAAAATAGTGCATCAACCCATTTAAACTGAACTATGCAACTAGATCTTGAAAATTTACTTCCTTTTGGATGGGATAAAAAATCAGCTTTTTTAAACTATTCGGTGTATGCATTTAAACTATCAAAGGTCAGCCACCCATAATAATAAAGCATCTATTTATATGTACAGCGGTGACTGCATCCTATTATATGTAACTATGTAAAATCGTTACTTCGTCATGTCTAATGGTTACTGCATTTATTTATATGTAACTATGTATACTTGTTATTGCATATATTTATTTATTTATACAGTGGTGACCATCTATTTATATGTAACTAGGTATAATGTTTACTGCATCTATTTAAATGTAACGTAATGTAGTATGGTTACTGCATCTATTTATATGTAACTTTGTATAATGGGGACTACATCCATTTATATGTAACTATGTAAATGGGGACTGCATCTATTTATATGTAACTACATGTATGTATAATGGGGACTGCATGTATTTATATGTAACTACATGTATGTATAATGGGGACTGCATCTATTTATATGTAACTTCATGTATGTATAATGGGGACTGCATCTATTTATATGTAACTACATGTATGTATAATGGGGACTGCATCTATTTATATGTAACTTCATGTATGTATAATGGGGACTGCATCTATTTATATGTAACTACATGTATGTATAATGGGGACAAATAATAATTAAAACTTACTTTTTTTTCAAACTCACGAATGTGTTGCTACAGACTTCTTAGGGTCTATGCTCATGTTTTCATGTATACATTTCACTGAATAAAAGTCAGACAGTTATTTCGTTATGCTCAATATCTGCTTACTTACGGACAGTGTCCCTTTAATGTTCTTCACATGCTTTAAATCTTAAAATTTAAAATCTCAGGATGTTTGAGAGCATTTGTTTGAAGGCCTGGTAAAATATGTCTATGTTCATCATAGAAATAAATCACGTTAGTACGGTTACCTCCCTTAGAAATTTATATAACTAATATAGTGTAGTTACCTCCCTTAGTATACATTTCGCCATTTACAAATTGATCTTGTAGAAAGTTCTGCTCCTGTTTGAGAATTACATTGTGATGATTGATGGACATTTGGATAGTGTTCGTATCAAACTATAAACGCATACAATCAGCGACAAGGTATGATAGTGTTCGTATCAAACTATAAACGCAAACAATCAGCGACAAGGTAGGATTTTTTTATATTGTTTACTTTAATCTGGGACGAAAACGTCATATAGAGCCCTAATCCGAGCCTTTTCAGACCTTACCAGCCCTTTTTACGATATTGATATTTCACATGGCTTTGTTCAGCCACAAAAAAAGAAAGATTTTAGGGTTAGAGAAGGCTCGGATTAATAGAGCCATGCTTTAAAATATTTGTGCAGACATGGTACGATATATCTGTGATGAACATTGAAACCTATACATGTACTATGATGTACAGACTGAGAAGTGTTCTCCCCAGACTATTAAGGCATGTCATATTTAGCATGCCTTCACAGCAAAAATGCTTTTGCAACATGCCTTAATTTTGAAAAGTCATGTAACAAATAACAAAAAATGTCTAAAACACAATATATATCATCACTGACCTATTTATTATATAAATCAAGTGTCTTTCTGGCACCAACACATGAAAAGGTTATATGGCGCCTAAAAGGCATGAACATGCCAGGCTCATCTTCCATGTACATCGAGATAAAATATGGAAAATGGGCCTAGAACCCTCTCACCCTGAACTGCAGAGTTGCTGCAAATTCTATCGTAGAAACTCCATTTACGCTGGAGCCACGTTATTTTTTTTATGCCACTGCTCTTTTGATGCGAGCGAGATAGCACCTGAAACAATGCAGGGATCATGATGAAGACCTTTAATGAACATGAACAAAAAATGTTAAAATGAACATGAATTTGGGGGGATTCTACCCCTCTGCCTACCCCTCCAAAGGGATCTGCAGTGGCCCTATTCTTTGCCCCGTGACCAAACGGGGGCACCCGGGAACCACACGGGGCTAGCCTGTGATAAATAATCCCAACTGAAAACTTGATTTCCACGATGTATTGTGTTGCTATCAGGTCTGCAAAACATGCAATGATTTCATATGACTAGCCTAATAAATTGGCTCCTATGCAGTTTTTTTTTATTATTCTGACGTTCTATGTAACTGCATATACGCCTAATTTCCTTTGCAAAAAACTCGACTGGAAAAAATGCTCGAACACCCATGTGACTTTCGAACGAAATTGAGCAGCTTATCAGACTCCTGTGCGTAAACCATGATGATAATCTAACAAAATAATAAGTTATTTACCATTTACTTTCGGTTTTATTTTTTTCCGAAGCATATTTTACATAATATATCGATTTTTCGTAGATCGCTATACATGTGTATTGACAATATATTGAAAAGTGCGCGTTTCTCCCAACGTTGCATGCGCATGCGCATAAGTACACATTTTCCACTGTGGACAACGTGTCACGAACTACGTTGTGTATAATGTACCTAGTATAAAGTTTTCAAGTCTTAGGTTAACAAACGGTAATGGGCGAAGGGTGACGGGATATTTATTATAAGTTACCCCTTCAGACATTCTCCTAAAAGAAAAATTAAAAAATCTCGCTTGTTTTATAGCCTGATCTGGGGGGAAAAGCACCTAACCATAGACCTACTGTATGTCCATGACCTAACTTAAGCTTGTTTATTTTGTTTTGTTATGTTCATTTCATTTAGTGTGTAGGGGGTGGGGTGAGTTTACGGGTGGATTCAGGGGGCGACCCACTAAAAAGTCTGTAAAATATGGAAATTTATATTAAACAAGAGCTGTAGGAGAACAGCGCAGCTCGACTATTCAGAGAATAATAAATGGTATAGCCAGTATATACCATCAGAAAACAAGGCTAAAACAATGTGATGGTGGGTTGGGGTTGGGGGTGGGGGTGGAGCTGGGGTGGGTATAGAAACTCTGGCCGATATAAAAAATTATTGTTAGAATCTCATAAAAAGTATAGTAAAATTTTCGGCAGGGTGTGACATTTTATTTATTTTTATCAGTTTTAATCCAAAGTTGCTGTCATTTAAAAAAAAAATGCGGTCGAAAAGCAACTCGGGGAGGGAGGGGATATCTGGCGATTTTTTTATTGTGGCATCATTTCAGGTTGTTTTTTTATTGATATTTCCTCTGTGTATCTGAATTTAATCTAAATTGCTTTATATGTAAATGATTGCGTTCAAATTAAAATTTTAAGATCCAATAATGGAAGATAAAATGAAAACAATTTCCCGCCCCCTGTCCTCCTTGTGAGGGGAGCCCATAAACCAATGGGGTGGGTGTGGGGGGGGGGGGGTGCAGGACGGGGTCGCATTATTGATATAGTTGTATATTTGATAAAACAAAAAAACACAGACATATGTAAAAAAAAAACATTCGGGTGGTGGTGGTGGGATGGTTGTGGGGCGAAACATATTGATAAACTGATAAAACAAAACAACACAGATATATGCAAAAACAAACAAAAACCAACAACATTCGGGTGGTAGTGATGATGGTGTGTTGGGATGGTTGGGGGTGGGGTGGGTAGCAAAAATTGACCAAAACAACACAGAAATATGTAAAAAAAAAAGAGAAAAGTTTCCAGTGTGTGTGGAGGTGGTGGGGGGGGGGGGGGGGGCGTAATGGAGGGGGGGGGGGGACAACATAGCTTAATGGAGGGGGTGGGGAAACATAGCTTTATGTGTAAGATTTGACCAAAACAACACAGAAATATGTAAAATATATATATAAATCGAGTTTCAAGTGGGGCAGGCGGGGAGTGGGGGAGGGTGGTGGCAGGGCCACGTAAGAATTGACCAAAACGAGACAGAAGTATGTAAAAAAAATAAAATATATCGAGTTTCGAGTGGAAATATAACATTTTTAAAAGAGCCGTAACTCCGCCGTTACTGGTCCGATCTGGTTGGTTTTCGAACTTGGCCAGAAGAGATAATAAAATTTACCAAAGCAATACAGAAATATAAAAAAAAATATATAGTTTAGAGTCTGGGGTGTGTGGGGGTGGGGGCGGGGTGGTAGGGGTTGCGGGGGCATAGCAATATGTGTAAGAATTGACCAAAACAACAAAGAAATATGAAGAAAAAAAATAGAGATTCGAGTCGGTGGGGCGGGGGGAGGAGGGTGGTGGGGGCGGGCCAACATAGCTACCAGAACAATACAGAAATATGAAGAAGAAAAAATAGTTGAGAGTCGGGGGGGGGGCGGGGTGCCGAGGGGGTTGTGCGGAGCGGGGACGGGAGTAGCGGCGGAGCAACATAGATATATGTGTAATATGTAAATTGAGTTTCGAGTGTGGTCGGGGGGAGGCCCTGGGGTGTTGGAAGGTGGGAGCGGGGTTGGGGCAACATAGCTACATTTGTAAGAATTGACCAAAACAACACAAAAATATGTAAAAAAAAATAAAAAGAGTTTTGAGTGGGGGGAGGGTGGAGAGTGGGGTGGGAGCAACATAGCTATATGTGTTAAAATTGACCAAAACAACAGAAATATGTAAAAAAAATGTGGGAGGGGGAGAGGGGTGTGTGGCGGGGCGGGGAGGAGGGAGCCCATGCCCAAATATGGGTGAAGTACAAATAAGATGCATAATGATATAAGATCCCAAACCAAAATTATAACTATATATACACCAGCTTACATGCAAACCTAGATCTGCCTTTATTGCACATTTTATGGGCCGTTACAATTTGGATTCCATGGGAGCCCAGAATTTGCGGAAGACAACATTACTTAAGCAACCCTTTACAACATACTATAAGGAAACTAGTTGAGCTAGGATGGGACATTGTGCTTTATAAAAAGAAATCGTTGTGTGTTTGGTGGACCTAAACATGGTGATTTTGTTTACGAAATCAATAACTGTCACTAGTATTCAAATCCCCCATCCACGCCCCAACCCCCACCCCCGGGGTTTATGGGATGACGAGTTGTCCGTTTTCAGTTGTCCGTCGCCCATCGTCGTCTGCTAACTTTTGCCTTGTGAACACTCTTGCAACTTCATTATTATTATTCGGATCTTTACCAAACTGCTAATTTTCATATATTTTATATTCTCTTTATTACGATTTAAGAATGAGGAAGAGTCTTGTAGAATAATAAACGACTAAAACAAGTAATTTTAACAATACTATAAATATAACAAAAATATTACTTTTAAATCGGCATGAAATATGTGTAGTTTAAACACACTACACAATGTTTTACGATTGTAGCAATAAACGGTTCTATTCTATTCTATCGACGGTGCATGGTAGGTTGCGTATGGTGAAGTAATATGCGCAAGGAACTCTGGGTAAGAATTTCAAACAAGATGGCGGTACCCTTCGATAATTCGGAAATGTGTCAATACATTCGTGATAAATTTGGATAATCTGAGATATTTCATCTTGGCAGGTAAATTTTGAAACACCATATCGATTCAAAAAAAAATCTTCTTTCAACCTGTGCATATATAATATACAAACAATGCTGTTTAAAAGCGTGAAACCTTCCCAACAGATTCCGTTGGGAAAGTCCAGTCGTAAAATGTGCAATAATCAATACACGTTGATGCTCGCCAATACGAAAAATTTCAAAAGAGCATTAAACGTGTATTTTAACACACTATCATATGACCTGTTAGCCTGTGATAAATAATCCCAACTGAAAACTTGATTTCCACGATGTATTGTGTTGCTATCAGATCTGCAAAACATGCAATGATTTCATATGACCTGTTACCGTGTTTTACCTGGTAACAAGGCGTGATTATCACTTTTAATAAAAAAAATGTCATTTTACGTTTGATCTTCTGATAGTAATGAATGCATGTCTATTGATAATACATCTATAATTCTGTGAGAATCTCATGGTATATAAACCTGAATTGTTACACAATTTCAAACTATTTATGATATTTGTTTTGTTCCAGACACCACAGAGACGACATTACATCATGCAACCGTTTCAATGCAGTATGTGCAGGAAAGGGTTTACAAAGGCAAATCATCTTAACAGACACATGAACACACATACAGGCGAAAGACCTTATAAGTGTAGCGTGTGTAGTAAAGGATTTAACAAGTCAGGCAATTTTAAAGTACACATTCGCACGCATACAGGCGAGACACCTTATAAGTGTAGCGTGTGTAGTAAAGGATTTAACGAGTCGGCACATCTTAAAACACACATGTGCACACATACAGGCGAGACACCTTATAAGTGTAGCATGTGCAGTAAAGGATTTACCGAGTCGGGCAATCTTATAAAACACATGCGCACACATACGGGCGAGAAACCATATAAGTGTAGCGTTTGCAGTAAAGGATTTACAGCATTATGCAATCTTAAAGCACACATGCGCATACATACAGGAGAGACACCTTATAAGTGTAGCGTGTGTAGTAAAGAATTTACCCAGGCATGTCATCTTAAAAGACACATGCGCATACATACAGGCGAGACGCCATATACGTGTAGTGTGTGTGGTAAAGGATTTACCGAGTCCAGCAGTCTAAAAAAGCACATGCGCACACATACAGACGAGACACTATATACGTGTAGCGTGTGAAGTAAAGGATTTACCGTGTTATGCAATCTTAAAAGACACACACGCATACATACACGCGAGACCCAATATCACGTATAGCAAGTTCAGCACGGTTTGATCTAAAAGGACACCTACACTGTACGCATACATAAATCTCTGATACTAATACTACTGATCCACCATATATATGACGATATTTTGTGTCCATATATAAGTTGACGAAGTGTAGAGAATATTGCATAACAATTACCCAAGACAGAATCTTGACAACATTAGTTTCTTGAAATGTTACTAGTCCAATGAGCATAACTCTTGAATTACTGTATCGTGTAGTTCTTGATGGTTTATGGACACCAAATAAAGCCAAGTCAACAAGCAACGCAGATTGCTGACTGAAATGGATGTTTATGCGTGAATAAAAACAGGGAAAAGCTTCACGAAATAAAATACAAGATACCAAAGTGCAGGAAAATAAAATATTCCATGGTAGAGCATGATCGGTATAGCGATAATAAAGACTTCAGTGCGGTTCCGGCTGACTTTGCTTGGTAATTTCAAAATGTTTTAGTTATTAGTTATTTATAAAATGGAGACGAGGTATTAAAATAATCTGACCTATAGTATAGACAAAATATTATTTTTGTTGAATTGATAAACTGGATCGGTACGTACTGGGATGCAAATTGAACGGGATCTGTCTCCGTCAGAAGTACGCCAAACACTTGTCATCCACTCATTTGGAACACTTCGGTCATGCACATTCAGTTTAGCCGCCATGTTTTAAAATATAGAATGTGATTTATCTTGATAATTTATCGCATTAACATGTGCGGTATATCGCTCCGTGTGGAAATGTTGCTGTGTTGCTTCTATTCCATGAAATGCAGATAGTAGTATTTGTTTATATTATTGTTAACACTTTAAGATAACGATTTATACTTCCAATTGAAAATATAACATAAAAACAAAATCTCTCCCAAATGGATAACCACTAAAATTCTGTTACATTTTACGGTTCAAATTAATTTCAACATATCGTAAACTTGCTAACACATACGCTTAACTTTTGGTTCATTATTCTCGTAATAGTACCGAATGTATTGCAATGCTTTGTTATTCTAACTACATGTACTAACAACATGCCTGATGCCATCTACCCACATTTATTTGTATCTACTATGAAAACATGTTCATGGGCCATATTTGGCTTAAAACAATAACCAATAAACAAACATTTATCGCGTTTTATGTTTGATTACATTACAAACAACATGGTTAGTTGCTGCCAAACGTAAATGTAAGTATTCTTTTCAGGATTTGCGTGGGGTGTTCGTGTTTTTAGCAAGATTTTAATTGTTTTTTTAGTGTTTTGTTCTCAAACTCATCTATAACTCTATAGTGGGAAATTACGATGGAACAAAAATGGCCGACGTTCGTGCAGGTTCTTGTTTGTTTGTTTTATACGCCTTTCACGCTTTTTATATATGTGTCGATCTTTGTTTATCATACAAAACATATGCAATTTGTGTTTGGTGTAGTTTTTAAGTGGGTTGTGACTTTGATTTCAATAAATTTTCTTTTCTTTAGCTTGGTCATTTTGAACGTTTTTTTTTCTCCTGGATTCAAGTTCGCATGTATATTTTATGGACGGTTCAACTTTTTTATTCTCAATTAAATCGTAACTGTTGATTATTGCAAGTAATAAAATACATATTGAAATCGTGTGTATGGTAGTTTTTAAGTTGATTATGTCTGTGATTTTGGCAAAAAAACAACAATTAACTTTGTCATAAAAGTAGTGCGAAAATCAAGTCGCGCGCTCAAAATTTTCATTTAAAAATGTTCGCCGCGCACGTTAAATCTTAAATTTTAAAAATCTCAGGATTTTGGGTTAAAAAGTTTTGACCGGCCTGTTATATTTACACTGATATACTTTAATTTATGTGGAGATTAGTTAGTATTAAATTAGAGTTTCATTGTACAGACAGACGTTTTAATGAATTGAATTGAACTTAAACTTCACTGAGCGGACAAGTACAAAACGGCGATCTCCATGAAAGATGTGTCAGGTAAAAATAGATGTGCTGTGGAAATAATAAACGACTGCGTAGAAAATACAGAATATCAATGATTATGGATAATAATTGATGATAAATTAATTGATTTGAGCTGATGACTACAATAAATAACATGCATTCACTGTGATATATATGTGATCCAAATAAGGATAAACACATTGTGTCCTAAAAAAACACAAACAATCTGAACGAACAACTCAACACAAGGTAATTTTGGTTACTTCATAACCATTCGCATTCATTTAATAGCCAGTCCATTTCAAACATATTTGATTCAGACAAATATATCTGGGACAAGTCCCATGGCCATTACACTATGTAAATAACATGCAACGTACGATTCGACATCTCACTCGCAGTTATATACAGCTTCTAGTGTCTCAGTAGGTCAATAGCCTCACAAGTGTGATTTAACTAATTTAAAAGCGAGATATGTGGGTGTTTTCGATTGTGATTAACTGACTTATGTGCAATTCAATTGAATTGAATTGGGTTTTAGGGCGCACCAACACATGAAATGTTATATGGCGCATAACAGGGATGAACATGCCAGGCTCATCCTCAATTTACATCAAGATAAAATATGGAGAATGGGCAGAACCTTCTCACATGCAGAACTGCAGAGTTACTGCAAATTATATTGAAGACGCTCCATTTACGCTGGAGCCACGTTTATTGTTTTTCTGCCACTGGTCTAGTGATTTGTGCGAGATGGCACCTGAAACAATGCAGGAGTCATGATGAAGATCTTTAATGAACATGAACAAAAAATGATAAAATGAACATGGATTTGGGGTGGGGGGATTCTACCCCTCTGCCTACCCCTCTAACGGGATCTGCAGTTTCCCTATTCTTTGCCCGGAAACCACAGCGGTCACTTACGTGCAAAAAACGATCCGTATTTCTACTGTGATTTATTGACAACAAGCTGTACTTCAATAGTGACTTATCTACGTATGTATTTATCTATATTGTATATCAGTTGTGCTGTATAAATGACAACCAGTTGACCGTCAATCGTGATTTATCTACAACCATGTGTGATTTTTTTCGATTGTGATTTATCTGCGAAAACCAGTCCCTATTTCTACTGTGATTTATTGACAACAACCCGTAATTCAATAGAAACTTATATTATCTATGACAACCATATGAATTTATCTAAAATGTACTTCTCTTGTGCTGTATCTGCGACAACCAATTGTGATTTATCTGTATCTACAACCATATGCACTTCAATAGTGATTTATATACAATCATATGTGCTTTAGTAGTGATTTATATATAACCATATGTACTTCATAGTGATTTATATACAACCATATGTAATTCAGTAGTGATTTATATAAAACCATATGTACGTCAATTCTAATTTATCGACGACAGTCATCTGCATTATAATAGTGATGTATCTACAACCATATGTTGTTCAATTGTGATTGACAACCACATGTTCTTAAAGGGTGGTTTATCTACAACCGTATGCACTTCAATAGTGATTTGTCAACGACAGCCATATGTATTTCAATATTGCTTGATCAACGACAGCCATCTTCACTGCAAAACAATGAAAGGAAACAAAATTATAAGGTCAATTTCATTCTACCGAATTTAGGTAATTTTCTATTAAATAATACAGGTGTGTTTTTATTTAGCCTTTCTCATCGGCATGATTACGTCATATGTTGCTTGGGATTATTTTGATCTGCGACTGCCACGTCACATGCAGTACACTTAAAGGCCGAAGTTCACGTGTTTGAAATATCCACCTGGACATATAATGTTCTTGCTGTTATCCTTGGTAACACAGCAGAACAATTCATTATTGTCTCATCTCTACTGTGCCGTGTTTGTCTTATAACTTTGTGTGTAGTTATTAGGAGCAGACATCATCATATTTTGCTTAGTGGACTGAATATTTGAATGAATAAAGAAGTTATACCAAGTTTCAGTTAAATCAGTGTTTTTGGACATCCCATTTTCATATATATGTATCGTCTATAGCAAATGCAGTGTCATATATATGTATCGTCTATAGAAAATGCAGTGCCCAGCTATACCCATATTGCACTAGTTTCTGCTTTTGTGTAATGATCCCAACCTCTAAGCAGTTTCAAACCAGTGCATTAATTGGCATGTGCGGTGCTCTGGTCATTCCAAGGATGGTTCGTATTCGATACACGTGAACAGCATACCACCAAGTATTTATTGCCATCTGTTCTGAGAGCGTATCAATAGCACGTCATGTTTCCTACACTTAAACAACTTCTTTCCGGTGTGAATAAGCATGTGGTTGATGTGCTGCCAACTACTTCTTTACACACCAGACACGTCTAACTTTTAGTATGCGACGAGTATATAAACTCATGTTAATTGAGACTCCCTCCCTGTGTGAATGACTTTTACCTAGTGTACACGTATACAGTTTTCAAACTGTATGTATTGATCTATGCTTACTGAGACTTTCTCGATGAGTGAATGCCATGGCACATACTGTACACAAATGCGGCTTCTCTCCAGTGTATTTTAACACGTGACTATTGAAAGTTAATAGATGTGTGAATTTCTTGTTACACATTTTACTTGTAAATGGTTTCTCTCCTGTGTGTATTAACATGAAATATTGAAATATCCTAGTCGCGTGAATGATTTATCACATACTGTACATGTTTGCGTCTTCACCAGTGTGTATTAACTATCAAGGTGATTTCTACATGTCAATGACGCTTTACATACAGTACGCATGACCGACTTACATACATGAATTCAAGGGAAACCTTTTCATTATACAGAATGTGAGATGTCGTTTGCGAGTAAATCAAAACTCATCACGCATATGGTAGCCTACACTGGAGAAAAGTTATTCATATGTCAAGTATGTAACAATGGTTTTACGCTATCATCCATATGCTTACACATACTGGAGATAATCGTTTCATTGTACAAAATGTGAAATGTCTGTTGAACGCAAGTCAGACCTCAACAAGCATATGTTAGTCCACACTAGGGAGAAACCATTCATTTGTCAAGTATGTGGCAAACGCTTTGCGCAATCATCAGATATTACCCGACATATAAGTATTCATACTAGAGAGAAACCTTTTCTGTGTTCAGAATGCAAGAAGTCCTTTGCGCACAAATCACACCGCAAGATGCATATGAAAGTCCGAACTACAGAGAAACACTTCATTTGCCAAGTATGTGTCAAAATGTGTACGCAGTCATGAGACCGTACCCAGCATACGTACTTGAATGTACAGCAGGTGAAACGTCTTTGAAGAGTAAACACAAGATGAACATACACTGTCCTCGTGGAGAGGATAAATTCACCTGCATTTGGGTCAGTATGCCGTCATATTGACATAGTTATGCATTCCGAGCTGAGTTATTAGCTGAGCAGTCTCACTGCAAGATGATCGCGAAGATAGACATCCAAATGTTCACGAAGATAGTGATCATTATAGGTATACTGTCGATATATATAGGTATACTGTCGATATATATAGGTATACTGTCGATATATATATAGGTATACTGTCGATATATATATAGGTATACTGTCGATATATATATAGGTAAACTGTCGATATATATAGGTATACTGTCGATATATATAGGTATACTGTCGATATACATAGAGACGTTTTGACTATTATCTTGTAACATATGCTGTCAAGTTATATAGTGGAACCCTGTATGCTGCCTTTGCTTACATGTACATGCTGTATACCAGAACTCCACGTGTATGTATTTACATGTCAATACTTGATATGCGTCTTGTGATACTTTCCCGCATGAATGTATTCGAGTGTGGCTATGTACAAGTTCGTATTAGGCATAGTGATACTATAATAATATAAACATGTGTTGGATAAACAGCTAAAACATTACTGCTATACAACTTCAATTATGATGTCTTGAGCATTATTAAATGCGCCACTTAATTAGAAATTGTAGATGCGCATAATGGTAGATTTTGATCATCACGGTGATTCAAATGGTAATTATATGAAAGAACCACATTTGGTGGACATATTTTATTTGCGATATATAATGTGAGCGATTTAAAAACACACTATATATATGGTAACATAGTTAATTTTAAATACACACTTGTGCACTAATTAGAAGAAAACAACGAAGGACCATCACCATTTTATACAAGACACAATTGCAAAATACAAACAATAACATACCCATTAACAAGTACATTAACTGGAAACGAATGCATATCCTTTAATTTCAAAATTAGAATAGTTTTTAGTACACACATACAGTTTATAATGAGCATTGTACTCACAAAAACTGTCCCGATACATGTAATAGTAACATATGTGGAACGTCCCGACCCATGTAACACATGTAGAATGTCCCGATACATGTAATAGTATCACATATGTGGAATGTCCCGACACATGTAACACATGTAGAAAGTCCCGATACATGTAATAGTAACATATGTGGAATGTCCCGACACATGTAACACATGTAGAATGTCCCGATAAATGAAATAGTAACACGTATGTTGAATGTCCCGACACATGTAATAGTAACACGTATGTGGAATGTCCAGATATGTGTAATAGTAACACGTATGTTGAATGTCCAGATACGTGTAATAGTAACACGTATGTTGAATGACCCGATACGTGTTATAGTAACACGTATGTTGAATGTCCCGATATGTGTAATAGTAACACGTATGTTGAATGTCCAGATACGTGTAATAGTAACACGTATGTTGAATGTCCCGATACGTGTAATAGTAACACGTATGTTGAATGTTCCGATAAATGTAATAGTAACACGCATGTTGAATGTAAGTGAGGAATTGTCGATTCTTACGGATGTCGGGAGGTGTACTGTACTGGTTTTACCCAGGAAAAGTGGATGGTCTGCCTCCACCACAAACAATCGACTGTCATATATAACCTTACATCTGTTGAAAATGACGTAATACACCACACAATCAAACAAACAAACAAACAAACTGAATGTTCCGACACATGATATAGCAACACCTAAGTTGAATGTCCAGACACATGTAATAGTAAAACATAGGTGGAATCTGTACAATGCAGCATCTTTTATTTTTTGAAAATCTATCTGCTCTCTTTTCCTATATTAGATGGTTCATTGTTTCTATGCGTATACTATATATTTTTTTAACAGGAACAATTCACGATTGTTGTACTATACTACCCGTGCACAATTCAACACACTGACAGAGCCCTAGATATATTTTTAGACCGCAGAAATGATCACTCATCAAATTTTAACTCGAGGTGTAAAATCTTAATTTTACTAAAATTGAGGGGAAATCACAGAATTATTTATTCCAAAAATAGGTCCAAATAACTTCAAAACAGCCACACCCGTTATATTCTGACATTGTGCGTAAATGATATTTTAATGCGTATTTGTCACTCAAGAAAATGATGAATCAGGCGCATTTTAATATTTTCAGAGGTATTTTAAGTGGATACGTATCTTACCTGGGGCTCTGTTTATACCCGACTCGGTTATACTTTACTGTACATGCTTCACTTATATGGCGTCTAGCCTGTGTGTGTGCGCATGTGTACTTTAGAAATGCCCGACTCTGTAAATCATTACAGCAACTGCAAACTTACTTTTATGGTGTCCCGCATATACCTATGCTCAAGTGAGTTTTAAGATTACTGACTCGGTAAATGATTTATTGCAAACACTACACTTATATGGTGTATCGCCTGTGCATGTGTTTTTTAATTTAAACTTATTTGTTTTACATCGATTGTAACGAAAGCTCTCTGAACTTATCTTAATCACTATCGATGTCTTCCTGTGTAGGACCAGTACTAAGCAAATGCAGATAAAGTGTCTTGCTCAGGGAAACAACGCATATGGTCATGGTGAGGATCGAACCCACGACTTTTCGATCATGGGTCCATGGGTCCAACGCTCTACCACTAAACCACAGCGCTGTTTTTTTAAGATCGCCTGTGTAAATCCTTTATTGCACACGCCACACTTGCATGATGTCTCGCCTGTATGTATGTGTATGTGTTTTTTAAGATTGACTGAATAGATAAATAATGGGTTGCAAATGTTACACGTATATGGTGTCTGACCTGTATGTATACGCATGCGAGTTTTAAGATTGCTTGATTGATCTTTACTGCACATGCTACATTTATATGGTGTCTCGCCTGTATGTACGTGCATGTGATTTTTAAGATCGCCTGACTGTGTAAATTCTTTACTGCACACGCAACACTTATATGGTTTCTCGCCTGTATGTATACGCATGTGTTTTTTAAGATTGCTTGCCACGGAAAATTCTTTACCGCACATGCTACATGTATATGGTGTCTTTCCTGTATGTAAACGCATGTGATTTTTAAGATCGCTTGACTGTGTAAATCCTTTATTGCACTCGCCTGTATGTATACGCAAGTGTTTTTTAAGATTGCTTGCCACGGTAAATTCTTTACCGCACATGCTACATGCATATGGTGTCTTTCCTGTATGTAAACGCATGTAATTTTTAAGATCGCTTGACTGTGTAAATCCTTTATTGCACTCGCCTGTATGTATGCGCATGTGAGTTTGAAGATTGCTTGATGCGGTTAATCCTTTACAGCACACGCTACACTTATATGGTGTCTCGCCTGTATGTATGCGCATATGACGTTGAAGCGTGCCGGATTGGATAAAAACTTCTTCTTTTTTTTTCTTCTTTTTTTTTCTTTTTCTGAAGCTTCCATAACATATTCATACAGAACATATATATATACAAATGTTATTATTATTTACCAATATCATGCAAAATGTATATATTCATTTTTGATAAACATGTAACTCACTACATTCTTATTGTGTAAATATACATATAACAATAATAATATGATGTTACTCTACAGATTACTCGAGAAGGGAAATGTTAAATCATGTATTCATGCATTTTATGTAAAGATATGCATTTGTATATTTTCAATTATGCATATATACTGAAACAAAATATAAAAAAATAATAAGTTCAGCAAGCTTTAATGTACATTTAGCTTAAAGATATTAAATGCTATTTTATAATGTGAAATATTATAAAACATGTGCATGACATAGGGTGATCTTCTCTTTCACTGATTTGTTGTGATCGGAGTTATCTCCCATTTACCTAAAACCGCGTATTTCATATTTCAATATGATATATATTAAAGAACATGGTAAAACGTCACTAAATAACAGTTCTAGGTTTCAAGTTATAAAAAACACACAAACTCAATGGATATTAAACCTTGCCATTATATATGTACCAATTTAAAAAAAAAATGAAATTACCTCCCTTTACATTGAAATAAAGACTAAATTATAATATCTGTGAAGCAGGTAGATTAAAACGGGTTATTTTTTTTCAACTCAGATATCGTTTCAAACACAATGTCTGCATATATCTGCTCCTTATGTTAATTATATTGTTAATGACTGCCACGCATGGCCTAGAGTATGTGCAAATGAATTTGCCAACCAATTTACTTGCTAATATTTTTTTTCTCTCAGCACATTTATATGGTTCGTATATATTTTTTTCAGCACACTTATACTATATGGTTCGTATAATATAATTCTGTATACTACTGAATATGCACATTAGGTATTTTATGTATAAATATGCACCAATATCAAATATGCACCATATATGTATTTTATATAGACCTGCAGCAATATATTATCAAATATGCATTATTGTATATTTCACTTATATACATGTATCAGCTTCATTTCAAGTATGCGCCATTTTGTATTTCCTATATATACACACACATGTATCAGTATTTTCTCAAATATATACCCATTTTTGCAGAAACACACCATATACCACACTCACCCGCATAAACATATTATTTACACATATATACACATATGATTTTCCTGGGGTATTGTAGGCATTTAGTATGTCTAATGTACGGATATGTATGGATTACTTTTTTTTTGGAAAAAAAACAGAAAAAAGTTTAATACAAAACAATTTCTGGAACTTAAATATATACATCAAAAAAAGGAGAAAATTGTAAAGAAAAAAGGTTGAGAAGTAGACAATAGTGTTTTACTATGTCGATTGTTGTGGTGTCCCTGCATTTTGGAGTATTTCATTGAAGTTTAGTAAAATCAAGTAATTCTGTATCTTTAGGCCTATTTTACCTATGTTTATATATCGACTCCACATGGCTTCAAATCGTGCAACTTTTAAATTTGTATATGCTATCCACTTTTCCACTTTGTATAAAGATATAATATGTTTTTTAAAAATATTTAACAATGGGATTTGTAATTGCATTTTTTGTTGTTAAAATTTATTATTTCCAAATAGAATATCTGTTTCTGACCAAAGTGTCAGCCTTGTATTACATTTATGCCTGATGTATTCTGCAAGGTCTAACCAAAATTATTTTACAAATTCACAATTCCAAAATAGGTGATGAATGGTTTCAGGTAAAATATTGCAAAAGCTGCAAACATTGTTATCTAGAATATTCATTTTAGTCAATAAATATTTAGTTCCCAAAATTCTGTGGTTGATTCTATATTGTAACCACAGTAGTTTAGGGTCTTTCGTTATTTTGAATGGTATTGCATATATTGATTCAAATTTATAATTAGGTACAGTTATAACTTCATTTTTTCATTTTATTAATGACTTGGGGTAAATGTTTTTTTGTAATTAACACATCATAAATGAGTCTACATCCTTTACTGTGCTTTTGAATTAGATGATATGATAAGAGGGCGTAAAGGGTTTGGGCTATTGCTGGGTAGACGAGCAAAATTTAATTTAGCCAAGTAGTTTCTTATAGCAGTAATAAGACCTTCATATTCTAAGAAATTAGACCTAATATCATACCGATCCGTGAATTCTCTGTAGGTAAAAAGGTGTCCATTCGTGTTTAAAAGGTCGTTAATTAATAAAATACCTCCTGTATACCATCTTCTATAGAAAATGCTTGAACCTCCGACTTTAATGTCTGGATTGTGCCATATATTAACTGAATGAAACTGATACCAGGAAACTGGTTTTACTTGTTCAGTAAAATATATATAACCGGAAAGTACTTCTTTCCAAAATGGATTGTGTATTCTGTTTAAGTTCTGTTTTATATAGTCACTTCCAAAGTTAATTAAGCTTGTGAAAATTGGACATGTTGTTTTCACTAAAAACTTTAGTGCACACCTTACACTTATATGGTGTCTCGCCTGTATGTATGTACTTGTGATTTTTAAGCTGTCCCAACCTGATAAATCCTTTACTGCACACACTACACGTATATGATGTCTCGCCTGTATGTATGCGCATGTGTATGTTGAGACTACGTGACTGTGTAAATATTGTGCTACACACGCTGCATTTAATTCGTGGGTGTTTTGTAGATACATCCATCTGTATTTAAAGGTAACTGTGGATCGCCTTATGTGGTATCAGTCTGAAATAAAATAAATTGATGTTTTAAAACAGTTACTATTCCTGTCTTAATTATGCCTATTCAACTGTAAATTGTATAACGACATGAACTAGTAAGGGGATCACGCTTTATTACATAGACTCCGGAATTTTACTTATAGTATATATCGAGGCCTACTACTGAATACAGATATCTCTAGCTTAACTGTGTGTTAGAAAATTACAACACAGTTTATTTACCATAAAGCAGCGTGCTTGATAACAAGAGGTCAATGACTTTGAAGCTCTACTAATAGGTTTTGATAACTAGATCAGCATTTCTGTGAAGTTTCATGAAAATCTGTCAAGTAGTTTCAGAGGAGTAGTCGCTACTATATAACTCTATCTATGTAAACAAAGATAGCCGCTGGCAGCCATGTTTAACGTTGAATCAAAACAATTTTCAACAAGGTCCAGCATCATATCATGCTGATCATTTTAGAAAAAGTCCCATATCAATATCACTTATAGTGATAGGCTATACAAAAAGCAACACACATCAAACAGGTCAAAAGACAAGGAACATTACAACAACATCGAAAACCTAGCACGCAAAAGAACAAAACTTGCATACCAAAACTATCTTGAAGGCATTCTGAATGTAAACCAAGATAGTAACAACACACAAAAAACAAACAACCAAACACTAAGCAATGTGTGAAATTGAAATATCCACCAAGGGAATAGAAAAATTGTTATCAAATTTAAACCCACATAAAGCTGCAGGCCCAGACCAAATAAAACCCATTATTCTGAAAACTCTTTGTAAAGAGATTTCTCCTATCTTACAAATAATTTTCCATAAATCAGTTAAAACTGGAGAATTACCCTCTATATGGAAACATGCAAATGTTACTCCAGCATTCAAAAACGGCGACAAATCGAACCCTGCAAACAACCGACCTATCTCCCTCACATGCATTCTCTGTAAAACCCTAGAACATATTGTCGCCTCCTCAATCGTTAAACACTTCAATAGACTAGGAATCTTTTATGAATTACAACATAGTTTCCGTGAAAACGGTCATGTGAAACGCAGCTCATAATGCTTATAGATGAACTATTCAAAGGTGTTTACTCCAAGAAACAAATAGACCTAATTTTACTTAATTTCAGCAAAGCATTTGATAAGGTCAGCTATGAGAAACTGATTCTCAAGCTGAACGAATATGGGATCAGAGGGAATACTCTCATATGGATAAAGTCATTCTTAGACAACCGCACACAGAATGTGGTTGTCCAATGATCCAGGTCATCATCAATACCTGTTTCTTCTGCAGTGCCACAAGGATCCGTCCTACATATATAAATGACCTCCAAATAGATGTCAATTCCCGGGTTAGGTTACTTGCAAATGACACTGCCATATATATTACAATCACTTCAGAAAAACAATCATAAACACTAGAAAATGATCTAACCAAACTTGAAAAATGGGAAACAAAATGGGATATGGAATCTAATCCCACAAAATGCCAAGTCATCCATATCAACACGTCTTAAACACCCATAACACTTCATACTATCTCCATAATACATCACTCAAAGCAACAACATCAGCAAAATATCTTGGAGTTGACATTTCAGACGATCTAACGTGGAACACACACATATACCTAATCTCCAAGAAAGCAAATCAAGCATTAGGATTCCTTCGCAGAAATATCAAAGTACACTCAAAACCACTTAAGTCTATGGCCTACAAAACGTTAGTCCGACCGCAGCTCGAGTAATGCTCCACTGTCTGGTCTCCCCACAATAAACCAGATCGAAGCTGCCCGATGCAGGGCAGCTCGCTGGGCAAAACATATCTATGGACAGACTTCAGGCGCCACATAGATGATCCACTTCTTGAAATGGAGAAGGCTTGACCAGCGACGTATAGATAGTAGGCACTCCCTCTGCTACAAGATCACCAACAGTCTTGTAGCTATCCCACTTGAGGACTATCTGACAATGACGAACAGACGATTGAGACACCTACACCCGCTTCATTTAGAGTAATAGGCACGACATCCGACTAGTATAAGTATTTGTACTTTCCCAGAACAATATTTCACTGTAATGCCCTTCCCTCAAATATCCCCATCCTACCTAATATAGAACTGTTCAACTCTGCAGTTAGCATAGTGGAACATGTCTCGCCATAAGTAGCCCCAGAGTTGTTTTTATTTTTAAACTGTACTTACTTACTTTTATTCTATTAACACGTCTATGTCAGATAGACGCTCACCATTCCTAGGTCCCCAGCAGGGGTTTGGAATTAAAGGAAGCTAGATTAAAGGAAGATAGATATTTTTCAAGAAGTAGTCGCTACAAATTTGTTTTTTTTTTAAAAATATTTTTAGCTAAGGCGGCCATCTTGAATTTCTGGCCGACCTGTAATTTTGCTAGGATCAACTAGAAATCAAGAGCAACATTCATGTAAAGTTTCATGAAAATCCCTTACGTAGTTTTAGAGGAGTAGTCGCTACAAGTAGTTCCCATCTAACTCTATGTAAACAAAGATGGCCGCTGGTAGCCATGTTTAATGTCGAATCAAAATGATTTTCGACAAAGACCAACACCATGTCATGCTGATAATTTTAGAAAAAGTCCCATATCAATATCAATACAACTTATAGTTTTCAAAAAGAAGTCGCTACAAACTTGTTTTTTAACGAGAGTTGCGCGCAACATGATGTCTCGCCTAAAGAAATGTGTGCATCATACATGCTTCAAGCAATCTTCATCTTGACATAATCGAGGGTTTAAAGTAGTTGTTAATCAAGTCAAGCAAGATTGTCAGCATATCGTAGGGTAGCAACATTTTCCAGAAATGAAGATAAATGCAAGTATTATTGGATGGACATGCATTACCATTCTATAGACCGGATTTTGATTTTGCAATCCTTCCCCGCCAACCCCCCCCCCCTCGCTCCCCCCGCCCTACACACACCCCCCCCCCCACCCCCAAAAAAAACAACCCAGACCACGTATATGGTATTTAATTGAACGTTAAAACGTTATTCAATTTTAAATACTTTTTTAATATAGTTATGCGATAAATAGAAATATGAAAGCAAATGCAACTTCGTACAAATGGTTTATTGTGTATTATTTTAATTTATTTTTCTTTAGTCAAAAATGTGTGGTTTATTTAAACTTCACTGTACTTGACATATATTGTATTACAAATGGTTTATTTGGGTCTATGGGCATGTTTACATGTGTACATTTCACTATATACCAGACTGTTACATGCTAACTTTAATTACAGACAATGTCCCTTTAAAAATATTATTTCCACTGTTATAATTACACACACCACACACACACACAGCTTGTCAATCTGTGTTTTCTCTCCACAAATTGACATTTTATTCTTTAAAGCACATATTTTATCAAAGTTCATTATCTGGCATGACAGTCTGTTACAAGTGTATCAAGACAGTACTTAAAGGGACAGATGGCAATCTTGTTTCGATTTATATATCCATTATCATTTTCACTTTAAACCAATTTGATTTTTTTTTATAAAAAATGATTTTCACTGATTTTACCATAAGTTGTAATATATTACTGGTGCATTATTGTCAACAATTATTTGTATGTAAAAACAATTTACTTGCTAGTATTCGTATAATTAATATTAATGATTGATCCAATACAAGTTATGCAGAAGAAATAGCGGGATGCCGTCCCAGACCAACATGGAGTGGTCGAAGTTGATTTGCAGTGGATAAAGAAGTTGATATGTGGACCACAGTTGGAGTCCGCTTCATTCCAGTCCATTCCAAATGACTCCAATGAGATTTGTAAAGTTTAACTGTCCACTTCAAATGACTCCACAAAGAAATAGTATTGTATCTACCCACTCCAAACAACTACCAAGAGATGTATTAATTTAGCCAGGATTGGCAAAGCTCAATCATGCTTTTGATAACATTGAAATGCTAAAAGACCATGGTCAACCATGGTTTAATGACATGACCATGGTTAAAGATTCTTGGACCATGGTTGACCATGGTTACCCTTTCTGGTCATTCAGCACGTAAGATATAAAAAACATGGTCGACCACGATCATTCACAGAGGAAAGAGTATGGAAACAGCCGAACACGATCAATACGAAAGATGACAAGATCATGGTTGACCATGGCCACTAATAATTTCTGAAAATAAAACCATGATTGACCACTCTTAAAAAGAAAATTACGAAGTAATTATGTTTTACTTAAATCAATTAAAACAATTACTGCCGATGATTGTTACTAACTCAAGAGTAAATGGGATTCACTTAAAACGATTGCGCATGCGCATTTAACATTTATTATGAGCAGGAAATTCAAATGATTAAATGTTATGTTAGATCTATTTCTTTGAAAATAACGCCATTTTCGGAGATTTAGGCCAGTGTAGATCTAATTAGACATCGGAGAGTGTGAACTCAATATCAGTTTAAATTATAACGCCACCAGTGAAAACTGGATTATTCTGCCGAGTGACAATTACATGACGTCGTCGTTTAGAACGATCGCTGTAAAAGAACGCTGGAATGCTGGTGAAACATAACCAGTGTGAACAAATGGGCAATGGTAAGTATTTTGCAACGATCACTAAACATATTTCTTGCATAAATACAATTCTATAAGTATTGTTTCTTTCTTAAACAATAAACTCGTCAATTTCTGTTTTGTCGAGAAATTGGTGTTGGTCATACACCACTATTGCATTTCCCATGGGCCTCCATTATAGCCTTTTGGCCTACAGCCCATATTCATATATCGGATCGGATGATAAAACCTAACTTTTTTAAAAGAACTATCTTAGAGAAACTTAAAAATGACAAGAAAATGGGGGGTAATGTAATGCTTCCTGCCTCTAATATTTCACTGAAAGTGGGCACCCCCAGAATGGCAGTAACGAAATTTTACTTTTTGCAAATATACTCTCAGGACAATTGTATCCATAAAAATGTAAATTTCAGTCAAAATATCCTAAATGAACATGTTTTATGTTGGAAATATATTTTTGGGATGTTTTATGGGGATTTGTTACGATTTGGATAATTTAATTCAATCAGAATCTACCTTACAATCTGACTATATGCCCTAATATATCTTATACTTTTTCAACCAATCAGAAGCCCCAAATCAATAGCGGTTTGTGACAATAAACACAAGAAATGCGTGCATATTAAAACAAAGAAGTGTATCAATATAATGAGAATTTTCAAGAAAATAATACATGTGTACCGTTTTAAAATATGAATTCTGTTTTACTAATGTCAGATTGAAAACACCGGCATAAGTAGTAGTAAATTCGGATAGTATATATTTCGGACAAAACGTGTTCTGAAACAGATAAGGTCCTGGCAGCCATGTTTAATGTCGAATTAAAAGATTTTCAACAAGGACAAATTTGTTGATCATTTTAGAAAAAGTCCCATATCAATATCACTTACAGTTTTCAAGAAGTAGTCGCTACAAACTTGTTTTGTTAATCTATTTTCAGTTTTGGGTGGCCATCTTGACTTTCACATCAACGTGATTTTTTGCTAGGATCAACTAGACATCATGGGCAACATTTTTGTAAAGAGTCATGAAAATCCATCCTGTAGTTTCAGAGAATTAGTCGCTACAAAAAACGTTTACGGACAGATGGACGAATGGACGACGGACACCGCACCACGGCATAACAACTGAAGCATGAACATCTTCCCATAAAACATCACCATATACGTTTCGGTAAGCAGTATAATTTCTATTTGAGTATATATCCAACAAGAGAAAGAAGACGTCATATGCCTTTATTCCTTTTTAACATCGCCATTCACGTTTGTCGTTTTGCGTGTTTTTGGGTTTACTGTGTTGTGAAAGCTGCATTTCCTGTTCGACTTTTATACTCGTTTTAACCTTTGACCAACTATCCCCGAACCCAATAGGAGTCAGTTTTTACCATGGTTAGTAGTTCTGTAAAGATTAAGAGTTAGGTCGAATAGTTTACATGCTACAGTGAGAAAATTGTTCCAAGTTACAGCGAGGAAAGTGTTCCTCGAGATTTGGTCACTGTCAGGTCGGAGTTAAGGGAATTTGAAGTTGTTTGAATCTAAAGCTTGTCTGCTCAATTCCTCCTATATTTTTCATCCGATTTTCACGAAACTTCAAAGAATATATCAGTATGTCTAATAACGCCAGGACGTCCCGGTTAAGTGATTTTTGGAGGAGTTACGTTCGGTATTTTTTTCGGGAGTTTCGGGACTTTGAATGAAGTTTTTCAAATCAAAAGCCGCTTAACACCTACATTTTGTGTCCGATTTCCATGATTTCCATGATACAGAACATGAAGTATCACTATGATGTCTAGTAGCGCATATTGTCAGGGCGTTCCAGTTGAATGATTTTTGGCAGAGTTAGGGGACTTTGATCTTTTTCAAACCTGAAGTATTTCCGCTCAACTCCTATATTTTTCATATGATTTTCATGAAACTTGGTAGGAAGTATTAATAGTATGTCTAGTACACATATTGACAGGACGTTCGAATTGATATTTTGTTGGCGTTGTTAAGAGACTTTAACGTTTTTCAAATTTAAGGCTTGTCCGATCGACTCCTCCTACATTTTTCATCCGATTGTAATGTACATGTGTACCTTTATCAATCGGTTCTACCGATTTCTTGTTTGAGAGTATGAGTTATAATTCCGGCGTTATCGGTCGGAATGAGTATGTCCATATGAGGTCATGGTGACCTTTTGACCTATGGACCCCTCTAAATGTTCTACCTTTGACCTACGGCACTGTACCTATGAAGTTGCATGAGGATGGTTGTTATGCTTTCGAAGCTATCGCGCGAATTGCTAATTGTTTACGGACCGACGGAGATATAGACCTGATAACGCAGTTTGCACGCTCAATTCGATGTTAAATGGGACATCGAATTCGGGTTCCATGGGTGCTAAAGGATTAGAGGAACCAAGGTGCCTACATCTGGTTGAGCTAGGAAAATAAATTAAAGAGATGTATTTAAAGACAGCCTACACACACAACTCCAGGTGGAGGTAGATTCCGACGCCTACGTGATCATAAGCTCTCTTCTTATTCTTCGAGTAGTCGAGCTAATGATAGTTAAAACATACACGGCCTCCGTAACCCAGTGGATAAGGTCATGCACGTTAAAGCTACATATACTCGCCCCGCGTGGGTGCGTTCCCTGGCAAAGGCATATCTGATGGAAAACTCCATCCTCCATCTCATCTCCGTCCCAATATAACCTAATGTGGCTTGACAACAGGACGTACAATCCCATTCTATTGCAATTAACAAACACACCAGCAACACGGTATATACACGCGTTTGTTATCTGTGATTCGGCCGCTGACACACCAGTAACACGCAAATACATGTGTTTGACATCTGTGATTCGGCCGCTGACATTTTAACAGCTTATATACAAGAAGAGCAAACTCTAGATCAAGGTCTAGATCAAGGTGTTTACAATATTCACGCAGTAACGACATATGTTATCTTAACGCTTTTAGTGCAGTGTGGCGGCTGTAAAAAGTCTCCCCGTGCTACGAATCAGTAGTGTTATTTTTACTGGTCCTTTGGGACCAACGAGCCCAATATATGTGGCTTTGAAGTAGAATACCGCTTAAGACGGTGCTAGGGGGCGTGAGAGGTGTTGCTTCTTTCATTACTTCTCATGAACAGACTCAATAAAACCGAGTCTGCTGCTTTATTCTCTTAATGTGTTTTTTGTTCCCAAAGGTCACCTTTATCAGTATGTATTGTATTCAGCAACATTCCAAGAATATATAATAAGAATAAGACCCATGAGAATACAAAACATGTGTACAAGATTGACAGCAGGTAAGTGAAACATTTACATGTACTAAATACAAAGTACTATGTTAGCAGCAACACCATAGTATTACATCCGAGTAAAGAACACAGAATAATTATAACAGTTCACGAAAACAAAATGTAATATTTGTGTTATTGTTACTATTACTTATATTGAACTTTCTTTAAAACATTTTTCATCGCATACTATATGCAGATAGTGTGACGGGTATTTACGTCGTAAATAACTGTATTTTTCCTTTTTACAAAAGACAAAACTCACTTAACATTTTGAAATTGTTATTAAACAAAAACAACTGTTCAGTATATGGTCAGCTTATTCAGATTAAGTAGTATTTCCTGTAATAAGAATGTGTGTGGACACCCAATACTATTATCTGTAATAAAAATGTGTTTGGACACCCAGCACTGTTATCTGTAATACAAATGTGTTTTGACACCCAATACTATTATCTGACTAGTTTACCACTACTCTTATATATTCAGCAGTTTTATACTGTGTTAATTTTCAGTATACTATAATTTATAATGTTTAACAATTTAAACATACTTCCCTCTTTTCGAATTTCTTTAATATATATTTTTATCTCAGTATGTAATGAACAGTCGATAACAAAATGATATTCATCTTCTAGTTAGGCACTAACTATTACCGATATACCGGTATATTATGATACAAGTTATAAATAATATATATTATAATATGCTCTGCCTGCACCGATACACCCGGTATTGTCCGTAAAAGGCTATGATCCGGCAGTTAAAACTATGACGCCGATGGACTCTCAAGACAGCGTCCACAGCAACCGGTCCAAGCGGACCAAACCACAGCAATTGGACCTGATGCCATTAAGGCAATTACATTCGTAGTCAAAGTAGACGACTTAGTATTGGCAGATAGTGTTCAAGCTCCAGATGAAACAGGATAAGACGTCGGGGAATCTAATCCACCAGATGAGCTTCTACTGGCACATTGTCTGTGTGCAAAGGACTGGAGCAAAACCCAACATGAAGATCCCATCATATCGGAAGTTGTTTGGCACATTCGGTACGGAACCAAACCTATGTCTTCGACATTTGGTTCCAATGCTGCAACAATCGCCAGTTATTTGCGGGAGTGGGCCAAACTCTTTATCAGTGACAGAGTACTGTACAGAAGAGTCATGGTATCTGGTCTCGAAAGGCGCCAACTTGTTCTCCCTCCCTAACACGTTAAGGGATGATGTATTCCAGGCTTTGCATGATGACCTTGGCCACCAGGGTCGCGATAGGACACTGTCTCTGTTTCGCGATAGAATGTTACTGGCCTGGTTTGGATTGCTTTGTCACCGAGAAAGTGCGCTACTGTAACCGTTGTATAAGACGGTAGTCCAAGAACACATGTGCGGAACTTGTGCCAAGTGAATCTTCGGCTCCGATGGAAATAGTTTGTGTGGACTACTTATCTCTTGAGCGATCAAAGGGTGGGTTTGAAAACATCCTAGTTATTACAGACCATTTCAGTAGATACGCACAGGCTTTTACAACTAAGAACCAGACTGCACAGAATACTGTTTGACCAGTTCATCGCACACTTTGGTTTCCCAGATAGTGATCAAGGTCGAAATTTTGAATCACAGATCATCAAGGAACTATGTGAACTTGCGGGTACAGAAAAATCCAGGACCACACCTTACCATCCGATGGGGAATGGTATGGTGGAGCGTTTCAACCAAACGTTACTCAAGATGCTTGGGACCCTTGAAGGCGATCAGAAGTCAGATTGGAAATCTCATGTTTCAACCTTGAAGCACGCATACAATGCGACCCGACATGATAGTACGGGTTTCTCTCCGTACTTTCTCATCCCAAGGTTTGCCATTGATGCCCTTTTGGGGTTACCTGTCGATGACATGTCTGCAGTTTCACAAACAGAGTATGTCGGTAAACTTAAGAAGCGACTCCACCATGCCTACGACACGGCCCGAAGAACGGCAGCACACAGTGGCCAAGCAAACAAACGCTGTTATGATACGACCACCAGGAACGCTGTTCTTGTACCCGGCGACAGAGTCCTAGTAAGGAATGTATCGATCCGGGGAAAGAACAAGCTGGCTGACAAATGGGAATCTTTCCCATACGTCGTGGTTTCCCAGTCAAATGAAAACATTCCCGTCTTTGAAGTGAAGAGAGAAGCATTTTGATATAGGAAGACAAGAACACTCCACCGTTACTTGCTACTGCCGTTCATGAGTGTTTCACTGTCTCAAGATACTGAAGATCATGCCGTACATAACAATACGCCGTTAATGGATGTTCCAACATCTCAAGGTGACGCAGTGATTCCTTAATACGTCATTTCCCAACATCGAGAGCATGTCCCACCAGAGCGGACCCAGGAACAGACACCACACTTCTCTAGTGAGTCAGAATCTTCTCAGGACACATACTCACAAAGGCCAGACAGAAATAGAAGAAAACCCACGTGGATGCAAACGGGTGACTGGAACCTTGGTTCGGATAGATACTTACACTATGTTTACTGTGCATTTACGGATATTGTTTTTTTTATTAATATATTCTATCCATTATAGTGTTGGTAGACAACATTTTTGCCGGAGGGAGTAAATGTGTCGAGATTTCGATAAAATGACATCATAAGAAAATATAGTGGTGTTTTATTATATTTTAATAACCATCATATACTTCCTATATTATCCATATATTACACAGTATATCCCTGCAAATTAGTTTTCGTAGTTTTTAATGCGTAGTTCGTTCCCGCTTATCGGCCGTAGGACTAACAGGTAAAATAGTATTAACACCTTAATCGCACGTTGCATATACCTTACTTCTACCTTACATGTAATAATGCTTTGTTAAGTAAATTATATGCTTTCGTATATGCGTAACAACTTGCAATCTTCACACACTTGTTGGCATAACGTATATATGTATTTCACATACAAGTACTTCATTCTTATTATTTATTAAAGCATATTTACAACATCTATTGCAGGTAATACATTGTAAACTATTAATTGAATAGTATTTCATAATATGCATTAATATTTTGTTAGAAATTGTTGATTTAACTTGGTTTAAATATGTTCATTGTAAACCCTTTTATTGCGGAAAAGACCGTCGGCCATTTTATTGTATATGTAAACAAACACACTTGATGATTGGAAATAACGTATATATGTATTTCACATACATGTACTTTATTCTGATTATTTATTAAAGCATATTTACAACATCTATTGCAGAGTGTCAAATCGTCATTAAATATATCCCGAAGAGATCCCACAAGTATATATAAAGGTTGGGAAGCCCGAATAAGTAAAGACCTACCCCGGCGACATTGTGTTTTAAACAAAATGCATTCATCGTTTAATATGCGTTCATTTAAATGCACTCAGTGTTCATTTTGCGTTCAGTGTATAGATCGTGCATGGTTCATTCTGCGTTTGTTCTGCGTTAATTCTGTGTTCATTTTCGTTCGCTCTGCGTTCGTTCTGCATTTATTTGGAATACTCGAACGCAACTAGGTCAGACATCTGATAAGCAAAGCATTTGAACATCTAACAAACTTGGAGAATGCTTACATTTTGATAGAGATTGTATTGATCTGTTGATGTAAATAAACACAAATGAAAAGTTCATGGTAGATTAGAAGTGGGTTTTATTAGTCAGGTAACCAAAACAAACACAACACAAAACAACAACAGTAGCGCAGTTCTATACATGGCAATAATATACACAGTATATTCATAGCAACAGTCTGTACATAACAACAGTTTTTACCTAGCACCAGTCTATCCATAACAATAATATTTACACAGTATCAGTCTATACATAGGATCAGTCCTCATCAAGCATCAGTATATACAAAGCACAAGTCTATCCATAACAAAAATATTTACCTATCATCAGTATACATAGCACCAGTCTATACATAGTATCAGATTTACCAAGCATCAGTGTATATATAGCAAAGTAGATACATAGAACCAATATATATGGCAGCAGCATATATACGGCAATAACATACACATAGTATATTCATAGCATTAGTCTGTACATAGCACCAGTCTATCCATAAAAATACTATTTACATAAAATCAGTCTACATAGCATCAGTCTATAAATAGCATCAATCTATACATAGCACCAGTCTATACATAGCAACAGTATTAACCGAGCACCAGTCTATACATAGCACCAGTATATACATAGCTCCAGTTTTTACCAAGTACCAGTCTATACATAGCACCAGTGTTTACCAAGCACCGTCTATACATAGTACCCGTCTTTATATAGCACCAGTGTTTAGCAAGTACCAGTTTATACATAGCACCAGTCTATACATAGCACCAGTCTAATACATAGCACCAGCCTTTACCAAGCACCAGTCTATACATAGCACCCGTCTTTACATAGCACCAGTATTTACCAAGTACTAGTCTATACATAGCACCAGACTTTACAAAGCACCAGTCTATACATAGCACCAGTCTTTACAAAGCACCAGTCAGTACATAGCACTTTACGAAGCACCAGTCTATACATAGCACCCGTCTTTACCAAGTACCAGTTTATACATAGCAACCGTCTTTACCAAGTACCAGTCTATACATAGCATCCGTCTTTACCAAGTACCAGTCTATACATAGATCCCGTCTTTACCAAGTATCAGTCTATACATAGCACCCGTCTTTACCAAGTACCAGTCTAAACATAGCACCCGTCTTCTCCAAGTATCAGTCTATACATAGCATCCGTCTTTACCAAGTACCAGGCTATATATAGCACCAGTCTTTATCAAGCACCAGCCTATACATAGCACTCGTCCTTACCAAGTACCAGTCTATACATAGATCCCGTCTTTACCTAGTACCAGTCTATACATAGCACCCGACTTTACCAAGTACCAGTCTATACATAGCACCCGTGTTTACCAGTACCAGTATGTCACAGGATGACCCTAGTGGTTGGGGCTAATTCAGGAAAAAATCAATGAAGTTTACATAAGTTTAATGCAACTTTTAAAATATGTTGAATATATATACAATTATCTAAAAAAAACAAGCCAATACACAAAAGAACTATGAAAACAATGTTCTCATGAACGTTTAAGACGTTCTTAGTATTGTAATAAATACTGAATGTATAAGACACTAAAGTGTTGTTAAAGTTATAACAATGTTGATCTATGATCTAGAGCGATAACTGTGATGCGCGAGAGCTCATGAAGATGATGATGCGCGAATCCAATGGGTGATTGTCATCAAATGCCTTCTATAAGGGTTGATGACGCGATATGTAAGATGATTAACCTCTACTGAGGTTGTGGTGATGTTCCTCCAGTGAGGACTGATAACGTGCCCACCTTGTGTCCCGGGGGTTGTCGCTACTAAAACCTGGCCATGCTGCGCAGGTACGGGGACCGTCTCCACCGCTCTTTACGTTAATCGTGGAAGCTTAGCTCCACTCCAACTCTGGATGGCTTACATCCACACCTGGATGGCTAATATCCAACCCTGGATGGCTTAGGCTGTTATTATACATACGTTTAGATGTCGGTTGACAAACATAAGAATCTTGCATAATTATCATTACCCAAACAAATCATTATTCAATAAATATATGTAAGCTGTACTAATGATGAGTAGCAATGTATACATATTCTACAACGCCATGTATATGCCATGTACGTCGCTGTTAATCAATGCCCCTAATACATGTAATATAAAACCTTATCAAATCACTCGTATATTACACTCACTGAGTTATGCATGCACGCATGTCAACTAATGACCACATTATACAACGCTATGCATACGCGTCGAACATTTATCCTAGTCACTCATCTCATTGTTAACTAATGTTAACAATCGTGTATTACAATCACTGAGTTATACGCCACCGTTAACTAATGCACCTATTATCCACTGTTATCAAATTATTATTGTTTTACAATTAATGATCAATTACAATAATTACATCTAATAAAGTAACTTCAAAATCATATGCTAGTCTAAAGTTAATGTTTGAGAAACATCAAAGCTAACCGGATGTCGTAACCGCCAACCAAGATGGCGCCGCCCACTGAATACAAATGTACGACAAAAACTAATAAAATAAATACTGACCACATATTGCCTGTGAATTTCGCCGTCCAACTTATGTTCCAAACAAAGCAACTATCAATCAATCCCGGCAAGAACTAGAAGACAATGGGTTTTATAGCAAACATAACGCCCAAACCATTATTTCCCCCGTTCAGTCCGTGACATACGTGGCTAAATTCGCAGTATTAAAAACTACACGAGAGGCCCCTTACACAATGTTGCCGTTTAAGGAAGATAGACCTATACGTTTACATGCATTAGCACAAAACTAAACTTATGACACGGCCTCTCTGGCGGCCACTTAAAATGTGCACGCTTTTACGTGTTACATGAATATATCATGGATATTGTGAATTTGTGACACAGTATATACATAGCACCAGTCTATACGTAGCACATGTCTTTACCAAGCACCATTCTATACATAGCACCCGTCTTTACCAAGTACCAGTCTATATATAGCACCCGCCTTTACCAAGTACCAGTCTATACATAGCACCCGTCTTTACCAAGTACCAGTCTATACAAAGCACCAGTCTTTACCAAGTACCAGTCTATACATAGCACTCGTCTTAACCAAGTACTAGTCTATACATAGCACTCGTCTTTACCAAGCACCTGTCTATACATATCACCAGTCTTTACCAAGCACCAGTCTATACATAGCACCCGTCTTTACCAAGCACCTGTCTATACATAGCACCAGTCTTTACCAAGCACCAGTCTATACATAGCATTCGTAAAATCAGTCTATACATATGACCAGTCTTTACCGAGCACCAGTCTATACATAGCACATGTCTTTACCAAGTACCAGTCCATACATATCACCCGTCTTTACCAAGTATCAGTCTATACATAGCACCCGTCTTTACCAAGTAGCAGTCTATACATAGCACCCGTGTTTACCAAGTACCTGTCTATACATAGCACCAGTCTTTACCAAGCACCAGTCTATACATAGCACCCGTCTTTACCAAGTACCAGTCTATACATAGCACCAGTCTTTACGAAGCACCAGTCTATACATAGCACATGTTTTTACCAAGCACCAGTCTATACATAGCACCCGTCTTTACCAAGTACCAGTCTATACATAGCACTCGTAAAATCAGTCTATACATATGACCAGTCTTTACCGAGCACCAGTCTATACATAGCACATGTCTTTACCAAGTACCAGTCCATACATATCACCCGTCTTTACCAAGTATCAGTCTATACATAGCACCCGTCTTTACCAAGTAGCAGTCTATACATAGCACCCGTCTTTACCAAGTACCTGTCTATACATAGCACCAGTCTTTACCAAGCACCAGTCTATACATAGCACCCGTCTTTACCAAGTACCAGTCTATACATAGCACCAGTCTTTACGAAGCACCAGTCTATACATAGCACATGTTTTTACCAAGCACCAGTCTATAAATAGCACCCGTCTTTACCAAGTACCAGTCTATACATAGCACCCGGCTTTACCAAGTAGTGCCAGTCTATACATAGCACCCGTCTTTACCAAGTACCAGTCTATACATAGCACCAGTCTTTACCAAGTACCAGTCTATACATAGCACTCGTCTTAACCAAGTACTAGTCTTTACATAGCACTCGTCTTTACCAAGCACCTGTCTATACATATCACCAGTCTTTACCAAGCACCAGTCTATACATAGCACCCGTCTTTACCAAGTACCAGTCTATACATAGTACTCGTCTTAACCAAGTACTAGACTATAGATAGCACTTGTCTTTACCAAGCACCTGTCTATACATATCACCAGTCTTTACCAAGCACCAGTCTGTACATAGCACCCGTCTTTACCAAGTACCAGTCTATACATAGCACCCGTCTTTACCAAATACCAATCTATACATAGCACCCGTTTTTACCAAGTACCAGTCTATACATAGCACTCGTCTTTACCAAGTACCAGTCTATACATATGACCAGTCTTTACCGAGCACCAGTCTATGCATAGCACCCGTCTTTACCAAGTTCCAGTCTATACATATCACCCATCTTTACCAAATATCAGTCTATACATATCACCCGTCTTTACCAAGTACCAGTCTATACATAGCACACGTCTTTGCCAAGTACCAGTCTATACATATTACCACTCTTTATCAAGCACCAGTCTCACATTGGTCAGTATGTGTAACCGACATGTTTCACCTAAATCAGACAATAAGCATTTTATTAATTGAATGTTCTTTGTTATATGTTTGACTTTCCTTATACCAACACTGTTAATAACGGTTTCTCAACATAGTGTATTAACATGTTTTATTGAGATTGGCTCGTCGTGTAAATGATTTTTCACATGCTGTACATGTAAACGGCGACTCACCTGTGTGTATGAACATGTGAGTATTGAGAGTTCCTTTTTCCGTAAATGACTTGTCACAAACTGTACAGGTAAATGGTTTCTCGCCAGTGTGTATTAACATATGAGTATTGAGATTCCCTCGATACCCGTATGCCTTGTCACATTCTGTACATTTGAACAGTTTGACTCCAGTATGTTTATGCATATGTTGGGTAAGATTCGGTGATTGCGTAAAGCCTTTCCCACACACTGGGCATATAAACCGTTTCTCTCTAGTGTGGACTACCATATGCTTGTTGAGATTTGATTTCTGTGCAAACGACATCTCACATTCTGTACACTGAAATGGTTTCTCTCCAGTATGCATATTCATATGTTCGGTAAGATCTTGTGCTTGCGTAAAGCCTTTGTTACATACTTGACATATGAATCGTTTCTCTCCAGTGTGGGCTACGATATGCCTGTTGAGATTTGTTTTGTGTGCAAAACACATCTCACATTCTGTACATTGAAAAGGTTTCTCTCCAGTATGTATACGCATATGTTCATTACGATTCGATGATTTTGTAAACATTTTGTCACATGCCGGACATTTGAATCTTTTCTCTCCAGTATGTATACGTATATGCTGGGCAAGATCAGATGATTGGGTGAATATCTTGTCACAAAAATAACAACTGAATCGTTTCTCTCCAGTATAATTACTCACATCCGTATGTTGAGAGATTGTTTCCATTTAAAATAAATCTGGCCTTCAGTGTACACACATATGCCGGGTTAAATCGGTTGTCACACAATCCTTCCTTTCCTGAGGTAAACCACGAGATGTCTTCTTTTTCTGTTTCTGAAACTAACCATAGAAATAAAATCAATTGAATCGTAGGCTGTATTACAGTGAATCATGTTGCGGATATAGAGGTGTATACCGCTCCAGTGACAGTGTATCATGTTGCGGATATAGGGGTCGTGTCGTAGACTGAATAACAGTGTACCATGATGCGGATATAGTGGTGTTTACCGCTCCAGTTCCATCACGAACACTTCAGCGATCTTGTTGTGTACACCATTACTACGCATATGCAGCACACACTATGCAACAGTCGACATTTTCATAAAGAGATCGCCAATATCCACATCGGCATTTCAGGTCTACTACAGCCGACATTTTCGTAAATATATCGCCAATACCTACATGGGCATTTCAGGTCTACTACAGCCGACATTTTCATAACGAGATCGCCAATAGCTACATGGTCATTTCAGGTTTACTACAGCCGACATTTTCATAAAGAGATCGCCAATGGCTACATGGTCATTTCATGTCTACTACAGCCGACATTTTCATAAAGAGATCGCCAATAGCTACATGGGCATTTCAGGTCTTCTACAGCCGACAGTTTCATAAAGAGATCGCCAATAGCTACATGGGCATTTCAGGTCTACTACAGCCGACATTTTCATAAAGAGATTGCCAATAGCTACATGGGCATTTCAGGTCTACTACAGCCGACATTTTCATAAAGAGATCGCCAGTAGCTACATGGGCATTTCAGGTCTACTACAGCCGACATTTTCATAAAGAGATTGCCAATAGCTACATGGGCATTTCAGGTCTACTACAGCCGACATTTTCATAAAGAGATCGCCAATAGCTACATGGGCATTTCAGGTCTACTACAGTCAACATGTTCACAAAGAGATCATTTCATCGATAATGTAAATGCAAGTTTTTGTAATTATTAATACTCATTTTGATAACGGTGCTTTTGCTATTTACTAGCAAAGATATGTTTGGTCTTTGCGTTTAGTCTTAAGTCAACGGAAAATGTTCTGGAATAAATCTCACGATTTGTTTGATAAACACACAAACAATCAAAAGACAATCACGACTCCAACACATATCGCATGTTGAAGGATTATGTAACACTATAGTTTAGCAGGAAGGTCAATAAGTCACAACAGTGTACCTACCGTTGGTCGGAATAAAACGTCATGTGGATGTATGTGTATGCATTTTCTGGAATGTAGGACTATTAGTAACTTAGAGACAGAGTTTAAAACAAATGGAATATAGAAACAAATGAAATGGAAGTCAATCCTTCAAAATAACAAGGCATCCACATCGCACATTCTAAAAAAACCATAAACACTCTTCATAGTACAGAACATGAAGCAACAACATCCGCAAAATAACTTGGTTTTGACATGTAAGAGGATCTAACATCGAACACACACCAAGGGGGACCAGGACGTTTGAAATCCTATTCAATAATATGTTTTATAGAGGACTAACGCCTGTGTATTGCTGTGGTTGGACCTGTTTGTCTGGGAGGGGACTAACGCCTGTGTATTACTATGGTTGGACCGGTTTGTCTGGGAGGAGACTAACGCCTGTGTATTGTTATGGTTGGACCTGTTTGTCTGGAAGAGACTAACGCCTGTGTATTACTATGGTAGGACCTGTTTGTCTGGGAGGGGACTGACGCCCGTGTATTGCTGTGGTTGGACCTGTTTGTCTGGGAGGGGACTTACGCCTGTGTATTACTATGGTTGGACATATTTGTCTGGGAGGGGACTAACGCCTGTGTATTGCTATGGTTGGACCTGGTTGTCTGGGAGGGGACTAACGCCTGTGTTTTGCTACGGTTGGACCTGTTTGTCTGGGAGGAGACCAACGCCTGTGTATTGCTGTGGTTGGACCTGTTTGTCTGGGACGGAATTAACGCCTGTGTATTGCTATGGATGGACCTGTTTGTCTTGGAGGGGACTAACGCCTGTGTATTACTATGGTTGGAACTTTTTGTCTGGGAGGGTACTAACGCTTGTGTATTACTATGGTTGGACATGTTTGTCTGGGAGGAGACTAACGCCTGTGAATTGCTATGGTTGGACCTGTTTGTCTGGGAGGGGACTAACGCCTGTGTATTACTATGGTTGGACCTGTTTGTCTGGGAGGAGACCAAAGCCTGTGTATTGCTATGGTTGGACATGTTTGTCTGGGAGGGGACTAACGCCTGTGTATTGCTATGGTTGGACCTGTTTGTCTGGGAGGAGACTAACGCCTGTGTATTGCTGTGGTTGGACCTGTTTGTCTGGGACGGGACTAACGCCTGTGTAGTGCTATGCTTGGACCTGTTTGTCTGGGAGGAGACCAACGCCTGTGTATTGCTATGGTTGGACCTGTTTGTCTGGGAGGGGACTAACGCCTGTGTATTGCTATGGTTGGACCTGTTTGTCTGGGAGGAGACTAACGCCTGTGTATTGCTGTGGTTGGACCTGTTTGTCTGGGAGGGGACTAACGCCTGTGTATTGCTATGGTTGCACCTGTTTGTCTGGGAGGAGACCAACGCTTGTGTATTGCTATGGTTGGACCTGTTTGTCTGGGAGGAGACTAACGCCTGTGAATTGCTATGGTTGGACCTGTTTGTCTGGGAGGAGACCAACGCCGGTGTATTGCTATGGTTGGACATGTTTGTCTGGGAGGGGACTAACGCCTGTGTATTGCTGTGGTTGGACCTGTTTGTCTGGGAGGAGACTAACGCCTGTGTATTGCTGTGGTTGGACCTGTTTGTCTGGGAGGAGACTAACGCCTGTGTATTACTATGGTTGGACCTGTTTGTCTGGGAGGAGACTAACGCCTGTGTATTACTTTGGTTGGACCTGTATGTCTTGGAGGGGACTAACGCCTGTGTATTGCTATGGTTGTACCTGTTTGTCTGGGAGGGGACTGACGCCTGTGTATTGCTATGGTCGGACCTGTTTGTCTGGGAGGAGACGAACGCCTGTGTATTGCTATGGTTGGACCTGTTTGTCTGGGAGGAGACTAACGCCTGTGTATTACTTTGGTTGGACCTGTATGTCTTGGAGGGGACTAACGCCTGTGTATTGCTGTGGTTGGACCTGTTTGTCTGGGAGGAGACTAACACCTGTGTATTGCTGTGGTTGGACCTGTTTGTCTGGGAGGAGACTAACGTCTGTGTATTACTATGGTTGGACCTGTTTGTCTGGGAGGAGACCAACGCCTGTGTATTGCTATGGTTGGACCTGTTTGTCTGGGAGGAGACTAACGCCTGTGTATTACTATGGATGGACCTGTATGTCTTGGAGGGGACTAACGCCTGTGTATTGCTGTGGTTGGACCTGTTTGTCTGGGAGGAGACTAAAACCTGTGTATTGCTGTGGTTGGACCTGTTTGTCTGGGAGGGGACTAACGCCTGTGTATTACTATGGTTGGACCTTTTTGTCTGGGAGGGGACTAACGCCTGTGTATTGCTATGGTTGGACATGTTTGTCTCGGAGGTGACTAACGCCTGTGTATTGCTGTGGTTGGACCTGTTTGTCTGGGAGGAGACCAACGCCTGTGTATTGCTATGGTTGGACCTGTTTGTCTGGGAGGGGACTAACGCCTGTGTATTACTATGGTTGGACATGTTTGTCTGGGAGGGGACTAACGCCTGTGTATTACTTTGGTTGGACCTGTATGTCTTGGAGGGGACTAACGCCTGTGTATTGCTGTGGTTGGACCTGTTTGTCTGGGAGGAGACTAACACCTGTGTATTGCTGTGGTTGGACCTGTTTGTCTGGGAGGAGACCAACGCCTGTGTATTGCTATGGTTGGACCTGTTTGTCTGGGAGGAGACTAACGCCTGTGTATTACTATGGATGGACCTGTATGTCTTGGAGGGGACTAACGCCTGTGTATTGCTATGGTTGGACATGTTTGTCTCGGAGGGGACTAACGCCTGTGTATTGCTGTGGTTGGACCTGTTTGTCTGGGAGGAGACCAACGCCTGTGTATTGCTGTGGTTGGACCTGTTTGTCTGGGAGGGGACTAACGCCTGTGTATTACTATGGTTGGACATGTTTGTCTGGGAGGGGACTAACGCCCGTGTATTACTATGGTTGGACCTGTTTGTCTGGGAGGAGACCAACGCCTGTGTATTGCTGTGGTTGGACATGTTTGTCTGGGAGGGGACTAACGCCTGTGTATTGCTGTGGTTGGACCTGTTTGTCTGGGAGGAGACCAACGCCTGTGTATTGCTATGGTTGGACCTGTTTGTCTGGGAGGGGACTAACGCCTGTGTATTACTATGGTTGGACCTTTTTGTCTGTGAGGGGACTAACGCCTGTGTATTGCTATGGTTGGACCTGGTTGTCTTGGAGGGGACTAACGTCTGTGTATTGCTATGGTTGGACCTTTTTTGTCTAGGAGGAGACCAACGTCTGTGTATTGCTGTGGTTGGACCTGTTTGTCTGGGCGGGGACTAACGCCTGTGTATTACTATGGTAGGACCTGTTTGTCTGGTAGGGGACTAACGCCTGTGTATTGCTATGGTTGGACATGTGTGTCTGGGAGGGGACTAACGCCTGTGTATTTCTATATTTGGATCTGTTTGTCTGGGAAGACTTATCAGTGGAGACAAATAACTGTAATTTCTCATTAAACTACTGGTGTTCACCTCCTTTTTTTGTACTGATTATGAATTGATTATGAAAAATGGATGCATATATAAGGCATATAGATCATTCAACCATTAATTACATCAACACACTCTTCACATTAGCTATCCCTTTACAACGGGAAATAACCGGGAATTAACTGTGGTTTAGTGTCATCCGCCAGTCTATGTGAACGAGTCTACGAGACTTAGTTCGTCATTTTCACTGAAAACGAAAGTCGACATTTCTGTGATAGATTTTTTATTTTATTTGTGGTTTGTTTTTACGCGATATCACAAGTAGACATAGTCAGGTACATCATCAGTGGTTCGGCTACACGTATTTATAACTAGTTTTAGCGTGTATACGGTCGACACGGAGCGAACAACTGGTGCAGAGTACCGTGTACGGCAATCCTGGTCATCAATCAATAGCAATACACAGGCGTTAGTCTGCTATAAAAAATATTATCGAATAGGATTTTTGTTTTCAAACGTTCTGGACCCGCCTTTAAACACACACATAGACAGAAACGCAAATCAAATATACATTGAATATATATAGATCTAGTAAAGAGAATAAATAAATACCTCGTCCTTGACTACCGTGATGAATGGGTGTAAACGTGTGCTGATTAAGAAGTCGCACAAATATAATGTGTAAATGGAGAAAAGTTGTATAAGGGAAATAATTCAGCATTGATTACGTGCAACTGCCTTAACTATATCCTTATCGTTATATGATGAACACTCTTTTTTATTCTCGGAGTGAATATTTTCGGAGTGAATAAAGTATTCAAAATTTTGATTAAAAAAAAGTACACAAAGAATGAAAAGTGAAACAGTATTGATCCGTTATAGCGAAATACATTTGCGTTTGTTTCGTTCGTTTTCAAAGTTTAACGTTTTAAAAAATGCATTCATGATCATCATTCATAAACGATAAATGTTGAAAACGAACGCAAAGAACGAAACAAACGGAACGAACGCAAAGAACGAAACAAACGGACCGAACGCAAAGAACGAAACAAACGGAACGAACGCAAAGAACGAAACAAACGGAACGAACGCAAAGAACGAAACAAACGGAACGAACGCAAAGAACGAAACAAACGGAACGAACGCAAATGCATGTTTAAAATATAAATAGTACAACGTTTATTCTGCGTTCGTTCTGCGTTCTTTCTGCGTTCATTTTCCGTAAGTTCTGCATTTATTTGGGGTATTTGAACGCAGCTGGGTCTGTATATGTGCTTGTATAGGTGGATGTATTTTAAGGCCACCTTTTAGTTTTAATTTCATGCTAAAATGTGAGCATGCATATGGACGATCTCTAGCGCACCTTACATTTAAGTTGTGTTATGCCTGTATGTACCATAATGTGTGCGGTGCGATTTTCTCGTTGCGTGAATGACATCTCGCATTCTGTACACGAACGGCCTCTCACAAGTTGAAGTATGTGCCACCATGTGTTTCTTGAGTTTCTCCGTCGTCCATATGTTACCATGTACCTTCTTAGGGTCCCTCGTAAAATGAATGTCATTTCATATTCCGTTCACTTGAATGAACTTTCGCCAGTAGGTGTCGTCATAATATGTGTCTTGATACTTAATCGTTGTATGAATGTCATGTCACATTCTAATTTGTATATTGTATCATTTGGTAGCATAATAATCATTTCAATACATTCTACAATGCAAGCTAATATGATGTATGTAGTAAGTTTACAGGAATTAGAAACGTATTGTCATAATCCGCATACATACTTGACCAGATACCCAGACAGATGTTATTGAAGCCTTTAATGACACCTCTCGGTATCTGGATGACATACCGAACATTGACATCCCTTTCTTTTCTAATAATAATATACACCTTAAAGAACTTCAACTTAACAAAGCTAATATTTCTGATACTAACGCTTCTTTTCTCGATGTACATCTCTCGTGAAATATAGTGAAATAATAAAATATATGACAAGAGAGACTTCTTATGGGGTCTATGTGTCTATCACTATCTTTGTTAAACTTTTATCAAAAGAGGTTATGATCCTATCATTTTGCAACGCACTGCATGCTTGGCGGTGGACCCATTTACAGTTCGCCACTATGATTTTCTCTTTAATTGTGCGATGACCTGACAGGCTGTTGACCCAATGATGACGTCTACCTAAAGCCCAAAAGGACGGTGACGTTTGATGTTTGTCTGCCATCTTGCCTTGTCGTGCCCTCAATGTTTTTTTCTCGTTGCTCTGGCTTCTATCAAGTCATTGAGAACCTTCTTTGTGGCTTTCAAGGCTATTGGTGTTTTTGTGTGTTTTTATACTGCCTATTAATGCTGCCTTGTTGGTTAGAGAATAGTTCATGGCAGGGATTTCTTTATTTACATTGTCCCGTTTTATTGGGATGACATTATTAGTCTTTTTTGCCACTCACCGTTCCAAGGCGGTAGCCCTATTGTAAACTCTTATGTATTTGTTATGTCTTATTTGGCATTATATTCATCTTTAAAGTTGTTCTTTGTTTCTGTGTGTGGTTGTGGTCGACTGTTTTCCCTAAATGCTATTTTTCCCGTTCGATTTTTATATATGTAACGGTTTACATCGCACTATATAATCACTACTAGCTTCGATAATCTCCGTATCAGAGAAACTGCTATTTCAGATAGTTTCCGATATGGAATTTACAGTAAGGTACGATGTTGGTTAAAATATATGATGTGACGCTGGGTTAAGCATAATATATATAATACATGTTATCCAACGAGTTTAATACATTCAGTTATATTAGATAAGCACGAATGTGAGATAATGTTTATCATAAAATTAAAAAAAGCCTCATAAGGAAAATATATAGTATTGTAGCTGCCTATATACGTTGTCCTATGATGACGTCGTATGTTTGTATGATGACGTCATATTTTGACTCGGTCTTCTCCGTACGACATAGACAAACGGTATTACCTCGTTGATTTCCGTAATCTGGTATTTTAAATGCACACTGAGAGCTGAACGGAAAATATAGAACGATTATTCGGCCTGCGTTTGCATTTTTATTACACTAGTGCAATATGATAAATAGTTTGCGAGTTTAATACCCAAACTGGACGTTATGTAATAAATAAAAATACTGATTTCAAGTCTCTGGATCTCAAATTTCAATTAAACTGAACAGTGATACACATTCAAATCGTATGCAATTACCTTAACAATCAAATCTGTGCCATGTGCAACTTGCCATCATGTGTATCTAGGTCCAGGCAGTTTTGTCTTTGTTCCAGAATTTTAACATTGTGTATGTTTCATGTCTGACTTTGTTTTGAAGACTTTTTTGTTAATGAAAAGGGAAATGACTATCATGTCACCCACCTTGCAATATTGTTTTTAATTACTTTATATTTAATATTAATAAAAAATAAAAGTTAATTAGCGACTGTAATGTCACCCACCTACAAATATACGAACACAAACTACGCACATAATAATGGTGCAATTGCTTATACGAGTGTTGAAGAATGTGTGAATGGTTAATGTAGAAGGGTAAATCTCAGTGGTATGGCATAGCCAAAGATGGCAGTAATGATGAAAAGGATAAATTCTATCCGGGTTTGATTATTTTGATTAGACACATTTGAGATGCAGCATCTGCATTTGAAACGCTTGACAGCGTTATTGCAGGATAAGGGATATGGTTAAGGAAACCTCACGGGAGCAATTCATTACATATTCATCTGATAATGCATATGTAATGAAAGGGAACACAACAGTGCTTTGCGCAGATTTAGGACAGCAAGCAAGCGGAACATTTCTAAACATCTGACATAGAATGATATATATGGAAGCATAGTCAGAAATTACTGCAAGAAGCCAAACCAATTACGAGCAAAATAACTGACACATCTTAAAAACTGACCACAATTAGTCAAAGCAGCAGAGAATATAGGGTATATGGTTCTAGTTCGTGTTATTACCATACAACATTGTTAGATATGTTACTGGAATGCCGCACACCCCTGACATGTATGTTCATCCATAATCTCGTGATTGTTAAGATTACTTGCCTGTGTAAATCCTTTACTGCACACGCTACACCTGTATGGTGTTGCCCTGTATGTATGCGCATGTGATTTTTAAAGTTGCCTGACTCGGTAAATCCTTAACTGCACAGGCTACACCTGTATGGTGTTCCCCTGTATGTATGCGCATGTGATTTTTAAAGTTGCCTGACTCGGTAAATCCTTTACTGCACACGCTACACCTGTATGGTGTTCCCCTGTATGTATGCGAATGTGATTTTTAAAGCTGCCAGACTCGGTAAATCCTTTACTACACACGCTACACTTATATTGTCATGATGTTCCGGTTGAATTATTTCTACCGGAGTTTCGGGACTTTGAATGATTTTTGTTGCAAACCAAAAGCTTGTCTGCTCAACACATACATTTTTCGTCCGATTTTCATGATACATTACAGGAAATACCACTTTTATGTCTAGTAGCGCATATTGTCAGTGCGTTCCAGTTGAAATCTATGGGACTTTGAAGTTTTCAAATATGAAGCATTTCCCTCAACTCCTACATTTTGTTTCATGAAACTTGTTAGGAAGTATCAATATGATGCCTACTAGCTCATATTGTCAGGACGTTCTGCTGATTTTTATGTTGGCATTGTTAGGAGACTTTGAAGTTTTTCAAATATAAAGCTTGTCCGATCGACTCATCCTACATCTTTCATCCTTTACTTGGGACGCATCTATCGGTTCTATCGACTTATTATTTGAGAGTAGGTGTTATACTTCCGGCGTTATCGGTCGAAATGAGTTTGTCCACATGGTGACCTTGACCTTTTGACATACGGACACCCAAACAGTTTGGTTCTACCTCTCACCAAGGGCACTGTACCTATGAAGTTGCATGAGGGCGCATGGTTGTTATGCTTTCGAAGTTATCGCGCGAATTGCGCAATTGTTAACGGACCGACGGAGATATAAGCTTGTAAACAGTGCACGCTAAATTCGACTTTAAATGAGACTTTGCACATTGTACGGGCTATCACAAATTTCGGTTTCCATGCGAGCCAAAGTTATATCACATTTATAATTATAGAAACCACCATTACGTAAGCAGTCATTTTGATAGTATTATAAATACCATTATGCCCATATTTGGTTGAGATAGGAATATTAATTAAACAGATGTATGTAAAGACAGCCTACACCCACAACTCCAGGTGGAGGGAGATTCCGACGACGACGACGTGATAACATAAACGTTCTTCTTATTCTTTGACTACTGTGCATTTCAGGGTGCCTGGACGTCAAATATGAATCGAGATTTGTTTTATTACTTGCTATATGTTTTCATACCTGATATGGTTAGATAGAATGAAAATAAACGTTCCTGGATCTGTTTACAATCTTGCCATAGCCATCCATTATGCTTCATAAAGCCTAAAAGTCATTTTGACTACCTTTGTTTTCATTGTAAAAAATAAAACCTGGCGGCATTATTTTTAGAAATTGTCATCTGCGCATGTCTGTTTCTAGGGTTCGGCTGTACCAAGTCAAACGTAGATTATGCAGGGTGGTGTTGTTGTTCAATGTTCAGCACCTCCAGCAATCGATCATACTTATCTTTTATTTTGGAATGAAAAACATTATTTACACCACTATTGGTAGACTGATTTTTTAAGTCTTCCTACCCTAGAAAAGTGGCGTCGCAATTTTGGTTTTCGGCTGTCAATAAAATTACATGTAAACAGTGGAAGTCAAAATGAATTTTTTGCTTTGCGAAGCTTAGAGGATGGCTACGCGAAGATTGCAAACAGATTCATGAGCGTCCGTTATTCAATCTGGTGTGAAAACATATAGAAAGTAATGAAATAAATCGATTCATATTCGACGTCTAGGCACCCTGAAATGCACAGTAGTCTAATGATAGTTAAACATACATGGCCTCCGTTAAAGTTAAAGCTACATATACTCGCCCGACGTGGGTTCGTTCCCTGGAAAAGACATGTCTGATGGAAAACTCCATCCTTTATCTCATCTCCGTCTGAGGTTGCTGTCCCAATATAACCTAATACGGCTTGTAAGCAGGAAGTACATTCCCATTTCATTTCATAAAAACACATCAGCAACACGCAATATACATGTTTTAGGTCAAAGTATGCAATATTTACGCAGTAACAATACATGTTATATATTATTCAGCAAAATTCCAGTATATCATAAGACCCATGAGAATACAAAACATGTGTGTACAAGACTGACAGCAGGTAAATGCAATATTTACATGTACAAGTATTTAAATACAAAACTGCTATTTTAGCAGCAACAAAATATATACGTGTAAAGCATACAGAATAATTATAACAGTTCAAGAAAAAAAATAGTAAAATCTATGTTATTGTACTTTCTTTAAAACATTGTTCATTGTATAATATATGCGGATAAGGTGACAGGTATTTACGTCGTAAACTGTATTTATCCTTCTTACAAAAGACAAAACTCACTAAACATTCTGAATGTTTTATTAAACAAAAACAACTTTAATTTTCAAAAGCCCAGTATCTGGTCAGCTTATTCAGAGCAAGGAGTATTTCCTGTAATACGAATGTGTTTGGACACTCAGTACTATTATCTGTAATAAGAATGTGTTTGGAAACCCATTACTATTATCTGTAATGGGAATGTGTTTGGACACCCATTACTATTGTCTGTAATAAGAATGTGTTTGGACACCCATTACTATTATCTGTAATAAGAATATGTCTGGACACCCATTGCTATTATCTGTAATAAGAATGTGTTTGGAACTGAATTGAATGTTGTATAATGTTGCTCATTAACAAAGTATAGGTTATTTAGAGCCGCCCCAGGGAGAGGGGAAGGATACATAGGAATCCGGGAACCTGCCCTACTCTTATTATCGAATAGATTCCTATGGTTCTTTAACGCGCTCGGAGGATAGACCGATACACGGGACCGCCCGGTTTACGTCCCCATCCGACGGACGGGGTATCATGGATTTTCAATTGTGCACTACCTTAAACACAAAACAAAAATGTTGGACATGTAATTGATACCTCTTCATGCAAAAAGAAGGAACAGTTTAACCATAAAAATAATTTGCCCTATGAAAATGACCTCATATTAATACATCAATTGTAAACATTTTTAGAAGGTATTGATTTTGCTTAAATGGTTTTATCAAATAAAAATGCAGAACAAATATATATACATATGCCCATCTGTATGGTATTTGATGAAGACTGGCCATATATTTACTTATGTTAATTAGAGAAACCCAGTGCTGTGTAATAGAAAAATCAGTGAAATATCAGAGAATTTTATTTTTATGATTTCTGTGGCCACCCTGCTTTAAGAAAGGCAAATTCACTATATACTTTTAAAATGTAATAGATATTTAAATCCATTTTAATCATTTTCATAATTTGAGTATGAAATAAAACTAAAAAAAACATTTGTTCTTTATTTATTGTTTTATTTCTGTGTTGATTGCGAAGCATATAGGGTTTACCATATCCGTCGTCAGTCGTCTATCGGTAGTCACATTTTTCGTTTCTGGACAATAGCGTCAGTTAGGAATGAACTATTGGAACGAAACTAGCTGTAGGCTTATAGCTTATATGAAAAAGAAGCTTGGTGTTGCATTGAGATCACTGGGGTCAAGGTCTAGGTCGCTGTTAGTAAACATAAAAACTTCAGGCGACACATTTAATTCCGTGGAAAACTAGCAATACATTTTTATTACATGTTAATAATGAAAGGGCAGGAGTTCTAAGTTAAAGAATATTTATAATCGCTTAATAACAATAACTTACTCTGAAGTGTTGATGACGTCGTCATCCACCGATAATGTTTAATAAAGCGAACAATTTCAGTTAATATTATACATTATTATACAAACTGATTTAAAGTGTAATAAATATATTATTTAACTGCTGAGATCGATTCACTCGATGGTAGCCATGTTTGTCTCACTCACTCGCATACACTCGTTTGTGAAAAAAAACCATGTCTACCATCTCGTGAAGAATTTCTCTATAATCGATCTCAGCAGTAAAATGTTCTCAATATAGACCATGAGCCAGACAATGTTTCGCTACCATCTCATGTGGCAAATTTTTACTGGTCCCATGTTATGGAGTCCATTGTAGAGAAAGAACACATCCATGATAGCAGTGCCAACAGGGTAGCTAATTCCTGTTATTAGAGTTATCTCCCCCTTTTAAATAAAAATGAGGTTTCTTTAAAAACGTGTTTTCTCTGAAAACTTAAGTGCTACAGGTCTAATATTTTACATATAGCATAAGTTTATAGCCTGCTACAAAGGCAAATTAACATGGTGACGTGTTTATTCCCGACCCAGCGACCACATATTTACATAGAGTTATACAGGACAATCTTTTAAAAACAAACATTTTCTGGAACTACAAGAGCTAGACGTCTAATATTTTGCATGTAGTATAAGCTTTAAGTCGTCGTTACAATTTGTTAAAATGGTGACCCTGGGGTCATGTTCGGCCACACCCCAGGGGTCAAATATTTACATAGTTATATATAAACATTTTTAAAAACAATCTTCTCTGAAACTTCCAGAGATAGACGTCTAATATTTTGTATGTAGCATAAGCTTATAGTTCTCTACTAAGTCTGTTCAAATGCTGACCCTTAATTGACTCAAGTTTTGTCTTGCCCTGTGGGTCACACTATTACATTGAGTAAAGCCATTAAAGAAAGTCACCGAATCTACATGAGCTAAGTGTCTAATAATGTGCATGTAGTATAATCGTATGGTTCTTTAACTAGTTTGTTCAAATGGCTATACTGGGGTAAAATTTGACCCCAGTCACAGTTTTACATAGAGTTATATTAGGAAATTAATGTTGTGATTGTTTCTTTAAAATATGAGCACTTGAGGCGAGGCCGAGGTGAGACCCTTTGGCCTCTTGTTTATGACTTGCAATTGTACACTTTTTTTCTAACATCACTTCAGAGTAAGGTTTTAGAACAGCACTATTTATCAAGAATGCGACTTTTGATGATGTATTACATTATAAAGACCTAAGTTAATTAAAACAATTGAAACTGTTATCGTATGTAAATGTCTATTTTAACGATGTTTACATGTCGCATATTTTATAAATCCACCCACTAAATCCACAAACGAGACAGCTGCAAACAAGTTATGGACCAAATGGGCAATCACATGAAGCGTTGAATGAAAAACTACTGTAACATTGTCAGCAGCATTGTCAGCATCTATATATACATACAATGAGAAAAATAGTCCTAAATAAACCACAGCCATCAACAATTATAACTGTAAAATGCCTTCTTTTGTTACCATGAGTTGAAAATGCCGTGATCTCCTTTGTGATTTTAGTTCATGGATTTGTTCAATATGCGATTTGTAAACATCGTTAAAAAGACATGTACTAGTGTTTTAATTATCTAAGTCTTTATAATGTAATACCTTATCAAAAATCCCGTTCTTAATAAATATTGCAGTTCAGTTATAACTAAATTTGAAGTGATATTATGAAAAGTGTACAAATATAAGCCATTTTAAAACAATAGACCCATTGGCCTTGTCTCAAAGTGCCCCCATGTTCTTAAATAAAAAACGAATTTTGTTTTTATATAAAACTACGTAACTGTGATCCTGTAGGGGTCATATTTGACCCCATTGTCAACCAATTTTTAACCAATGTTTTCCTAAATAACTCGATGCAATAGTGTGACCGCCGCGTTACCATTTAAAAATAACTTGGTAGGAGACAATAATCTTACGCTACATGCAACGTTTTAGACCTCAAGCTCTTGTAGTTTAAGAGAAAAGGATGCCTATAGCCTTTCCTATAGAACTCTTTTTAAAACTGTGACCTCCTGAAACGGGCCATATTTGACCCCTTGGTCATGATTTGAATAAAACGTATAGAGAACCAAGCTTATTTTACATGCAAACTATTAGACCGCTGCTCTTTATTTTGATTTTTCAGAGAACAGATTTTAAAGATTTTTCTATATGACTCTATGTAAATGTATGGCCACTGGCGAGGGGCCAAATATGCTACCAATTTGCTAGTGGACTATAACCTTATGCTACATGCATAATATTAGACCTTTAACTCTTACGGTTTTAAAGAAGAGGATTTTTTAAAAGTTTTCCTTCATAACCTATGTAATACTATTACCCCGGGATTGGGTCATATTTGACCCCAGGGTCACTATTTTAAAAATACTTGGTATAGAACCCTTACCTTATTAAACATGCAACATATTATACCTGTTGCTCTTGTAGTTTCAGATTATTTTTTTTTTAAAGAAACCAGATTTTTATTCAAAAGGTGTAGATAACTCTAATAACAGGAATCAGCTACCCTGTTCACACTGCTATCATGGTTATTTTGTTTCTCTACAAGGTAATCAATAACATGGTACCAGTAAGAACTTGTCCCTTGAGATGGAAACAAAAAAGTGTATGGCTCTATGGCCTATATGTGTAAGCGTATGTTTTTTGGTGTTGCTATTGTTGTTTTCACTAACTTGAATATTGTAATTTTAATATTATAATACTATTAGCTATAATTTAAACGAGATATAATATGAGTACTATTAATTTTCTTTTATTATTTCAAAGACTTTGCCATTAGTTGATATTAATAACCAAAACGTAGCAATGGGATGGGCATATATATAAGGCTTACAGGCATGTTGCAACTCGTGACAGTGCAGACATATTACCGTGCAATTGATAGATTCTCTTGGTACATTGGCGGAGAGAGTATACTCCTTAGAACAACATACACATAAACACATTTGCTAGAAAAGTGTGTCTGTTGTGAACCGCAGACATCTGTATGTAACCGTATCATTTAAATAATAAAGTTTTAGCATTTTAGATGTATGCATTTCAACGCACTCAGCCTCCTTGAGCGCATACAGCATGTGGCCCAGTAGATAGCACGATGGACTTGAAATCTGGAGAACCCGGGTTCAAGCTTCGCCGGCGCCACTGAGTTTCGTCGGTATTTATTTGGCAAGCAATATTTCCTCGTGATGACAGAGGCAACCTGGTATATCTGAATGGGACGTAAATTGGGCGGTCCAGTGTATCGGAGTCTATCCTTTAAGTTAAAGAACTATAGTAATCTATTTGTTATTAAGATTATGGCAGGTTCCCGGATTTCAAAGTATAGCTATCTTCTCTCTGGGGCGGGTCTTAATAACATATAATGTGTTGATAATCCGTTTAACAACTTCTAATTCATTCAATGATGTATCTTTAAAGTGCATCTTCAATAACTTCACACACACAATTAGAGGTAAAAGTATATTTTTGTCAACAACAAAAATTAAGAAAATACTAATATTGAGATCAATGTGGAACAGTTTAAGGAAGTAGATAGACCCCTGTGTGATAGTCTTTGTAATTGTCGCAACTACCCCGTCATTTGCAATAAACTTTCGACCTTTTTTAGGTAACTGACATTCAGTTTGCACTATTTCAGCATGCACAAAAACAGGTTATGACTATAATAAAATGCAAAGAATATGTTAAGAAGGTGCTATTGTAAAAATTGTACCAGTTTTAACAAAGAGTTGCCATGGTTAGTAGTTAGTATAGTAGTCTATGTATTACTCTTAAGCTTCGTCATCGATGTTTTTCGTGCAAATATATATAACAGTTTTCAATGTTATATGCATACTTCTTTATTGTGATTTATGTGGGTGGGGTAATTCAAACTGATGTTAATATGTGGATGTTATAGTAACACATATGTAGAGTGTCCCGATACATGTAATAGTAACACTTATGTTGAATATCCCAAAACATGTAATAGTCACACATAGGTTGAATCTGTAGAATTGAACATATTTTATTATTGAAAGTCTTATAAGCTCTACTTTCCCAAATTAGATGGCGCATTATTTCTATTATTGTTTCCGTTATTATGTTATTATGCCTTTGAACGTTTTTAAACTTTTAACAATTCGCATTGAACGACAAATCTTGTAGAAAAACTCCGTAGAGTGAAGGATAAATGAACAAAAATCCCTGTGAACTTCAAAGCAGCCATGTCCGTCATATTCTGAAATTGTGTGTTAATTATATTTTAATGCGCATTTGTCACAAATTTGTCACACATGAAAATTATGAATCATGCGCTTTTTAATATCTGTAAATGCAGCACATGCGATTACCTATATGGCGTCTCGCCGATATGTATGCTCAAGTGAGTTTTAAGATTACCTGACGTGGAAAATCATTTGTTGCAAAACGCTACAGTTATATGGTGTCTCGCCTGTAGGTATACGCATGTGAGAAACCGGCCACGGTAAATCCTCTACTGTACACGCTACACTTACATGGTGTCTCACCTGTATGTATACACATGTGAGTTTGAAAATTTCCTGACTCGGTAAAGCCTTTACTGCACACTCAACACTTATATGGTGTCTCGCCTGTATGGGTGCGCATGTGCTTTTTGAGATTGCCTGCCACGGTAAATCCCCTACTGCACAAGATACACTTATATGGTGTCTCACCTGTATGTATGCGCGTGTGTCTTTTAAGATCGCCTGAATGGATAAATTGTTTATTGCAAACGCTACAATTATATGGTTTCTCGCCTGTATGGATGCACATGTGTCTTTTAAGATCGCATGACTGTGTAAATCCTTTCCCGCACACGCTACACTTATATGGTGTCTCGCCTGTATGTATACGCATGTGTTTTGTAAGGCCGTCTGATTGGAAAAATCCTCTGTTGCACATGCTACACTTATATGGTGTCTCGCCTGTATGTATGCGCATGTGTTTTTTAAGATATCCTGACTGTTTGAATCCTTTACTGCAAACGCTACACGTATATGGTGTCTCGCCTGTATGTATACGCATGTGTTTTGTAAGGTCGCCTGAGTGGAAAAAGCCTCTGTTGCACATGCCACACGTATATGGTGTCTCGCCTATATGTATGTACATGTGTTTTTCCAGACTTACTGACTGGATAAATCCTTTGTTGCAAATGCTACACATATATGGTCTCTCGCCTGTATGTAAACGCATGTGATTTTGAAGAGTGCATGACTGGGTAAATTCTTTACTGCACACGCTACACTTATATGGTGTCTCGCCGGTATGTATGCGCATGTGTCTTTTAAGATTGCCCGCCAGGGTAAATCCTTTACTACACACGCTACACTTATATGGTGTCTCGCCTGTATGTGCGCGCATGTGTATGTTGAGACTACTTGACTGTGTAAATATTGTGCTAAACTCGCTGCATTTAACCCGTGATTGTTTTGTAGAAATATCCATCTGTAATGTTAAGGTAGCTGTGGACGTTGCAATAGCGTCTTATAGCGTCTTCTAGCGTCTTATAGTGTGGTGTCCGTCTGAAATAAAATAAATCGCATACACGCATTGAAACAGTTCAAATTAATATGTATGTCTTAATAATGTCTGATCAACTGTAAAAGGTACAACAACATGAAATTGTCAGGAGATCACGTTTTGTTATTCAGACTCCAGAATTGCACTTCGCAGGTATAGATACTATTGAATGCAGATATCACTAGCTGAACATTTTGCTAGAAAATTACAATACAGTTTACTTACGAAATAGCTACATAGGGCTGTCAAATCAGCTTAACTAAACTGATATAAACTGAAGCATGAACACTATGTCCAACATATTCCCATATAAACATATTACCATATACATGTACGTTTCGATGAGTAGTTTAATTTCTATTTTATTAAAATGTCCAACAAAAGAACCACAGTCAGAGGAAGACGCTGGTCTGTGTTGAGGTGTATAAATGATGGGGATACGTCAGTTCCATATAGGTTAGTTCCAGTTACGAAGGATAGTAACTGTGACCCGAATCTGGAACGGACTAACCTTGAACTTTAACATGATACCAAACACGATAGGAGTCTGTCCATTATGGGCTTTAGGAGTATGTCGGCTTTCTTATAAGTTAGGTTGATTTTGAAATAGTTGTTTTGTTAGTTCTAAGGCCCATACTAACCACTGGGAGAATTTACTGGTGCAGGCATATTATAGTTTGAAATACTTGGTGGTGGGACTTTTTTTGTTTTTTTTATAAGTGTGTGGTGGTGTTCTTTTTTGTGTTTTTCATCAATGTGTGGTGGTGTTCCACCCAATGAGTCATACTTGAAATATTTGATTTCTTTTCAGGATAATATTGAGTTACATAGTGACTTTAATGAGGGATACACATTAAAATAAGACAATGCATAGTATTACAAGTACCAAATCGATTTAGTTGTATAGCAGTGGTGTAAATGGAAGAGTAATAAAGAGTTTTATTATAACATGTTTTGTATATGGCTCATAATAAATGTATCAATTACCTACCTTTATCTTATTATATATCGTTCATGGAAACGCACGTACGCTGTACTTTTACATCTTAAACTTGTACCGTTATTATACTCTGTACAGCTTTACCATGGACCCTATAATAGGCAATAAGCGACTACCCTAATTAAATAAGGTTATCATAAGAGACTACTCGTACTACATCTTTTTTTCCGTCAATCTAGAGGTGCATAATGCATTGGATAATTACAGTTTATACAACACTAGCACACATATAGCGTTTGTCAACACTAGCACACATATAGCGTTTGTCAACACTAGCACACATATAGCGTTATACAACTTATACAACATTAACACACATATAGAGTTATACAACTTATACAACACTAGCACACATATGTCGTTTGTCAAAGATTGTTGCAGGTAAATAAATGTACTTGCCAGAAAAGGATATTATATATACCTTTTTGGGATAATATATTAGTATTTCTTATTTCTGATGTTTTCTCGTCAACTTTGAACATTACCTCGATGTAGAGATGTTTGTATGCCAAACAAACATTAACTTATTTAGGAACAGGGAAAAAACTGTACCATAGTATATTCTTGCCTAACTTCAAACCTGTTCTCAGTATGGGACGCTTTCAACTTCAACTTCAATGAGGTTACTTGATAATATCCGCTGTGCAGACATCAACATCGAGGATGAAAACAAATGTACATGTGCAGTGCCAGACGCTCCCAACGTTTTAAGAGACATTTAGTAAAGGTGTTGATAAAATCCAACATGTATTTATACTGTACATAGAGGATCTTATATGAGTACTCATTATTGAATTTATTAAACGAGTTGGCAAAATGATATAATGCTAGGCTTTTGCCGTAGTTAATAATATGTGATCATCTCTGATGTTTTCCATTTTCATAAAATAGATTTTGCTCCTCGATTTGAATCAGTTCCATGGTCCATAGATTGATGCTTGTGCAAACAGATTACATAGACATATATTATGACACTTCTCTCAGTGGGTAAACGCTCAGACATTTTCTTCGCTTCCATTCTAAATGTACGCCTTTCTGCTTCCACTGATAAATTACGCCGTCCACGAAAAGGTAAGAAATTGTGAAACGGCTACACATATGCTGTTTCCCTGTTTATCTTGATACATTCCAAGACTTATTTTGTGGGGTACGGGTTTGAATCCCACTGGGAGCTCGACTTGTCGAGTAAGAAAGTGTAGATTCTTACTGATGGTGGTATACAGTACTGGTTTTACCAAGGAAAGATGGTGTGGTCTGTCTCTGCCTTACTGATAGTGGAGATATACAGTACTGGTTCTAGTCAGGAAAGATAGTGTGGTCTGACTCTGCCTTACTGGTAGTGGGAGATATACAGTACTGGTTCTACCAAGGAAAGATGGTGTGGTCTGTCTCTGCCTTACTGGTGGTAAGAGCTATACAGTACTGGTTCTACCCAGGAAACATGGTGTGGTCTGTCTCTGCCTTACTGATGGTGGTAGATATACAGTACTGGTTCTACCCAGGAAAAATGGTGTGGTCTGTCTCTGCCTAATGATGGTGGTAAACAGTACTGGTCCTACCCACGAAAGATGGTATGGTCTGTCTATGTCTTACTGATGGTGGGAGATATACAGTTATGGTTCTACCCAGGAAAGATGGTGTGGTCTGCCTCTGCCTTACTGATGGTGGGAGATATACAGTACTGGTTCTACTCAGTAAAGATGGTGTGGTCTGTCTCTGCCTTACTGATGGTGGGAGATATATAGTACTGGTTATACCCAGGAAAGATGGTGTGGTCTGTCCCTGCCTTACTGATGGTGGGAGATATACAGTACTGGTTCTACTCAGTAAAGATGGTGTGGTCTGTCTCTGCCCTACTGATGGTGGGAGATATACAGTACTGGTTCTACCCAGGAAAGATGGTGTGGTCTGTCTCTGCCTTACTGATGGTGGGAGATATATAGTACTGGTTATACCCAGGAAAGATGGTGTGGTCTGTCCCTGCCTTACTGATGGTGGGAGATATACAGTACTGGTTCTACTCAGTAAAGATGGTGTGGTCTGTCTCTGCCCTACTGATGGTGGGAGATATACAGTACTGGTTCTACCCAGGAAAGATGGTGTGGTCTGTCTCTGCCTTACTGATGGTCGGAGTTATATAGTACTGGTTCTAAAAAGGAAAGATCGTGTGGTGTGTCTTTGCCTTACTGATGGTGGGAGATATATAGTACTGGTTCTACTCAGAAAAGATTGTGTGGTCTGTCTCTGCCTTACTGATTGTGGCAGATATATAGTACTGGTTATACCCAGGAAAGATGGTGTGGTCTGTCCCTGTCTTACTGATGGTGGGAGATATACAGTACTGGTTCTACTCAGTAAAGATTGTGTGGTCTGTCTCTGCCTTACTGATTGTGGCAGATATATAGTACTGGTTCTACTCAGAAAAGATTGTGTGGTCTGTCTCTGCCTTACTGATTGTGGCAGATATATAGTACTGGTTATACCCAGGAAAGATCGTGTGGTGTGTCTTTGCCTTACTGATGGTGGGAGATATATAGTACTGGTTCTAAAAAGGAAAGATGGTGTGGTCTGTCTCTGCCTTACTGATGGTGGGAGATATATAGTACTTGTTCTATCCAGGACACATGGTGTGGTCTGTCTCTGCCTTACTGATGGTGGGAGATATACAGTTATAGTTCTACCCAGGAAAGATGGTGTGGTCTGTCTCTGCCTTACTGATGGTGGGGGATATACGGTACTGGTCATGCCAAGAAAACATGGTGTAGTCTGTCTCTGCCTTACTGATGGTGGGAGATATATACTACTGGTTCTACCCAGGAAACATGGTGTGGTCTGTCTCTGCCTTACTGATAGTGGGCGATATACAGTACTGGTTCTACCCAGGAAACATGGTGTGGTCTGTCTCTGCCTTAATGATGGTGGGAGATATACAGTACTGGTTCTACCAAGGAAAGATGGTGCGGTGTGTCTCTGCCTTACTGATGTTGGGCGATATACAGTACTGGTTCTACCCAGGAAATATGGTGTGGTCTGTCTCTGACTTACTGATGGTGGGAGATATATAGTACTGGTTCTACCCAGGAAAGCTGGTGTGGTCTGTCTCTGCCTTACTGATGGTGGAAGATATACAGTACTGGTTCTACTCTGGAAATATGGTACGGGGTGTCTCTGCCTTACTGATGGTGGGCGATATACAGTACTGGTTCTACCCAGGAAAGATGGTGTGGTCTGTCTCTGCCTTACTGATGGTGGGAGATATACAGTACTGGTTCTAAAATGACCTTGAAGCTCTACTGATAGATTTTGATAGCCAGATCAGCCATGGGAACCTGTGAAGTCCAATTCTGAAGTACAACAGGATGTCAATGACCTTGAAGCTCTACTGATAGATTTTGATAGCCAGATCAGCCATGTGAACCTGTGAAGTCCAATTCTGAAGTATAACAGGATGTCAATGACCTTGAAGCTCTATATGGTGTGATCTGTCTCTAACTTACTGATGGTGGGATATATATAGTACTGATTCTAAAAAGGAAAGATGGTGTGGGCTGTCTCTGCCTTACTGATGGTGGGAGATATATAGTACTGGTTCTATCCAGGACACATGGTGTGGTCTGTCTCTGCCTTACTGATGGTGGGAGATATATAGTACTGGGTTCAAAAAGGAAAGATGGTATGGTCTCTCTCTGCCTGACTGATGGTGGGAGATATAAAGTAATGGTTTTAAAAAGGAAAGATGCTGTGGTCTGTCTCTGCCTTACTGATGGTGGGAGATATATAGTACTGGTTCTAAAAAGGAAAAAAGATGTGGCCTGTCTCTGCCTAACTGATGATGGGAGATATATAGTACTGGTTCTACCCTGAAAAGATGGTGTGGTCTGTCTCTGCCTTACTGATGGTGGGAGATATATTGTACTGGTTCAAACCAAGAAAAGATGGTGTGGTCTGTCTCTGCCTAACTGATGGTGGGAGATATATAGTACTGGTTCTAAAAAGGAAAGATGGTGTGCTCTGTCTCTGCCTTACTGATGGTGGGAGATATATAGTACTGGTTCTACTCAGGAAAGATGGTGTGATCTGTCTCTGCCTTACTGATGGTGGGAGATATATAGTACTGCTTCTACTCAGGAAAGCTGGTGTGGTCTGTCTCTGCCTTACTGATGATGGGAGATATATAGTACTGGTTCTACCCAGGAAATATGGTGTGGTCTGTCTCTGACTTACTGATGGTGGGAGATATATATTACTGGTTCTACCCAGGAAAGATGATGTGGTCTGTCTCTGCCTTACTGATGGTGGGAGATATATAGTACTGTTTCTAAAAAGTAGAGATGATGTGGTCTGTCTCTGCCTTACTGATGGTGGGAGATATATAGTACTGGTTTTACCCAGGAAAGATGGTGTGGTCTGTCTCTGCCTTACTGATGGTGGGAGATATATATTACTGGTTCTACAAAGGAAAGATGTTGAGGTCTGTCTCTGCCTTACTGATGGTGGGAGGTATATAGTACTGGTTCTAAAACGGAAAGATGGTGTGGTCTGTCTCTGCCTTACTGATGGTGGCGGATATACGGTACTGGTCCTGCCAAGAAAACATGGTGTAGTCTGTCTCTGACTTACTGATGGTGGAAGATATATAGTACTGGTTCTACTCAGGAAAGATGGTGTGATCTCTCTCTGCCTTACTGATGGTGGGAGATATATAGTACTGGTTCTAAAAAGGAAAGATGGTGTGGTCTGTCTCTGCCTTACTGATGGTGGGAGATATATAGTACTGGTTCTACCCGAGAAACATGGTGTGGTCTGTCTCTGCCTTACTGATGGTGGGCGATATACAGTACTGGTTCTACCCAGGAAAGATGGTGTGGTCTGTCTCTGCCTTACTGATGGCGGGAGATATACAGTACTGGTTCTACCCAGGAAAGATGGTGTGATCTGTCTCTGCCTTACTGATGGTGGGAGATATATAGTACTGGTTCTAAAAAGGAAAGATGGTGTGCTCTGTCTCTGCCTTACTGATGGTGGGAGATATATAGTACTGGTTCTACCCGAGAAACATGGTGTGGTCTGTCTCTGCCTTACTGATGGTGGGAGATATATAGTACTGGTTCTACCCGAGAAACATGGTGTGGTCTGTCTCTGCCTTACTGATGGTGGGCGATATACAGTACTGGTTCTACCAATAAAACATGGTGTAGTCTGTCTCTGCCTTACTGATGGTGGTAGATATATAGTACTGGCTCTACCCGAGAAACATGGTGTGGTCTGTCTCTGCCTTACTGATGGTGGGCGATATACGGTACTGGTCCTGCCAATAAAACATGGTGTAGTCTGTCTCTGACTTACTGATGGTGGGAGATATATAGTACTGGTTCTACCCGAGAAACATGGTGTGGTCTGTCTCTGCCTTACTGATGGTGGGCGATATACAGTACTGGTTCTACCCAGGAAAGATGGTGTGGTCTGTCTCTGCCTTACTGATGGTGGGAGATATACAGTACTGGTTCTACCCAGGAAAGATGGTGTGATCTGTCTCTGCCTTACTGATAGTGGGAGATATATAGTACTGGTTCTACCCAGGAAACATGGTGTGGTCTGTCTCTGCCTTACTGATGGTGGGCGATATACAGTACTGGTTCTACCCAGGAAACATGGTGTGGTCTGTCTCTGCCTTAATGATGCTGGGAGATATACAGTACTGGTTCTACCCAGGAAAGATGGTGCGGGGTGTCTATGCCTTACTGATGGTGGGAGATATATAGTACTGGTTCTACCCAGGAAAGATGGTGTGGTCTGTCTCTGCCTTACTGATGGTGGGAGATATATAGTACTGGTTCTAAAAAGGAAAAAAGATGTGGCCTGTCTCTGCCTTACTGATGATGGGAGATATATAGTACTGGTTCTACCCTGAAAAGATGGTGTGGTCTGTCTCTGCCTTACTGATGGTGGGAGATATATTGTACTGGTTCAAATCAAGAAAAGATGGTGTGGTCTGTCTCTGCCTAACTGATGGTGGGAGATATATAGTACTGGTTCTAAAAAGGAAAGATGGTGTGCTCTGTCTCTGCCTTACTGATGGTGAGAGATATATAGTACTGGTTCTACTCAGGAAAGATGGTGTGATCTGTCTCTGCCTTACTGATGGTGGGAGATATATAGTACTGCTTCTACTCAGGAAAGCTGGTGTGGTCTGTCTCTGCCTTACTGATGGTGGGAGATATATAGTACTGGTTCTACCCAGGAAATATGGTGTGGTCTGTCTCTGACTTACTGATGGTGGGAGATATATATTACTGGTTCTACCCAGGAAAGATGATGTGGTCTGTCTCTGCCTTACTGATGGTGGGAGATATATAGTACTGTTTCTAAAAAGTAGAGATGATGTGGTCTGTCTCTGCCTTACTAATGGTGGGAGATATATAGTACTGGTTTTACCCAGGAAAGATGGTGTGGTCTGTCTCTGCCTTACTGATGGTTGGAGGTATATAGTACTGGTTCTACAAAGGAAAGATGTTGAGGTCTGTCTCTGCCTTACTGATGTTTGGAGGTATATAGTACTGGTTCTAAAACGGAAAGATGGTGTGGTCTGTCTATTCCTTACTGATGGTGGGAGATATATAGTAATGGTTCTAAAAAGGAAAGATGGTGTGGTCTGCGTCTGTCTTACTGAGGTGAGAGATATTGTACTGATTCTAATTAGGAAAGATTGTGTGGTCTGTCTCTGCCTTACTGATGGTGGGAGATATATATTACTGGTTCTACTCAGGAAATATGGTGTGGTCTGTCTCTGCCTTACTGATGGTGGGAGATATATAGTACTGGTACTACAAAGGAAATATGGAGTGGTCCGTCTCTGCCACAGAAAAAAATCGACAACAAAACAAACAATCAAAGTGTGTGTGGTTTTCTTTGTGGATGTATGTTTCCTTATATAATCTATTTGGATTGAAAATGTTCCCGGTAGTAAAACTTATTTATCAACGAATGACCGATGCCTTTTGCAACGACAAATATAAATAGCTATTTGACGTACATCTGTGAATTTCTAGACACAAATATCGTAACAAGAAGAAGATATATCACAAATCATTTACGGCAATACAGGCGGGCAACTTACATGTAGGCGTGCTACGAAATAAAATCACAAGGTAGTGGACGTTTTTCAGAGAACCATAGTTACGTTTTAAATGTGTACACACAAGGACATATATGCGATTGTGTGGTCTTTGGGAAATGATATTTGAATAGTCCATATTAAAATAAATTGTTTTCTGAATAGAAAATATATATAACAAATGATAGTATATGACATGTGTGTGCGTGAGTGCGTACGTGCGTGCGTGAGATGGTAGGTGTTTGTGAATATGTGTGCGTGCGCGTGCGTGCCTGTGTAAGTGCATTTTTTGTGACTGTCGCAACTTAACTGAAGTTTGTTTTGTGTAAAATTCTACACTGTTGCCATATTTTGTGAAAGTGTGTGATGTATCCTCACGGACTTTTAAGCCTTTTGGAATTTGAAAATAAATGTATCTATCTATACATAGTGGTTTACTAAATAATTAGGTGTTGCAAGCTTTTCGCGGTAACGCGCCGTAAACCGAAATTACTTGAGTGCTGTTCCTGATCGACAAAACGGGAAAAATGCTTGCTAATTATTGGATTGTTTTAACATCTGATACACATCCATTTTCGAACGATTCGCAATAAAGTCATATATATATACAATTGGGTTATGTTCTCGCAAAATCGAAGGTACACGTCCATTGATAAACTTTTTTAAAAGACAGGCTAACCGACTGATATATTGTTTTTTTGCCATACTGGACCCTGACTTCGATTCGGGCGATATGTACATTGCACATGTGACCAGAGATTAACATTTTTTTACGTCATATTTTGTTATATATGACGTTCGATCTTTTTGTGGTGGAGGCAGACCACCACTTTTTCCTGGGTAAAACCAGTACTGTACACCTCCCGCCTTCCGTAAGAATGGGATTAGCAGTTAATATATACTGATCCCGTGGTGAACTTTAACGATACTCAGTTGTTCTCGTTATTTGTCCGCATCTGCTAAATCGCAGGGTTATTCGAATTGATTTATATAGGTGCTTTCAATTATACGGATTTCCTCAGAATGGGAATTCGGATGTAGGGAAAAGGAATTAAAATACAATTTAGCTAAATGGAACTTTGTTGTAATTGATATTTATTACAACCTTCTTTCAACGCTAATATTTTATTCCATTGTAATACAATGTTTTAAAATGATTGACAGATTGAACATGTTTAATATGGTATAGGAAATAAGTTCCACACTTTTAAGAGAGTATATCAACATTGGTATATAAATTGTTTAAATATATTATGTATTACATTAAAGTCAGAATATGCTTATTGTTAACCTTAACTGAAATGATAGAGACTTTGTGTTAAGTATTTTTGTATAATATTTTCGTCAACTTTGCATTAAATCCGCAGATTTACCCAGCCGTTAATAGAAACAACTGATTAAAAACGTACGCTTCGTTAAAAAAGGCGCTTCATGTAGGGAATACAGCTTAATTAGTAAACAAAATACCACTCTGCAATAAGGCACTTAACTCCTCTATGTATGAGAGGGCACTAAAATACCACTCTGCAATAAGGCACTTAACTCCTCTATGTATGAGAGGGCACTGAAAATACCGCTCTGTAATAAGGCACTTAACCCCTCTATGTATGAGAGGGCACTAAAAATACCGCTCTGTAATAAAGCACTTAACACATCTATGTATGAGAGGGCACTAAAAATACCGCTCTATAATAAAGCAAATGACGCTTGCACTTAAGCAACACTGTAGTAAGGCACTTGACGCCACTATGTATGAGAGGGAACTAAACAGTGCTCTGTAGTAAGGCATTTGACGCCTCTATGTATGATATGGAATACACACTGCTCTGTAATAAGACACTTGACGCCTCTATGTATGATTGGGTCTTAACGAGTACATGTGTGAGAGGACACTAAACAACGCTCTTTAATAAGGCGCACAACGCCTCCATATGTGAGAGGGCGACTGGTGCCGTATTGTACATGGTATTTGTTAATTGTAAAGAGTGGAGCTTAAGAAGTATTTAATTACGTTTCTTTTCGTCGAGAGGTCTTCTGTATTTTCGAATGAACACTTTATTATTGACAGTATATGCTAGTACGCAGTATGATGGTACATTTATGTAGGGCCCCTCGGAGACTCTTATACAGATAATATTGCCCTTTATTGGTAAGATGTACATCATCAGACAAAAACTTGTCCCTGCAATATTTTCCTTCTGTGGGAAAAGGGAATTTTTTGCGACCAAAAACTAGCGTAATTGTACTCAAGTTCCCGTATCAAAATGTCGCTTACGACTCGGGCCTTGTGATTGTACATTTTCCAGTTTCTGTGTCCCTCGAACTTTGGCAATAGGTGACACACTACGATTGAACCTACAGTATATCTATGATGGAGCAATGACACAAAGCTCAATAAACCAGCCGCAATTTGTTCGGGCGATGTGTCGAACCTTGATGGTCTTACATCGATATCGACGAGCATAAGGACGACAGAATCAGGCCTACACTGTCGCATTTTGCCAATAATTCGCCTAACTGAGACAAAGCCATGCCACCTTTCGCACAAAAGCTTACATTCAAGGATTGTTCTAATTTGAAATCATGTCTCAACAGGGTGTCTATGCTATCCTTAATGTAAACTTCCCCATATCATGGCGTTCAACGGCATTTTAACAATATGATAATATATTTGTAACTGTATAATAATATAGTGCGCACTTGCCTGATAATGACTATCCCGCAATCCTAGAATATCCTTTTAGAATTTTAGAATGTGCCACTCCGAACTGGCGGTTGTAAAACCCAGAGCTTGTGTGAAAAGATTACGAATAATATTCAGTGGAGCACGCGCAGCAGTGATGGGAGTAGTATAGAAACTAGTGGTACCAGACCAGTTTTTCCCTCGCGAAAACATGAAAATCACTAAAATATGTAAGAGGGGACTCTATCAAAATTTGATAAAAAAGAGACATTTTTGGACAAAAAAAAAGTGGAAGGGGGGACCCTACCCGATTTTCTCATTTGTAATACAGACGTTTTGAAAGAAAAGAGTGGAAGGGTGCACCCTACCCGATTTTCTCATTTGTAATGCAGACATTTTGAAAGAAAAAAAGAGTGGAAGGGGGAACCCTTGCATATTGTAGCAGTTTTTTTTTATACTTTTTGGAAAACAAACTATACTGATACCCTCACTATATATTCTACTCAATCATAAAAACCATCAAAACAAATATTTTGCCGTCGAGCAAAGTCTGACGGAACAAGATAGTCGTCATCACGATCCAAAACGGCATCAACTCCGGGTCTAGTCTCGGCAGTTAAACAAAATCAGAAGGAGCAAAGCAATCATCCTCATCATCACTATACATATCACACTCGATCATGGCACTCAAAATGGGGTTCTGGTAATGTTTGTGGAGCTACGTATTGAAATATCACCAAGTCAGAGATATCGAAATATCAGGGATGCTGAAATAGCATCAAATCAAGAATACTGAGACATCAAAGAGTCAAGAATACTGGAACAGCATCAGATCAAGAATACTGAGATATCACAGAATCAAGAATACTGAATCAGCATCGAATCAAGCATACCGGTAAATCACAGAATCAAGAATACTGAAATATCATCAAATCAAGAATACTGAACTCGGAGCAAACCGGAGATATTGAGATATCACCAAACCAGATATCTCGGATACATCAAATCAAGAATACTGAGATATCACAGAATCAAGAATACCGAGATATCACAGAATCAAGAATACTGACATATCATCAAATCAAGAATACTGAAAGTGCAGCAAACCAGAGATATTGAGATATCATCAAACCAGAGATATTGAGATGTCATCAAATCAAGAATACTGAGATATCACCGTATGAAGAATACCGAGATATCCCAGAATCAAGAATGCCGAAACAGCATCGAATCAAGCATGCTGGTATATCACGGAATCAAGAATACCGAGATATCACAGAATCAAGAATACTGAGATATCATCAAATCAAGAATACTGAAAGTGCAGCAAACCAAAGATATTGAGATATCATCAAACCAGAGATATTGAGATGTCATCAAATCAAGAATACTGAGATATCACCGTATGAAGAATACCGAGATATCCCAGAATCAAGAATGCCGAAACAGCATCGAATCAAGCATGCTGGTATATCACGGAATCAAGAATACCGAAACAGCAGCAAATCAGAGATACTGAGATATCATCAAATCAGAGATATTGAGAATCCATCACAGAATCAAGAATACTGAAATAGCATCGAATCAGGACTATTGAAATAGCATCGAATCAAGAATACTGATATATCATAGAATCAAGAATGCTGAAATATCACAGAATCAAAAACACTGGAACAGCATCAAGTCAAGAATACTGAGATATCGTAGAATCAAGAATACTGAGATTTCATTGAATCAAGAATACTGAGATATCATCAAATCAGAAATATTGAGATAGCATTGAATCAGAGTTAGTGAGATAGCATTGAATCAGAGATATTGGGAAATCATCAATCAAGAATACCGAGATAGCAGCAAGTCAGAGATATTGAGATATTATCAAATCAACAACTCTGAACTTGAAATGTTCAGTTTTCTTGATTTGACGATATCTCAGTATTCTTGATTCTTTCATATCTCAGTAGTCCTGATTCGATGCTGTTTCAGTATTCTTGATTCTGTGATGTCTCAGTATTCTTGATTCGATGCAAGTTCAGTATTCTTGATTTGATGATATCTCAGTATTCTTGATTCTGTGATATCTCAGTATTCCTGATTCGATGCTGTTTCGGTATTCTTGATTATGTGATGTCTCAGTATTCTTGATTTGGTGATATCTCAGTATTTCTGATTTGATGATATCTCGAGATCTCTGATTTGATGATATCTCAATATTTCTGATTTGATGATATCTCGAGATCCCTGATATGATGGTATCTGGAGATCTCTGATTTGATGATATCTCAATTCCTCTGATCTGCTGCTATCTCAATATTTCTGATTTGATGATATCTCAATATCTCTGATTTGATGATATCTCGAGATCTCTGATTTGATGATATCTCAGTATTCCTGATTCGATGATATCTCAGTACCTTGATGATATTCCGAGATCTCCGATTTGATGATATCTCAATATCTCTGATTTGCTGCTATCTCAATATTTCTGATTTGATGATATCCCGAGATCTCTGATTTGATGATATCTCAGTATTCTTGATTCGATGATATCTCAGTACTTTGATGATATCCCGCATCTCCGATTTGATGATATCCCGAGATCTCTGGTTTGATGATATCTCAGTATTCTGATTTGATGATATCTCAATATTCTTGATTTGATGATATATTAGTATTCTTGATTTGATGCTGTTCCAGTGTTTTTGATTATGTGATATCCCAGCATGCTCGATTTGATGATATGACAGTATTCTTGATTTGATGATATCTCTTGTTTGCCGCAAGTTCAGTATTCTTGATTTGATGATATCTAAGTATTCATGATTTGATGATATCTCAGTATTCTTGATTCTTTGATATCTCTGTATTCTTGATTTTGATGATATCTCTTTTTTTTTTATTTGATACTGTTCCAGTATTCTTGATTTGACGATATCTCGGTATTCTTGATTTGATGAACTCTCAGCATTCCGTGCTATCTCAATATCTCCGATTTGATGATATCTTAGTATTCTTGATTTGCTCCTATTTCAGTATTCATGATTGGCTACTATCTCAATATTCTTGATTTGATGATTTCTCAATATCTCTGATTCAATGCTATCTCTGATTTGATGATATCTCAGTATTCTTGATTCTGAGATATCTCAGCATGCTTGATCCGATGCTGTTTCAGTATTCTTGATTCTGAGATATCTCAGTATGCTTGATTTCGTGCTGTTCTAGTATTCTTGATTCTGTGATATCTCAGCATGATTGATTCTGTGATATCTCAGAATTCTTGATTCCGTGATATCTCAGCATGCTTGATCCGATGCAGTTTCAGTATTCTTGATTCTGTGATATCTCGGTATTCTTGATTTGATGCTGTTCCAGTATTCTTGATTCTGCAATATCTCAGTATTCTTGATTTGATCATATCTCAATATCTCTGGTTTGCTACAAGTTCAGTATTATTGATTGATGACATCTCAGTATTCTTGATTTGATGATATCTAAGTATTTTTGATTTGATGTTGTTCAGTATTCTTGATTTGATGATATCTCAGTATTCTTGATGTGATCGTATCTCAATATCTCTGGTTTGCTACAAGTTCAGTATTCTTGATTGATGATATCTCAGTATTCTTGATATGATGATATCTCAGTATTCTTGATTTGATGCTGTTCCAGTATTTTTGATTTGATGATATCTCAGTATTCTTGATTTGATACTGTTTCGGTATTTTTGATTCTGCAATATCTCGGTATTCTTGATTTGATGATATCTCAATATATCGGTTTTGATGATTTCTCAATATCTTTGGTTTGCTTCTTTTTAAGTATTCTTGATTCGATGCTGTTACAGTATTCTTGATTCTGTGATGTCTCAGTATTCTTGATTTGCTGCTATTTCAGTATTCATGATTTGATGATACCCCGAGATCTCTGATTTGTTACTATTTCAGTATTCATGATTTTCCGCTATCTCAGTATTCTAGATTTGATGCTGTTCCAGTATTCTTGATTATATGAAATCTCAATATTCTTGATTCTATGATATCTCAGTATTCTTGATTCTTTGATATTCCAGCATTCTTGATTTGATACTGTTTGAGTATGCTTGATTTGATGATATCTCAAAATCTCTGGTTTGTTCCAAGTTCAGAGTTCTTGATTTGATAATATCTCAATATCTCTGACTTGCTGCTATCTCGGTATTCTTGATTTGATGATTTCCCAATATCTCTGATTCAATGCTATCTCACTAACTCTGATTCAATGCTATCTTAATATTTCTGATTTGATGATATCTCAGTATTCTTGATTCAATGAAATCTCAGTATTCTTGATTCTACGATATATCAGTATTCTTGACTTGATGCTGTTCCAGTGTTCTTGATTCTGTGATATTTCAGCATTCTTGATTTTATGATATATCAGTATTCTTGATTCGATGCTATTTCAATAGTCCTGATTCGATGCTATTTCAGTATTCTTGATTCTGTGATGGATTCTCAATATCTCTGATTTAATAATATCTCAGTATCTCTGATTTGCTGCTGTTTCGGTATTCTTGATTCCGTGATATCCCAACATGCTTGATTCGATGCTGTTTCGGCATTCTTGATTCTGTGATATCTCGGTATTCTTGATTCGGTGATATCTCAGTATTCTTGATTTGATAACATCTCAGTATCTCTGGTTTGATGATATCTCAATATCTCTGGTTTGCTGCACGTTCAGTATTCTTGATTTGATGATATCTCAGTATTCTTGATTCTGTGATATCTCGGTATTCTTGATTCTGTGATATCTCAGTATTCTTGATTTGATGTATCCGAGATCTCTGGTTTGGTGATATCTCAATATCTCCGGTTTGCTCCGAGTTCAGTATTCTTGATTTGATGATATCTCAGTATTCTTGATTCTGTGATTTCCCGGTATGATTGATTCGATGCTGTTTCAGTATTCTTGATTCTGTGATATCTCAGTATTCTTGATCTGATGCTGTTCCAGTATTCTTGACACTTTGATGTCTCAGTATTCTTGATTTGATGCTATTTCAGCATCCCTGATATTTCGATATCTCTGACTGGGTGATATTTCAATACGTAGCTCCACAAACATTACCAGAACCCCATTTTGAGTGCCATGATCGAGTGTGATATGTATAGTGATGATGAGGATGATTGCTTTGCTCCTTCTGATTTTGTTTAACTGCCGAGACTAGACCCGGAGTTGATGCCGTTTTGGATCGTGATGACGACTATCTTGATCCGTCAGACTTTGCTCGACGGCAAAATATTTTTTGATGGTTTTTATGATTGAGTAGAATATATAGTGAGGGTATCAGTATAGTTTGTTTTCCAAAAAGTATGAAAAAACTGCTACAATATGCAAGGGTCCCCCTTCCACTCTTTTTTTCTTTCAAAATGTCTGCATTACAAATGAGAAAATCGGGTAGGGTGCCCCCTCCCACTCTTTTCTTTCAAAACGTCTGTATTACAAATGAGAAAATCAGGTAGGGTCCCCCCTTCCACTTTTTTTTTGTTCAAAAATGTCTCTTTTTTATCAAATTTGATAGAGTCCCCTCTTACATATTTTAGTGGTTTTCATGTTTTCGCGAGGGGAAAACTGGCCTGGTATCCTCAGTTTCTATACTACTGATGGGACCGCCCCCGTGAAAGTCACGATCGAATAGTATTCGTGTTGTATATATAGTATTCTCCAATATCTTCGCAATTCGATCAATGCGGCATAGCGTGTACAGTTTATTATTATTCAGTTGATTTGTTAGCGTAATTTTCTAAGTTGTAACGTTTCCGAGTACTTCGTCAACTATTTCAGTTTATGTTTTAATAAGCATATTCTAAAGTAAACTTTCGGTGGTAAAAAAAGTCGGAATGTATTTCAACACGAGCGTCTTGTATACATATATCGCCGATGGATTGCGCGTAACAACTATTTATAAATGGGGATTACTCTATGGCCGGATAATACTTGTTTTAATTTATAATTATTAATGAATACGCTGTATTACAGGAAACTGTTCATGTCCATATATATTTTTGAACCATTTCGTAGCTTTTTTTTTTTTAAACCAAATTTAACCTCAAAGTCTGAGGTACCCCATTTAGAGCACAAATACATGTATATATTTATTTTACTGATTATCACTATTCGGGTTAGAGGCATATGGTAAGAGTAAATGTTTCTTTAATGTTATACAGCCATGTTTTATTTCATGAACATGTTTATGTTTATTTAAATCGAAATCAATATACAACAATAGATATTTACAATTCACACATTGCAATATCTGTGAAAAGCGAGAATAAGATTTTATTTGATGACGTAGAAAACTTTGAAAAGGTAAATTAATCCACAGGTAAATGTATTTATCAATTATCTCTGGCAATAGTTGCGCAGCTATATAGTTCAGATTACCTCATTTCCCCGCGCAGTCCCGCAGTGGTAAAAGTAGTATCCACGTCATGCAAATAATACTTATTTTTACATACAACTTAGTAGTGGTTTGCAATATATGTTTCTCTCCGAGAATATCAAGAAATGTTCATATGATGTTAAAGAGTTAAATTTGTTAATTGATAATACTACAAAAAGGGTGGCCATTCATCTTTAATATACGAGGGAGTCTGATCAACTCTTCTAAACATTAGGATTATAGAGTAAGAGAACTTGATGCGTGACAATATTTTCTTTTTCTATATCTTTTTCGGAAGGAGAACTGCAAATCGTAATACCGAGTATATTTTATTCAAAAGCATAACCGATGAATAGTTGAAGGTATGGTCTTATGGATAGATTTATTTACAAAAATAACTAACTGTGGCGTTGAGTTATGGCGTCATTACAGGGTTGCTGACATCGACGTCATCCGCCAATAACGTTCAATAAAACGTACTTTTAGACCGTGTCCCAGACAATTTTTCGCTACCATCTCAGGTGGCAAATTCTTACTGGTACCATGTTATGAAGTATATTGTAGAGAAAGAAAAAATCCATGATAGCATTGCCAACAGGGTAGCTGTTTCCTGTTATAAGAGTTATCTCCCCCTTTCAAACAAAAATCAGTTTTTTTTTAAAAATAATTTTCTCTAAAACCTTAAGTGCTAGATGTCTACTATTTTGCATGTGGCATAAACTTATGGCCCGCTACAAAACAAAATACAATGGTGACCCTGGGGTCATATTTGACACCACCCCAGGGGCCATATATTTACATAGCGTTATATTGGACAACCCTTTAAAAACAAACCTTTTCTGGAACTACAAGAGCTAGATATCTAGTATTTTGCATGTAGTATACGTTTATAGTCCTCTAACATATTTGCTAAAATGGTGACCCTGGGGTCATATTTGGCCACACCCAAAGGGTAACGTATTTACATTTAGCTATATATGAAAAAACTCCGAATCTACATGAGCTAAGTGTCTAATATTATGCATGTAGTATAAGCTTATGGTCCTAAAACTATTTCGTTCAAATGGTGATATTGGGGTAAAATTTGACCCTAGTCACATTTTTACATAGAGTTATATTAGGAAATTGCTGTTGTAGTTGTTTCATGAACATGTGAGCACATTCAGGCGAGGCCGAGTCAAGGCCTTTAGGCCTCTTTTTTAATAATTGCAGTTGTATACCTTTTTTTCAAAAATCACTTCTTAGTTAGGTCTAAGAAAACCAATAGTTATCAAGAATGGGACTTTTGATGAGCTATTACATTATAAAGACCTAAATTGATTAAAACAATTGAAACTGTTATCGTAATTAAATATCTAGTTTAAAGGCATATTCTGTAGTTTTTCATGCGCAGACTTTTGGCCGACTTCTCTCCTAAAACTATTGGATGGATTTTCCTAAAAATTTACTGGAATGTTGCTCTTGATGTCTAGTTGTATTTATTGTCTTTATTCATAATAAATGCCTATTATTAGAAAAATACATAAAATAGGAAAAATATAACATTTTGTAAAAATTCAAACAAAATTAAAAATGTTAAGCATAATGGTAGGGTTCCAAAAACCAATATTAAATCAGAATATGCATCATGCTGACCAATAATTTTAATTGCATATATTGTCTTACTATATGTTCAAATAAGTGCTTAGGAAGTTTGAACAAATTCTGTTATTAGGAACATAACAAAAAAGAAAAATATACCATTTCTATATAATTTCATACAAAACTTGGACTTTTGTGGTAGGGTTTAAACAAATTAATTTCTAAACAAGCATGGGGACCTAACATTTTTATTGCACATTTTGTTTTTATATATTTTAAACTATTAGCTTAGAAAGAAATATAAAAAGATAGGATTCAAGGAGGACAGTCAACCACAAAACGCAGAAACAAACACGCAAACAGAAAAACAAGAAAGCAAAAGTAATAATAAATGCAAACGACATCACAAACACAAAAGGGTTGACAATAGGGCTACCTCCTTGGAAGGGTCAGTGGCAAAGTAGGCTTTAGGTTTAAACCGGTTCTAGGGTGCACCAAGGCAATATAAGTACATCAGAAATATGCTCGTGTAAATGTAATACAAAAAAAATAGCCTAGAAAGCCACAATGAAGGTACTCAATGACTTGGCAGAGGCCAGAGCAACAAGAGAATAAACCATTAAGGGCACGACAAGAAAGATCATAGACAAACATCTAACGCCACCGTCCCAATGGGCTTTAGAAGAAATTTAAACAAATTCTATTATTTGGAACATACAAAAAAAAAAGGAAATTGTATCATTATTGGCTAATTTGTGCATAAATTGTGAATAATGGTCTCAACAGATTTTGTATAAAAATATAGGTTTTACATAAATATGAGCTTTAAGTGTTATTATAATTAAATGTTCTTTACTTTAATACAATTTTAGCAGAATTGTGACCAATTAATAAATGATTAGACTTCAAAAATGTCTTATTTAGCTATTTCATGGACTTTATCAACTTTTTGGACAGATCGACATTACAAATTATTTTTTAAAATTTTAATGGTTATGATGACCTACCATTATTTTTGCATTTTCTGTCTATATATATAACAGACTTACTGTACAAAAAGTTTAAAGAAAATATGTTATGCAGAAAAAACTACAGAAAATGTCTTTAACGCATGTTTTATGAATCCACCCAATAAAACAACAAAGGAGACTGCTGCATTGTCATGCCAAAATAATTTATGGGCCTATTGGGTATTCACATGAAACTTTGGATAAAATAATTTGACTACTGTTGCTTTGTCAGTAGCATTGTCAAAATCTGTATATACCTAAAATGAGAAAAATAGTCCTATATAAACCACAGTCCTCAAATGCAATTGCACCGTAGGTTAACACTGTACAAAAAACTAAAACAAAAAAATCAAATTAAATCATAGTCAATGAATGGGACAATATGAAATCATAAAGAGTGGTGCATACAGGGTAAGTGACTTGGAAAGGTCAGTAGGCAATACAGCCTATTGGTTAACTTAAATTAATGTTATGTGTACACAACCTCACTATTAACCCTTCTTAAACACGACAGTGTAATCAAAATTATATCCAATCAAAAAGGAAATCTTTAACAATAAATTCAACACCCAGGAAAATAATAAACGATACACTTAAATGTGTTTGTAAATATATATATATAAAAATGTTAACATACTTAATTAGAAACATCTCAGAATATATCCGTAAGTTTACTGAATAACCAAAGCAGTTGCAGCCAAAGAGTAAACAAATCTATGAGATACGATCAAAAAATCTAAGGACATTTTGAGTTGTTGGTTTTACAAATGTACATCCTTAATTTGCACAAAGTACTACCAAGAAAGCCATATTATTGTAGTAATACCGGTATGTCAGACATAGTTTTCTGAGTATTCAAATATTCGACTTTGTACTATCCCGATATCCTGTGTACCGATCCTTATTAGTAAGCGTTTATTGTACCGATCCTTATGTGTAAGCGTGTTTTTTTTGTTGTTGTTTTAAAAAACGTAACAGGGTGATATCGCATATTGCATATTTGATGTTGTTAGCTTGCTCAGTTCTATATTCATACTTTTCTATTCCACACTTAAACCAGTATCGCCGCCATATTGGATGACGTAACGAAGTAACAAAGGTCAAGGCTCACAAAGACAAGTATGCCTATTATTTTGCCATTAACATTACTGAAAGAAATAAGATCAGTGAAAAATCATACTAATGTCGACTTGTGTACTTTCGATTAAAGTAACAGGACTGTAAAATACTAAAATAACTGATTTTCAAAGGGTCAGATTGGTGTCATTAAGAGGCGGTAGGTAGGGATATCACCCTGTTACGTCGACTAGTCTACTCGTCTACTATGAAAGTTTTATTTTATACAAGAATCGACCTAATACACGGCTACTCTGCTCTGTTGTTCCGTTTACTCAAGAAAAGGTAATGACACCCTTGAGTCAGCATGCATATGTGCAACCAAACGAACACATGATGAGAAAAACATATGTTTCTAGTTTCACTTTTCTTTTGATATCACAATGCCAATACCAACTCTCCAACAGTGGTGCGAACGCCAGATTGCGAATTGAACATTTAAAATGAAAAATCTAAGTAAAAAGGGGAAATAATTCGGGTAAAATACACGACAGAGGTTAGGTTCTTGCCATATAACGTTGTATAGTGATAATGCACATGTTTGCCTTGGAAGTTCAAATCTTTCCGCCAATTAGTTTTTGAGAAATGCCAAAAAAACAACTAAAACCACAACGTCAACACGCGTAGACAGACAGAGATCGCCAAACTATAAGCCTGGATTTGCTAGGCAATCCGCCTAATAATAACACAAGTGTTTGTTTAATGTTTCTTTTTTACCTTTCTGTTCCCGCAGGTCCCGCTTTCTGAATATGCAACTGACTGCAACCTTGTGCTGACTGAGGTGCTGGTTGTTGTGACCGTTGACCTTGACCACTGCCTGCAGGCTTGTATAAGTCTGTCACACTTGAACTGTGATTAGAGGCTGGTGAAGATTTTGACAGTGCTTCTTCTTCTATGTCCTCAAATTCTACAATGTTTAATGAAAGAAGCATCAAATTTTAAAATAAAACATGAAAGAAAACACAATCTTGCCACCCTTTTTCTCTTTGCTGTTATAAAACATGTACATTAAACTAGAAGGCTTTCCTTGAACACTTGTACATGTATCGCATGCCATGTGCTTATTGCAGCAAGCACAATCTGAATAAGTATCATGCTTGAAGACGACCACCCTTCATGAATTATGGAGCAGATTTATTTAATTGTTGGTTTTATGTATAACGTTTTATGATCATATATGTCAATAGTTTGCAAAGTTATAAGCTATACGTTATGCAATCATGCAAACTCGGCCAATCCCGTCATTCTTCGGATCATGCATCGCTCGTGTTTGTATCGACGAATCGGAATATGTTCATTTTCTTAGTCGAAAGGCAACAGGGCAGAAAATAGTGCACTGCTGCTATATACAAAATATGGCCGTTGCTCGCACGTATTGATGTATGAATTGCGTTGCACGTTTGCCATATACAATACAGACGAAGTTTTATCACTGCTTTCATGTAGACTATATATGGAGCCATCGGCTATATAATTGCAAACCTTGATAATAACTTTGATTTTGAATGCAAATTCACTTTGGCGGGAGTTTAAGGTGCGTCATGCTAGGATGATGTAAACAGTATGGTGGCCTTCTAGATACAGTCGTGTTATGCTTTGAATAAGTGAACGAGATGATGGGAATTTTAGATTAGGTTGTATGTTAAAGTTTTATGAAAAGAGGCATGAAAACCTTGCCAACAGTCATAGTTATTGGACATGTCCATAGCACTGAATATTTTCAAATGAACAACAATATACCGAATTACTTTTAAAAATACATATAGAGGATAATAACCGAGATATTTAAACGTACAGTGGTCCCGGTACAAAACATCCAAAGGCTTGGGTACGAAACGTCCAACGCATTGGTTTTATACCCCAAACTTGGAATGAAAGGTTCATGGTGCGAAACATCCAGGGAATGAAATGTCCAATTACAGTTTTTCTCATAGTAAAATGCCGGGATAAACAAATGGTAGACCACATTGGGTGCGTTCAGGGTTCTCCCATAGCTTACCGAAAGCACTCTTGGTAACCATCTGTTACTATCGGTAACTCGGCAGCCATCGGTGACCATTGGAAGACGTTGGTTCGCCGATTGACAAGGTGTTGGTAACCTATCTTCTTGTGCCTCCACCGAGGTAGTATTGGTGGCTTCGTTTTAACACATATTCAAAATGGTTTCCAATGTCATAGCCGCAATTGGAAGAGCTGATATTTTAATGCCAATAAATCTCCCAGTCACTTTATATAAGATGTACGAACTTAAAGGGACACTTGGCTATGTTGAGTTTTATATCAAGCCTTAAAGGGACACATGGCAATCTTGAAGTTTTTATCAAGCATTACAATTAGTGTCTCAATTTATTAATCCAGTATCATTTTGACTTTAATCCTGCTAGCATATATTTAAATACAATTTTACTTGTCTTCGTTATTTTACCATAGGTTTCATATGTGAACTATAAGCAACAGTTAGTAATATGCAAAAACAATTTGGTTTTTACTATTCTTATAATTAATATTAATGATTGAACAAATGCAATGTATGTAGGAAAGCTAACGGGACGCCGCGAGTTTTTAAAAAATATCAAGATTGCCGTGTGCCCCTTAAAAATTAGCACCTCCATTTATTACTACTGTATCATTTTGACTTTTAAACGGGTTGCATATAATTAAATACAAGTTTTAGATTTCAGTTGTCTTCGCTATTTTACCAAGTTTTCAAATATAGTATTGTTGAAATATTATATACAGCTAGTAATATATAAACACAATTTGCTTTGGACTATTCTAATAATAATATTAATGATTGAAAAAATGCAAGTTATGTAGGAAAACTAACAGAAAACTTGAATTTTAAAAAAATCAAGATTGCCGGATGCCTCTTTAACGTCAAGCAAAACAGCATTCTATTTATTACTGAAACAACGCTAATATTTGGCATTTTCTCAGTCCGTTGTTTAATGCAAAAATAGAAAACATTTTTTTTACGAAGGTTCCATTACACCATTAGTTCAATGAGATGTTTTGCGACAATATATCATTTTTAATTATCACACACTTACGCAAGCATGCACTTGGTCGCGCACGTAAACACGCAGGCACACACTCGCGCTTACGCATGCAAACAAGTGCGCAAGCACGCACGCACGCACGCACATGCACATACACACGCACACACTGAATGACACGTACAAAAACGATTTTTTTTTGTTGTTGTAAAAATCAGAATAAGAAATTGCAGTTATTAACATACACCCGTTTAGATACAAACTAATCAAACTGCTAAACATATTCGTGAATATATATTTTGTAATGTTCAGATGGATAAAACAAATAGTCAAATTATCTCAAGCTTTTTAAAGGTGGTTATGGAGTAAAACATATTGAAAAGGGAGAGGGGAAATCATACAGCTTTAAAAATAATAAAAACAAGAGCTGTCGGAGAACAGCGCAGCTCGACTATTCGATTTTTCGGAGAATAATAAATTTATATCTAGTATATACCATCAGAAAACAAGGCTATAACAATGTGGGGTGGGGTTGGGAGCACAACATAACTATGTGTAAGAATTGACCAAAACTACACAGAAATATGTAAAAAATAAAATCAAAAAAAAATCGAGTTTTGAGTGGGGTGCAGGGTGAGGGTGGGAGAGAGGCGGGGATGGATGGTAGGGAGAGTGGGGGTGGTGAGGGCAACATATATGTGTAAGAAGCTATGTAATAATTCACCAAAACAACACAAAAATATGAATTTTTTTTTTTTAAAAATCGAGTTTGAGTGGGGATGGGGTAGAGGCGTGGGGTGGGGAGGGCAACATGTGTAAGAATTGACTAAAACAACAAAGAAATATGTAAAAAAAAGAAAAAAAGAAATCAAGTGGGGCGGGGTGAAAGGCGGGAGCGGGGTGGGGGGGTTTGGGGGCGGGGGCAACATATGTGTAAGAATTGACAAAAGCATCACAGAAATATGTAAAAAAAATAAAAGTTTCAAGTGGGGGTGGGGTGGTGGGAGCGGGGGGGAGGGGGATGCAGGTGGGATGGAGGGGCGATGAGGGGGGAAATATATTGAGATTGGGTGGGGGGAGCGGGGGTAGGGAGTGGGTGGGTGGGGGGGGGGGGGGTGGATGGGGCAACATATATGTGTAAAAATTGACTAAAACAACAAAGAAATATGTAAAAAAAAAATAAAAAATGTGGGGCGTGGTAGGTGGGGTGATGGGGTGAGAGGCGGGAGGCGGGGGCGGGAGGGGGGGGGAAGGGTTGCAACATATATTTGTAAGAACTGACAAAAGCAACACAGAAATATGTAAAAAAGTTTCAAGTCTGGGGCGGGGTGCGGGTGGGGGTGATGGGGTGAGGGGCAGGGGGTAGGGTGGTGGGGGCAGGGAGGGTTGCAACATATTTGTGTAAGATTTGACTAAAAAAACACAGAAATATTTAAAAAAAAAAAATTCAAGTGTGGGTGGGGTGATGGGGCGAGAGGCGGGGGGTTTGGGGGTGGGGGTTGACGGGGAGGGTTGCAACATATTTGTGTAAGAATTGACAAAAGCTCACAGAAATATGTAAAAAAAAAAAAAGTTTCAAGTCATGGGCGGGATGGGGTGGGGGGAGGTGATGGGGTGAGAGGCCTGGGGGTGGGGTGGTGGGGGCGGGGAGGGTTGCAACATATATGTGTAAGAACTGACAAAAGCAACACAAAAATATGTAAAAAAAAAGGAAAAAGTTTCAAGTCTGGGGCGGGGTGCCGATGGGGGTGGGGTGGGGGGTGACGGGGTGAGAGGCAGGGGGTGGGGGGTGGGGCAGGGAGGGTTGCAACATATATGTGTAAGAATTGACTAAAACAACACAGAAATATTTAAAAAAATCAAGTGTGGGGAGTGGTGGTAGGGGTGATGGGGTCAGAGGGGTGTGGGGGGGGGGCAGGGGTTGACCGGGAGGGTTGCAACATATTTGTGTAAGAATTGACAAAAGCTCACAGAAACATGTAAAAAAAAAAAAAAGTTTCAAGTCTGTGGCGGGATGGGGTGGGGGGGGGGGAGGAGGTGATGGGGTGAGAGGCATGAGGGATGGTGGGGGTGGGGAGGGTTGCAACATGTATTTGTAAGAATTGACTAAAACAACACAGAAATATGTAAAAAAAAAAAAAAAAGGTGTGGAGGGGAGTGGGTGCGGGGGTAGAGGTGGGTTGGGGGGAGGAGGGAGCCCATGACCCAATATTGGTGAAGTTATAAGATGCATAATGCTATTACAAATCACAAACCAAAATTATACATGTATACATGCTTACATGCAAACCTAGATCTGCATTTATTGCACATTTTATGGGCCATCACAATTTGGGTTCCATGGGAGACCAGAATTTGCAGAAGACAAAATTACTTATCCAACCCTTTACAACATACTATAAGGAAACCAATTCCAAAATTTAGTTCAGCTAGGACAAAAAATGTAAGAGATATAGACCTGTAAACACAGCTTACACACAAAATTTGATGTGAAACAGACATATTTTAAGGGCTATCAGAATTTGGGTTCCATGGGAGCCCAGGGGTTACAGGAACCAAAATTACTTAAGCAGCCCTTACGATAATGCTATAAGGAAGCTAATGGCCAAATTTGGTTGTGCTAGGGTAAGAATTGTAAGAAATATAGACTTGTAAACACAGCTTACACGCAAAATTTGATGTAAAATGGGACACATTTTATGGGCTATCATAATTTGCGTTTCATGGGAGCCTCTAGAGTGTACACACGTTTTTTCCAAAGTTTGACTTAGTGACCTAGTTTTTAAACCATGTGACTCATTTTTTGAACTTGACCAAGATATAATTAAGACAAACATTTTGACAAAGTCTCATCAAGATTGGGTCAGTAATACGGCTTCTAGAGTGTACACAAGGTTGTTCAAGTATTTGACCTAGTGACCCATTTTCAAACTTGACTAAGATATAATTAAGACAAACATTCTGACAAAGTTGCATAAAGCTCGGGTAAAAAATATGGCCTCTAGAGTGTACACAAGGTTTTTCCAATATTTGACCTAGTGACCTAGTTTTTAACTTCATGTGACCCATTTCCAAACTTGATCAAGATGTAATTAAGATAAACAATTTGACAAAGTTTCATCAACATTGGGTAACAAATATGACCTCTAGAGTGTACACAATTTTTTTTCAAGTATTTGACCTAGTGACCTAGTTTTAGACCCCACATGATCCATTTTTGAACTTGATCGAGATTTCATTGAGCCAAACATTCTGACAAAGTTTCATGATGATTGCATCAGAAATGTGGCCTCTAGAGTGTGGCCAGTAGAGCTAAAAACGTTTTCAATTGTGCCTTCTTTTGTTTTTCTAGTCGCTAAACCCTCCCCTCACCACCACCAACCTCTTATACAATGAAAACACGTCATTCTTGAAATATTGATCAAGCATTAACATTAACTCATTACTTAACTCATCGATTTATTGAGCCCAGTGGAAGGACTTGAATGAAATCCGCTGCAACTGAGATTCGTCGGTGTGCTGTTTGGCAAGACAGTTTCTGTTGTCCTCGTCTGTCGGATGGGGACGTACATCTGGCGTTCCCGTGTAAGTCTCGTGAATGTTCCGAGCAAGACCATAGAAATATATATATTTGTCAATAACAGTAGGATTGGTTCCCGGATTCCCATATATTCCTTCCTCCTTTCTGGGTGCTCTTTTTATTTTGCAACTATATCATAACGCGAATATCAAATAAGTAAAGAAAATTGTATCCGTAAACAGCTTATATTGGGCCCGTTGTTCGAGTGAATTAAGTTATCTGTAGTCGTAATATTAGTCTCTGGACCGAATTTCGAATCAGTTCAAAGTGATAGTTGAGGTCATCGGGAGTAAACAGTGGGATGGTAAATTCGTATACAAATATATAATGTTGAACTCTTGGCTCATACTATTGCTTCTGTCCTGTAAAAAGAACAGGATATTGGTCAAAACGTCCTCTGGTCAAAACGTCCCCAATTTGGTAAAAACGTCCCCCTAATGTATTTCAAATAGTTAAAGCCCCACGCCCCCCCCCCCCCCCCCCCCACCTCAAATATGTCCCATATTAAACAAATATTCTTGTACCGTTTATTTTTATATCATATTTATATTATGTTATTTACAAGTGTTTAACGTTGACTAAATTTTATTTTTGAAAAACATCACATATGATTCAGAATAGCATCATCACAACCAGATCGTTTGCTAAATATGAAAGAAGTAAACTCAAATGTCCAGTTTTGAAACATAGCACTCGCTGGTATCACCTCCTTCGCCACATTACTAATAAATTGGTGACCAATGGTAGCCTCGGTACCATAAACTATCGATATCCGTTCAGAGTTGATTGGTTGCCAATTGTAACGTTGGTACCCATTGGTTTCCGTTGTTGACCATTGGTAACCCATAGTTAATAAAAACGTGGTTACCAATGGGAGAACCCTGAACGGACTCATTGATTGTGTTTCGTATAATTTACCTTAAAGACAGCCAACCACAATAGCAGGTTTCGAGACCTGGACAATAAAATGTTCACTGCCACAATGTGCAATTATATAATAATATTGCGTGGCAAAAGCGAAAAGGATTCAAAGAAACTGTTCATTGCTACATGTACCTTACCGTAGCAGGTTTCTAGAACCGGGACAAAAAAAAATAACGCCGCGGCAGCCGCACGGGCAAGCAATGCAATTTTTGTCTATGAGGTTACTTTATTAATAATCTGCATAGGTGTTGTATAAGAATATATTAGGTCTGCAAACCAAACAGGTACTCTAATTTACAGTGTTAATTATATTGATTTTCAGTACCGTATTTACTTTACAAGTGAGGCATGAACAATGGTGCGAAATACCGGATTGCGAATTCATTTTAACTGAAAAAAATAATTAAAAAGGGGGATAATTCAGGTAAAATAGGCGACAGATAAGGATTTTCCAGGCCCAATTTGGGGCCGAATTTCGGCCCCATTCCAATCCAAAATATCCTCATATTTTCCCAAAAAAAGCAAAATATTGTCTCAAAATCCAAAACAAAAAGATTGTTTTTCGTTTATATTTAATTTAAATGTAGCCCTATTTGATAATGTATTTGTTATAGACTTGTATAAGAGCTTGATTTTGAAACTTTTCCTTGATTTTGAAACTATTCCGAACATTTTCAGTGCGTGACTATCTAATATAGTAATAATAGAATTATTCTTTTTCCCAATTTGTAGTTTTCACGCGCATTTTTCCAAATTCAAAAGGCCCTGGCCCCCACTTCCAAAAATGCAGAAAATCCCTGACAGAGTTATGGTTCTTGTCATACAACATTATGCAATGATAATGAACATGTGTGCTAAGTTTCATAGCTTTCCAACATTTCTTTTTTGAGAAATAAGGAAAACAAAACATTTAACCAAAACGCGGAGAGGGACAGACAGGCGGAAATCGCCAAACCAAAAGCCTGAATTGTGTGGGGGTGTAAGTATGGGGTGGGGGAGGTAACTTAAGAGTAGATTTGGTGTAGATTCGGGGGAAATAGGTAGATTTATGTGATTCGTGCAACCGCTAAAACGCACATTTTAATGAATTGGGGTTTTACCGCACACCAGCACAAAAAAGGCTATATGGCGCCAAACAGGGATGAACATGCCAGGCTCATCCTCCATTTACATCTGGATAAAATATGGAGAATGGGCCCCGGCCTAGAACTTTCTAACCTGCAGAACTGCAGAGTTGTTGCAAATTTAATTGTAGACACGTGTCCACATTTGCATATGCGGTGTCATGAAGAGCATGATCAAAAAATGACAAAATGAACATGAAGTGGGTGGGTGGGGTTTTCTACCCCTCTGCCTCTAGCGGGATTTGCAGTGGTTGTATTCTACCCCAACAACCACACGGGGAACATTTTAATAACAGTTTGTCTTAAAACAAACAACTCTAAATTCAACGTCTTCCAAAGCCAGTATAGCTCCCTTAATTCCTCCCAAAGTAAAAGCTAGATAGGAAAGGATATAAACTTTAACTTAAACAAATGTATGCTAAGTTCAAGGCCTGGAACTGATTGTAACCGATGATCGATTGTACATTTCAACCGATTGCCCATCACTACATACGGACGAAAAAACTATTGCTTCCGTATGTGGTCCTTTGGCAAGGTGGTTGCTTCTTGAGTGTTCTGTAACTTTAATCGGTCACTGCCTATGTCCATTCAGGCCCGTAGCTACGCTTCGGCACACCGAGGCAGTTGCCTCGGTAGAAGTTTGGGAATGTACCATACATTGAAATAGGCATTATAATGGAGTATCAAATAAAATCTCTGAACTAGTATTGAATATAGTTGTCTTAAATTAAAACTGAAAATATGGCCTGGGAATGCACTAAAATGTAGAATCACATGCATAAATTAACGGTTTTTCCGCGGATCATTTCCTCAGACCCCAATATGAAGGGATTTAGCCTGCCATCTATGATCTAACGTTACTGCTAAAGTTTCTTTTCCTGTGTCCTATACAGTCTTAGGAAGTACCAAAATATAAACTTTGACTGGCGAAACTAAATTGGCAAAAAAAAATGTAAAAACGATCCCACCCAAAACTCCCTTTGTTGAAGTAATAAGGTAAATACCACTGTATCAAAATGTAGATGTACCAGTCCACCGAGGATATTAGACCAACACAAACTATTGAACGCAAGCACGGACAGACAAGGACAAACCAATAGTCTCCTCTGTTGATAACTAGTGTGTAAGATACAATATCATGAATCCACTTACCATTCGCTTCCCGTAGGGCAGTCAGTTCTGTTTTCGCCTTCAACAAACACAGATCATCCCGTGTGTGAAGTTATCATTATGCTCATCGTTAATACCGGAAACAACCGGAAAATGCCGAACATTTGAAAATCGAATATTGAAGGCGAAGATGTGGAAAATACATTTTCAATACTCGAATTTGCCATGGGATGGTGAAAATGAGGGTGGTGAACATGAAAATAAAGACTGGGTGATGTAGCTTTAAATAACCTTATTCGCCATGGTTTGGTGAATATGAATTTTAAATAAACAGACGCCTACAAGGAGCCATGCGATTTAAGTATAGGTGATGACACTTTAAATAACCTTATTCAACATGGGTTGGCGAACATGAATTTAAAATAAAAACACGTCTACAAATAGCCATGCAGTTTAGGTATAGGTTATGTAGCTTTAAATAACCTTATTTGCTATGGGTTGGTGAATATGAATTTAAAGTAAAGTAACGCCAACAAAAGATTCCTGCGATTCTTATTAGAAAACTTTTTTGTCAGGTTTGGACATTCCGTTTATAGGCAAACCGTTGGCATTCCTATGGTTACTAACTGTGTACCCCTTGTCGCGGATTTGTTTTTATAATGCAACGAATACACAAGCTGATGTCATCGACGCTTTTAAAAACACTTCACTCTATCTGGATGATATACTTAATCTGGATAATCCTTACTTTTCGTCTATGGTTCCTAACATTTATCCTCCAGAACTAAAACTCAGTAAAGCTAACGTTTCGGATTCTGTCTCTCCGTTGCTTGGTTTACATCTTTCTGTTGAAAACGGAGTAGTAATGACTACAATTTATGATAAGAGAGATGATTTTGATTCCGATATTGTGAATTATCCACATTTAGATAGGGATATCCCCAATACTGTTTCTTATGGCGTATATTTTTCTCAGTTAATTCGTTTTGATTCGTTTTGATAGAGCTTGTAGCCGTGTTGTGGACTTCAACATAAACATAAACATTACTGTAAAACTCCTCCAACAGGGTTACCGTTACCATAAGTTACATAAGACATTTTCTACGTTGTATTTTTGTAACACTGATCTGCTCTACACATATACTAGCAATCTTAAAACACTTCTGCGACAAAGGTTTATCACAACCCGTCTCGTATGGAGATGTGCTTTTCAAACTTAGGAAGATTATCGGTCGTGATCATTTTCGTGAGTTATTTATTAAAATTATTTAGAAAATATATAAACAGAGGTTACGACCGAAGTATTCTGCGGCACACTACATGCTTTATTGTAGACCTTTCTACAGTTTGCAATTATACTTTCCTCTTTGATTGTGCAACGACCGGACGGGCGGAGGACTATATGACAACGTGTTCCTAAATCCTTTAAGGCGGGAACCGTTTGATGAATGTCATTCACCCCGTTTTGTCGTGCCCTTAACGGGTTTTCCTTGATTCTCTGACTTCAGACATATAATCGAGTACATATGCGATTAGCTTCTTAGGATTAACTTATATTTGTATATATTATATACATGAACATTTCTGTGTTTTTTCTAATAACACCTATCTACGCTATCTCAAATGTAAGGGTTAACTCGGCGGCTTGGATTATTTTTATTTACACTGTCCTGTTGTTTAAGGATGAGGACAGGGTGTATCACTTTTGCTTTGTAATACTTGTTGGAACGACTGTATTCCGCGAATACTACTCTTGCTGTTGGCCTTATGACCTTTTCTGTATGTATAGTTTTAATTACCATTAATAGTTAATGAACATGTGCGTTTGACGTTGTGTCAAGTTTGATGAAGAACCGACATACGCCAATTGCGTTAAATATTGGCTTCCAGTAACCCGTTTCCCAAAGAGGGCAGTCCTCAGTTTAGCACGAATGTCCATCTGTAAATCAGTAAGAAAACAACTAAGCATCTGTTAGGTACATGTATGGTATTAATAATAACTATAAAGTGCATGTTTGCTGTTTTTCAGTTTTGAGTACCTAGTTTATTTTGATATAGTGAAATATGCATTCTTTTGGAAGTTTTGTAGGCTATAAAAAGAAAAATGCGAAAATATCAAATATTTCCAAAAACTAGCTAAATTGGCTGATTTTGCCTCACGGCTTCATCAATTTGGAATAACGTCTTAAAAAGCCGGTGAAGATATGTAACAATTAGCATTTCCTGATATGCAAGAGCATGATGATTTTTACAAAAATGACCCAGATATCTGAGGAATGTTTTTTTTGTTATTTATTGACATTTGAATTATTGGTATAAAATGCATTTCAAGGCTGTTTAGGAGGCGGGGTAATCTTAAAGGAATCAGTCAATGTTGACAAGAAAATGCCTTCTGTAACATTTATTTGGTAAGACACTTGAGTAATATAATGGCCTTCAAAGAAATGTATGATCCAATGATGGTGTGATTTATTTTGCTCAAGGATTCAGGCTAAGGATTGTCATGGGTTTGATTGTGGAGAATTGGACATTAAATTGTGGAGTGGCCAAAACGATTATATGTATTCATTTTTAAATATCCTCCGTGTATGCCTTTAGTGTATAATAGTATGCAACGTTAGAGATGATGAAGATACCAACAGCTTTAGGCATGCCACATAAGTGCAATTTGATATAACTACAGATAGCAGCCTGTCGACATTTATATTAAATATGCTATTATTACATACTATTATTTCTGATTAATAACACGTGAGATATGATCTAACGAAAGATATGGATTTGCATAAACAGATATGACTTTGCATAAACCAAAGTACGTGTATATTAATCCTGATCAGTGCTCAGATAAGACTAACAAGTGTTCAAAATTGATTCAATGGCAAGCAAATGCATATCGAACAGAACATTAGAAAAGGGTTTACATTAAATGATTCAGATTAAACGTAATAAGAAACGTTTTAAAACATCATCGTTGTTGTAATGTATGTGGGTTAAAATAAAGGTGACGCGTTTAGTTTTAGTGATCTGTATAATTTTAATACTAAGCCTCAACTAATATAACATGTGTATTCAAAGGTTATCATGTTAGGCATGTTATGTGTCGCTAACCTCTCAAATTATTTTCTACATTCGCCTAGAAGTCAATCACTTCACAGCCAATGTAAATTCTGTTTTCAGTCCAATTACCGTCACATGTACATGTACACATACTGTTGCAGCAATTCCTGGCTTCAATGCAGTTGTTGTATGGGACCTGCCTAACAAGCATGGACTGAGGACAGAATTTACATTGGCTGTAAAGTGGTTGAATTCTAGGCGAAAATAGAAAACAAATTGAGAAGTTAACGACACATAACATTGCAGCAATTGTTGGCTTTGAAGTCAGTGCAGTTTTTGTATGGGACCTGCTAAATAGGTCTTATATCATAAACAAAAACAATAGATAGGTTATTTTTTTAGCTGAGAGCTCAAATTCAATAGATTATTATTGTTTCAAAAATAAACAATAAATATGACGTATAATTCATATTTTATATTGTGTATGATATATATGGATGTTATACAATTTTTATGATGAAACCACGATATATATGTTGAAATAAAATAAAGAGATGCGAGCTACACATTGCTCTTGTTTCCAAGCATATCCAATAATATAGTCATAGTGAATAAGTCCAATTTTAAATGGTATTATACTGTCTATTGCATAACTGATACCTACTATACGTACAATATACATGTGACTGAGGGCAGAAATTACATTGCCTGTGAAGTGGTTGACTTCTAGGCGAAAGTAGAAAACAAACTGAGAGGTTAGCGACACATAACATTGCAGCAATTATTTGCTTTTTAAGTCAATGCAGTTGTTGTATGGGACCTGCAATAGTAGGTATTATATCATAAACATGCGTAATGTATCATAGACACATATATGTGTTCTGATATTATGTGCCACATGACCATTGTAACATTGTAACATCAATTAAAAAAGGAATAATTTGCATTCGTGTGCTTCAATCGATACTTCTTACATCTAAAATATATATCGTCCTACCTGTGGGAACGCTAGGAACACATTATTCGGCTTTCTTGATTATTTTGATATTCCGTGACAGGGATTATTTTTTTAGTGTTGTCGGAATATTTCATTAAAAAAGTTCACAAGACTCAGCTCTGGTTGAGATTTGGGTAACCATGACCCATGGTTAAATTATTCTAATGTGACGATGTATCGAGAGTGTTAACTTCTAGAACATTTACTCAGCAGTGGTTAATATTTGGATAGCCATGATCGATGGTTAAGTTAGTATTTTGTGACGTTGTATCGAGGGTGTTAACTACTAGAACATTTACTCAGCAGTAGTTAAGATTTGGATAGACATAATCGATGGTTAAGTTATTATTCTGTGACGATGTATCGATGGTGTTAACTGCTAGAACATTTACTCAGCTGTAGCTAAGATTTGAATAGCAATGATCGATGGTTAAGTTATTATTTGACGAGGTGTTAACTGCCAGAACATTTACTCAGCTCTGGTTGAGATTTGGGGGACCATGGTTAAGTTTTTATTATGTCACCATGAAACGAGGGTGTTAACTGCTAGAATGAGATTTGGTGAACCATGACTGATGGTGAAGTTATTATATGACGAGAATCGACGTATATACATCTAAAAAGTCTCGAGTTTTCTGAGGGGCTCCTGGACAGATGTGTGAAGGCAGTTGATAACTTCTGATAAACGTGTTTGAAATGAAATGGATGTTTGAGTACTTGGGAAATGTATATATTGCCAGATGACCATGATGACACCCAAGGACGTTGGGTATGGTGTGGCGGTATGAAAACGCATGTGGTTGGGTATGGTGCGGCGGTATGAGGACCGTATGTGGTTGGGTATGGTGCGGCGGTATGACGACCGTATGTGGTTGGTTTTGTTGCGGCGGTATGACAATCGTATGTGGTTGGTTATGGTGCGGCTTTTGACGACCGTATGTGGCTGGTTATGATGCGGCGGTATGACGACCGTATGTGGTTGGTTATAGTGAGGCGGTATGACGACCGTATGTGGTTGGGTATGATGCGGCGGTATGACAACCGTATGAGGTTGGTTATGGTTCGGCGGTATGACAACCGTATGTGGTTGGTTATGGTGCGGCGATATGACGACCGTATTTGGCTGGTTATGATGCGGCGGTATGACAACCGTATGTGGTTGGTTATTGTGCGGCGGTATGACATCCGTGTGTGGTTGGTTTTGATGCGGCGGTATGACAACCGTATGTGGTTGGTTATGGTGCGGCGGTATGACGACTCTATGTGGCTGGTTATGGTGCGTCGGTATCACGACCGTATGTGGTTGGTTATGGTGCGGCGGTATAACGACCGTATGTGGTTGTTTATGGTGCGGCAGTATGACGACCGTCTGTGGTTGGTTATGGTGCGGCGGTATGACGACCGTATGTGGTTGGTTATGGTGCGGCGGTATGACGACAGTATGTGGTTGGTTATGGTGCGGCGGTATGACGACCGTATGTGGTTGGTTATGATGCGGCGGTATGACAACCGTATGTGGTTGGTTATGATGCGGCGGTATGACGACGTATGTGGTCGGTATGGTGCGGCGGTATGACTACCGTATGTGATTGGTTATGGTGCGGCGGTATGACGACCGTATGTGGTTGGGTATGGTGCGGCGGTATGACCACCGTATGTGGTTGGTTATGCTGCGGCTGTATGCCGACCGTATGTGGTTGGGTATGGTGCAGATGTATTACAACCGTATGTGGCTGGTTATGGTGCGGCGGTATGACAATCGTATGTGGTTCGTTATGGTGTGGCGGTATGACAACCGTATGTGGTTGGTTTTGGTGTGGCGGTATGACAACCGTATGTGGTTGGTTATGGTGCGGCGGTATGACAACCGTATGTGGTTTGTGATGGTGCGGCGGTATGACAACCGCATGTGGTTGGTTATGGTGCGGCGGTATGACAACCGCATGTGGATGGTTATGATGCGGCGGTATGACACCCGTATGTGGTTTGTTATGGTGCGGCGGTATGACGACCGTATGTTGTTGTTCATGGTGCGGCGGTATGACGACCGTATGTGGTTGGTTATGATGCGGCGGTATGACAACCGTATGCTGTTGGTTATGGTGCGGCTGTATGACGACCGTATGTGGTTTGTTATGGGGCGGCAGTATGACGACCGTATGTGGTTGGTTATGGTGCGGCGGTATGACGACCGTATGTGGTTGGTTATGGTGCGGCGGTATGACGACCGTATGTGGCTGGTTATGGTGCGGCGATATGACGACCGTATGTGGCTGGTTATGGTGCGGCGGTATGACGACCGGTTGTGGTTGGTTATGGTGCGGCGGTATGACGACCGTCTGTGGTTGGTTATGGTGCGGCGGTATGACGACCGTATGCGGTTGGTTATGGTGCGGCGGTATGACGACCGTATGTGGTTGGTTATGGTGCGGCGGTATGACGACCGTATGTGGTTGGTTATGTTGCGGCGGTATGACGACCGTATATGGTAGGTTATGATGCGGCGGTATGACACCCGTATGTGGTTGGGTATGGTGCGGCGGTATGACGACCGTATGTGGATGGTTATGATGCGGCGGTATGACACCCGTATGTGGTTGGGTATGGTGCGGCGTTATGACGACCGTATGTGGATGGTTATGGTGCGACGGTATGACACCCGTATGTGGCTGGTTGTGGTTCGGCGGTATTACAACCGTATGTGGTTGGGTATGGTGCGGCGGTATGACGAACGTATGTGGTTAGGTATGGTGCAGCGGTATGACAACCGTATGTGGTTGGTTATGGTGCGGCGGTATGACACCCGTATGTGGCTGGTTGTGGGTCGGCGGTATTACAACCGTATGTGGTTAGGTATGGTGCGGCGGTATGACGACCGTATGTGGTTAGGTATGGTGCAGCGGTATGACAACCGTATGTTGTTGGTTATTGTGCGGCGGTATGACGACCGTATGTAGGTGGGTATAGTGCGGCGGTATGACGAGCGTATGTGGTTGGGTATGGTGCGGCGGTATGACGACCGTATGTGTCTGGTTATGGTGCGGCGGTATGACAGCTGTATGTGGATGGTTCTGGTGCGGCGGTATTACAACCGTATGTGGTTGGTTATGGTGCGGCGGTATGACGACCGTATGTGGTTGGTTATGATGCGGCGGTTTGACGATCGTATGTGGTTGGTTTAATACGGCGGTATGACTACCGTATGTGGTTGGGTATGGTGCGGCGTCAGAACTCAATATTTGAAATGACAATAGTACGAAAATGTTAACTGTCCCGAAGATGCATGCATATGACGGTAAACGTGGAACCTTCAATGTGGTATTTCATACCATTCCTTGGCCAGTGACGTATGTTCCCAGATGTTAACAAAATGCTGGAAACGAGAAACAATAGGCGAAATAAACCAAATTGAATATACAGGATATATAAATAAAAGTACTTGTTCACGTTTTTGTTCATGTTTGCATTACTACTTTATCTAGATATTCTCTGGGGAAAGTCCTAATCAAAGTAGTCCAAACAGTGCAGCAACGTGTCTGAAAAAAATGTAATCTTCTTGCATCAGTGTAATACTACGTCGAGGGATATGCTCGGTTACTAATTAGATGTGCTTGAAGCAATACTTTTAGGTTCATTTCGTATTTGATCAAGTTCATTTTGTTCGAAATTGGTCCTATTATGCCATGCTTATTCTAACAGTAATCATATCAAAGGTATGACAACATTTTCTAGTGACGGATGGGGAAGTGAAATAGGGCGAGTGCATAAAGAAAAAGTGGATGATCAAAACACGCCAGCTGTACAGATTAACGTTACCAAACATAACTAATGTAACTTTTAAATATAATTAAATTATCATTTTTCACCCGTTCGCTTTGTATAGGCGAATCGAATGGGTCACCATAATTTGGGTTTAACAAAAATCCATGATAAAATGCTTTATTAAAAAATCTTGACGTCAATACCAAAATCGATATAATTTATTTGATTAAAAATGAGAAAAATTGTCCTATAGAAATATCATCGAAGGCCCCCTCTGCATCACAAACAAAAAGCAAATTAAATACGCAATGAAAAGTGCAATACACAACACACGATAGCATAACCATTGCAATAGCCTGCACACAACTGATTATATAATAGGCAACCATAAGTTGGTGTTCATGGGAAGCCCACATCAAACTGAGCTAGAACAAGACATGACACGATACAGACCTAAAATAGATCTATAAACAAATCTAAAATGCGATTTGAATTGGGACATGCAAATTTATCGGGTTCCATTTGAGCTGAAACATGAAAGGAATCCTTTTTTGTTATGCAGCACCTTAGATGCTACTGTAAGAATACACCAACATAATCTACTGGTGCGTTTTCATTGAACGTCAGTATATTTGCAAACGATGACACGTTTACAAAGACAGAACACTGATATAATACTTATTAATTATATATGAAACATGTTTATGAAAATGCAGTATATACAATTTGACGGTTAATTAAAATTAATTCAGAAATACGTTTCAAATTAAATCCTTAATATATTGACTCGGACGATTACATTCTCCTGATTACTGTAATGCGGAGATTTACATGGAATATCAACAAGTAAGGAGTATCGTAGTTAGATACGGCTTTCCACTGCTCACATCTTTACCATATCTAATAACTGAAAATGATTATGATATATATGTACGTTCAGTATATCAAATTTAATTAGTTTCACATTTATCGACATCTCTACTTACTTTAAACATATTTTATTGCTTTTCGTCTATATACAAGCAAAAGGGTTGGGCCACAAGTTCTTCCAACATTAATAAAGGCCCGTCCCAACAATATTGTAATTAACAGCTAACAAGATGGGAATACAATTAACATAAAATATTTAAATACACTTTTCGATGAACAAAAGACATCTCGTAATGGTGTTACGGTACGTCCACACATAACTAGGTCATGTTGTGCGCAAAAACTGGTAAAAATGAAACAAATGAAACAGTATGTTATTAAACATTAATGTAAACACATTGCTAAATATATTTACAAAAAAGGGACGTAACCGGGAGATCACGTGAATCGAGTCTGTCCTCCGAACACGTTAACGAGCCATAATATATTCAATTGAAGCAGTAGAGCAGAGATAGAAATAAATATCATTTTCTTCAATTGCTATGTATCCTTCCCCTCTTCCAGGGGCTGTTCGACCTAACCAACATGTGCATTGTGTGTAAGAACAATAGTCATGTAACGATTGTCAAGGGGTCTTACCTGGAGAGTATTGCAAGTTTTGAGCAACGAAGTTGTTATTTCACTATTTGGCTATATAGGATAAAAATACGCTTATGCTTAAAGTCAAACAATTGATTCAATTAAGAACAATTATATTCAACAAAATGCAAAACTCATGCTTATCTACTCAGTTTGAATATTTATTAGTCTACATATATGTTACCATCAGCTGTATATGTTATGGTGATAATACATGAATGAGCTTGCATGTGTATTATGTTTTAAACACATTACCAAGTGCAACACTTCACGTGCAAATGCGTATCTCATTTTTACCCAATCGAGATACAACTGCGGGTACATGTACCACTATCAAAAAAAAAACAAAAAAAAAAACACGCGACATTTTACTGTTAGATGTTTGTGTTTTTCTACGTCTAAACCTCTAATAAAATGCACACTTATCACATAATGGTGATATTTTGCTCTACCTTTTTCTTTTCTGATTTTTTTTTAATGAAAAATATTTCGGAAAAAATAAATGTTATGCATTTATGGAAAGCCTTACGTGACCCTGATATTATTATGTTTAACTAAATGTTTAACTGAATTGTTATAATCCTCACTTCGACATTCAAACCAAAACTCAAATCAATATTCCATGCTCGGAGTTCGACATTTCCGGCTCGGATTTCCACATTCCCAGCTCGGAGTTCAACATCCGAACCCAGCTCGAAATTCGACATATGAACCCAAATCAGACTTTCGAATCCAGCCGCTTTTAACCTCAACCATCTATACGAGAGCATTGTATATGTGTTAAGTTGATGACTGGATTTTAAGCCAATTTTGGGATACTATACTTAACTAGAAGAAGAAGAAAAAGAAGAAGAAGAAGAAGAAGAAGAAGAAGAAGAAGAAGAAGAAGAACAAGAAGAAGAACAAGAAGAAGAAGAAGAAGGAGGAGGAGGAGGAGGGGAGGTGGTGGATGAGGAGGAGAGGATTGAATTGATTGAATTGGATTTTATAGTCGCACCAACAGCTAAGGTCATATGGCGACCTTCCAGCTTCCATTGGTGGAGGAAGACCCCAGGTGCCCCTCCGGGCAATTTTCGAGCACTGGCGGGCGCCTGAATAGAACCACCGACGTTCCGCAAGCCCAGAGGAGAGGAGAGGAAGAAGAAGAAGAAGAAGAAGAAGAAGAAGAAGAAGAAGAAGAAGAAGAAGAAGAAGAAGAAGAAGAAGAAGAAGAAGAAGAAGAGAAGAAGAAGTAGAAGAAGAAGAAGAAGAAGAAGAAGAAGAAGAAGAAGAAGAAGAAGAAGAAGAAGAAGAAGAAGAAGAAGAAAGAAGAAGAAGAAGAAGAAGAGGTCATTGAAACTTACAGTTTATCTATATACTTCTATTATCAGCGTAACGAATACTAGTCTATCGAATCTTATTACATGTCTCATTTGCATTTGTAATTTCATCAATATTATATCATAACTTACAGAATCCCCACCCGCACCCTACACTCCCTCTTCTCACCTCCTTTCACCTCAAAATCCATGTTTAGTTTAGCCTTGATTTTACCATTGTACCCGTTAACGGGAAAATGTAACTGCTATTTTTCCTCATTTTGTAACCATTCAATATGTTGCTAGTGTTGTAGGTTGTTGTTGTTGTTGTAGTTGGTAAATGGATTTAAAAGTATATATAAAAATCGAACAAGAACATTAGCATTCAATGACGACAGTATCAAACATTACACAACTTAGTCAACAATATTTGTGTGAATTTCCAGTTAATCCTATGTCAGTTGTTTTATTATTTGTATTCGCAAAACACGCGCACACACACAAACGCACACACACTACATTGGTTTATGAATACACCTACTATTATTCAAATCACTGCAATGTGTATTCTTCAGATATTTAGTTTAGACATATTTCATTTACATCGATCGCAAAACAAGTTCTTGCAACTTATATTAATCACTCTCGATGAGAACCAGTACTAAGCAATGTGGATAATTAATCTGGCGAGGATTGAACCCGCGATCTGCAGTTCGCCGCTATACCACTGGACCATGCATTTGCAAGTCATGAACATGTATTAAACAGACATCATCACAACACGTAGGCATGCATGCACGTTTATGCGTGTGCTACATTTTCCAATATAAAATGATTCGTAAATAACATGTGTGTTTTAATGAGCTGTGAGATGATTCATGCTGTATGTTTGGATGGGATACATGTTTCTGCAACATATGTTAACGCAGTTTTCTATAACATTCAGAAATTGTTATTATGAATTTATTCAGCATCAAGTTTTCAATCAACGCATATGTAAGTACTTTTTTATGTGTATGTCTTGTATATGGAGTATAGCGCAAAACAGAAGGTCTAACGTATAAAACGCATTTTAGAGAAAGATGTTTCTAAATTCTACAAATTTAAACTTGTTTTGTTTTTTCGTATATTGCATGCGCATTACACAAACTGGTAACATTTACTGTTTTATGTCGATATAGCTCCACTCAAATATATCTAACAAGGTTTCCATTCCAAGCAATAGGATTAGTGAAAGACATTGGCAATGGAGGGGTTCAGGGAAGATAAGTTTTACAACCTGGGCTACACTTATCGTAAAATGGTAGACTTTTTCAAAGTGAAACATTATACGATACATACCTTTCAGGCATATGTATATATATGTGTAGCTAAAACGTCATCAACGTATGCAAACAATGACGTCGTGCACAAATAAGTTGGATAGAGGGCACTCCTCAGTTTCGCATGAATGTCCATGGTGTAAATCAGAAAGAAATCAACTAAGCATATTTTAGGTTCATGGTTGGTATTTATAATAATTTTTGGAGGCTATAAATAGAAAAATGTGAACCTATCAAAAACTTCCAAAAATAGGTAAAATGGCTGATTATGACTCACGGATTAGCATGAAATAACTTTTTAAAACGCTGGAGTGGTTATGTAAAATTTAGCATTTCCTGATATGCAAGAGCATTATGAGTGCAGACATAACCCTGATATGCGTCGGAATGTTTAATTTTTATTTATTGACCTTTGAAATATTGCTAGACGTGACTCTGATATGCGTAGACATTTTTATTTTTATTTATTTATTGACATTTGAAATATTGCTAAAATTGCTTTATTAGCATGTTTTGAGGTGTGGAATAATCATAAAGAAATGGGACTAAAGTTGTACAGAAAATGCTTTTTGATACTTTTATTGGTATGGAAACATGGGTAATTGTATTGTCTTCTAAGAAATGTATGACCCAATGATGATGTGATTTATTTTTGCTCAAGGATTCAGGCTAAGGGCTTGTCATGGGTTTGATGATTGAGAAATGTACATTAAACTGTGGAGTGCCCCTTAGCAAAAAATATATGACGTCACGGTGCAAAATGTATAACGTATCGTTCTGCGTTATTCCTGACAACTCGCCCCGTGTGGTTCTCAACACGCCCCGTGTGGTTCTCAACACGCCCCGTGTGGTTCCCGATAAAGGTAAAGGGTTAAAATCACCTCGCATTTATGTTGCTTGTGTCTGTCTTCCCGTGTTCATTAAAGGCATGCATCATCATCCCTTAATTGTTTCAGATGCTACTTGGGTAGTGGCAGAAACATTGATCGTGACTAAGTTAAGTTAACATTAAACTTTCCACCAACTCTGCAGTTTTTCAGGTGAGAAGGATCTATGCTCCTTTTATATATTTCTCTCTATATGTCATTGGAGAGCTGACATGAAATATTCATTCCTATCGGCGCCATAACACATCAATTACATGGGAACGATAAAGTCAAACTGTAAATTTAGCATTCACCGAAAACAAATCAAATAAATCATCCCTACAAAACAAACATCAATAACAAGGGAACAATAAAGTCAAACATTAAATGTAGCATTCACCGAAATCAAATCAAACAAAGCATCCCTACAAAACACACATCAATTACAAGGGAACAATAAAGTCAAACAGTAAATGTAGCATTCACCGAAAAGAAATCAAACAAAGCATCCCTACAAAACACACATCAATTACAAGGGAACAATTAAGTCAAACAGTAAATGTAGCATTCACCAAGAACAAATCAAACAAAGCATCCCTACAAAACACACATCACTTACAAGGGAACAATAAAGTCAAACAGTAAATGTAGCATTCACCGAAAAGAAATCAAACAAAGCATCCATACAAAACACACATCAATTACAAGGGAACAATAAAGTCAAACAGTAAATGTAGCATTCACCAAGAACAAATCAAACAAAGCATCCCTACAAAACACACATCAATTACAAGGGAACAATAAAGTCAAACAGTAAATGTAGCATTCACCGAAAACAAGTCAAACAAAGTATCCCTACAAACAAACATCCATTACAAGGGAACAATAAAGTCAAACAGTAAATGTAGCATTCACCGAAAACAAATCAAACACAGCATCCCTACAAAACACACATCAATAAAAAGGGAACATCGGAGCAAACTATGCGACACCACAAACATATAGGGGTACCGCCTTGGAACGGTCAGTGACAATAGGGGTACCGCCTTGTAACGGTCAGTGTCAATAGGGGTACAGCATTGGAACGGTCATTGACAATAGGGGTACCGCCTTGGAACGGTCAGTGACAATTGTCACAGGATGACCTTAGTGGTTGGGCTAACTCAGGAAAGAATCAATGACGGTGAATGCATTTACATAAGTTTAATGCAACTTTTAAAATATGTTTAATATATATACAATTATCTAAAAAAACAAGCGAATACACAAATGAACTATGAAAAGAATGTTCTCCTGAACGTTTAAGACGTTCTTAGTATTGTTATAAATACTGAATGTCTAAGACACTAAAGTGTTGTTAAAGCTATAACAATGTTGATCTAGCGCGATAACTGTGATGCGCGAGAGCTCATGAAGATGACGATGCGCGAATTCAATGGATGATTGTCATCAAATGCCTTCTGTAAGGGTTGATGACGCGATGGAATGATAGTTAATCTCCACTGAGATTGTGAATGATATTCCTCCAGTGAGGACTGGTAACGGGCCCACCTTGTGTCCCGGGGGTTGTCGTTAGTAAAACCTGGCTTCGCAGGTACGGGGACCGTCTCCACCGCTTGTAACGTTAGTCGTGGAAGCTTAGCTCCACTCCTGGATATCCAAACCTAGATGGCTTTCTCCAACCCTGGATGGCTTATATCCTGGATGGCTTATTTCCAACCCTGGATGGCTTATATGCTGGATGGCTTATATCCTGGATGGCTTAGGCTGTAATTATACATACGTTTTAGATGTCGGTTGACAAACATAACAATCTTGCAGAATTATCATTACCCAAACAAATCATTATTCAATCAATATATATAAGCTGTACTAATGATGAGTAGCAATGTATACATATTCTACAACGCCATGTTAACGCTATGTACATCGCTGTTAATCAATGCCCCTAATACATGTAATATAAACATGATCAAATTACTCATATATTACACTGACTGAGTTATGCATGCACGCATTTATTCTTGTCACTCATCTCATTGTTAACTAATGTTGACAATCGTGTATTACAATCACCGAGTTATACGCCAACGTTAACTAATGCACCCAATATCCACTGTTATCAAATTAATATTGTTTTACAATTAATGATCAATTACAATAATTACATCTAATAAAGTAACTTCAAAATCATATGCTAGTCTAAAGTTATGTTTGAGAAACATCAATGCTAACCGGATGTCGTAACCGCCAAACAAGATGGCGCCGCCCACTGAATACAAATATACGATAAAAGTTTAATAAAACTACTAACCACATGTTGCCTGTGAAATTTGCCGTCCAATCTCTGTTCCAACAAAGTACTATCGATGATCCCGGCGATAGCTAGAAGACAATGGGTTTTATAGCAAACATTACGCCCAAATCATTATTTCCCCCGTTCAGTCCGTGACAAACGTGGCTAAATCTACAGTATTGAATCTACACGGGAGGCCCTTATACAATTTTGCCGTTTAAGGAAAATATACCTATACGTTTACATGCATTAGCACAAAACTAAACTTATGACACGGCCTCTCTGGCGGCCACTTAAAATGTGCACGCTTTTACGTGTTACATGAATAGATCATGAGTATTGTGAAATTGTTTCACCTCGAACAATAGATTTTGGGTGTAACCGATACTTACAAGAGCTATATACGACCAGTACGCTCTACCCGTGACATTTTGTGACAACATCTCCCCACTTAAAGAAAGTGCTACACTTTTAAAATTCAACAAAATGATAATTAATATTTACACGTTAAGAAACTATTAATTCTTCTGAGCAAACGAGCGACAAAACGTACAAGCTGATCGCTCAATCGCTTGAGTATGTTAACTATTACCACTGCAGTTATAACCTAATTATAATATGTAATTACAATTTCAACACTATTCTACAATTGTACACTACCCTGTCGTAACATATACTACTATTGTACAATACAATGCAATACACTATTGTATTAAACCGGTCATTATGTGCGGCGACTTAAATATTCTGCCCCAATATTGTCCTTTCCACGGTCTATTACACCGACTTTACGGTTACTAATAACACTACTTCCCGTCACTACAAGAACTCCAACTTTACACATCGCATCCATCGCATTACCAGTATACTGTTTGCGAAATGGAGTAGGGTCTCTCGTTTCCCTAATCGGCTTTGCTAAAGTGTGCTTAAAGCTACACTGCACTACATCTGTTGGTCTCGATTTATCGGACCGAACAGTACTACACTCAGAGTCTAAACGACTTACCTCTCGTTTCTCTGCTACACTAAGCATGCCCGATATATCTACATCGGCAGCTGTCTCCTTACCTACACTAGTGGGAGAATATGTGGGACTAGTGTCCTCACTACTGCCTTCCTCACTATCCTCAATAACTGCAACATTAACTACATTTAATACCCCTTGTTGCACATTATCGGTTCTACTGATATACTCTTTCAGCATATTCGCATGAAAGGTCTTTAACTTTCCGTTTATCTCGATACGGTAATCCATAGTGTTCACTATCCCTCTAACGTAAAATGGACCTTTCCATTGTAATAACAATTAGTTATTGTCGGTCGGGAGTAACAGTAACACCTGGTCATCTATCTTAAACTTCCTAGCTCTAGCTTTTTGGTCATAGTACCGTTTATACTTGGTACTTGCCTTAACTAACTGACTTTGAGCTATCTTACAAGTCTCCTCTAGTTTCTCCTTCAGATCTAAAACATACTGATATGTAGTCTTAACCTCATCACTATCTACTTCACCTGCCCACATCTCTCTAAGAATCCTCATGGGACCTCTAACTGACCTACCGTACAATAACTCAAACGGAGAAAATCCTAAACTCTCTTGTGGAACCTCTCTAAATGCAAACAATAAAGCATTGAGATACTTGTCCCAATCTTTGGGTCTCTCGGTACACATACGCCGTAACATTTGCTTTAACGTCCCGTTAAATCGTTCGACTAACCCGTTACACATAGGGTGATATGGTGTTGTCATGATTTGACGCAAAGACAATAACCTGCTTACTTCAGCCATAAGTTCTGACGTAAACTGTGACCCACAATCAGTCAGCATTTCCTCTGGTACCCCTAGCCTACTGAACATATCAACTAATGTCTCAGCTACTCTCTCAGTTTCAATTGAGGGCAATGCTACTGCCTCCGGATACCTAGTTGCATAGTCTACCATGGTTAAAATGTACCTATTTTTCCTATCCGACACTGGAAAAATTGGTCCAACTATGTCTACGGCTACCCGCTTAAATGGTGTATCTATTAGTGGCATCTGACCTAAATGTACTTTGGTCACTCGACCTTTTCGTACTGTCCTTTGGCATACATCGCAGGACCTACAATACCTAGTTACATCTCCACTAACGCCTGGCCAATAAAATTCTGCCAATACTCTATCTGACGTTTTCTTTACGCCTAAATGACCTCCCATAATCGACTCATGAGCTACCTTAAGCACTGTCGTTCTATACTGGATAGGTACCACTAATTGGTGAAACTGTCTACTACCGCTATCTTCAAATTCTCTGTACAATAACCTATTCTTATGTACAAACTTACAACTACCGGACCCTTTACACTTCTTCACTACCCCATCCTTGGCCTTCACTTTACAAGGACCTAATGACTCGTCTTGAGTTTGTGCTTCTATAAACTCCGCTTTAGATATGTCACCTACGGCTGCAGGAACCTTTAATTTTCTATAAGCCTGAGCTTGCTTCTGAACCTGCGCTCTAGTCTCTACGGCATTACTTATGCTACTTCTAAAATCGGACATTACCGGAAGTACTGAACCTTCTATGTTCCCCATCGTTAAATCATACATCGGATCGTCCATACATAGTGCCTCTGTAGTCCCTTTAAAGAAAGGTGTATCTACATCTATTCTCGCTATTGGCACGTGCTCTACCGATTTATTTAACAACATACACGGTGACTGTTTACCTACCAACTGGTCATCCGTAACTAAACTACGCCTAACTACCACACCTGTACAACCTGTATCCCTCATTACAATTACGTCCGTGCCATTCACTCTACCATCTGCCGTTGGAAGATTTGCATACGGAAAGAGACATGTTCCGATCTTCGTCATTACACCATCCGCTTTAACACAACAGCTACTACTCTCGGTTTTAATAACCGGACTATTACTACCTCTGCCTCTACCTCTACCTCGGTTTTGACCACCTCTACCTCTACCAAAATTCCATGGGTTGTTAAAACCTTGTTTCTGACTCCCTACATTGTTGTCCACTCTACTATTTTCACTAAAATTGTCTACGACAGCGGACACTTTCACCGCTTTCCTACACTCATGTGAAGCATGATTCCCATTACAGTGACGACAACGAATAAAAGGTCTACCTATGTTACCACTATTGCTACCTCCTCTAGCACCCATCGAACTACCACCACCTCTATAGTTTCCACTCTGGCCGTTCTGTTTATGATCGTCCCCTTGCCTATCTCTAAAAGTTCTGTCTTTCGACACTACATTATGAGCTCCACCTCTAGCCTCGGCAAACTGATCTGCTTGTGTTGCCATTTCTCCTACACTAGTTAGTTTTCTTTCTTTCAGAAATAAGAACAGATCTCTACTACAAACATTGAATAGCTGGTCCCGCAACAAGAAATCTATGAGGCCCTGATAAGTCTGCGCTACCTTCCCTAACTCTAACCACCTATCTAAGTAATTTCTAGACCTACTAATAAACTGAATAAATGACTCGCCTTTCTCAGGCAGACAAGCTCTAAACCGCTTTCTAAAACCTTCTTCAGTTAACTCAAATCTCTTTAAAAGAGCATCCTTTAACTTGTCATAGTCAAGAGCATCTAAACTAGGTAATCTAGAAAATACATCTAAGGCCTTGCCTCTCAATAACGCACTTAAATGAACTGCCCACTTATCTTTGGTCCATTCCTGTAACTCAGCATAACGCTCGAACCGTAACAAGTAACTGTCCATGTTATCTTTGTCAGCATCAAAGTATGGTAACTTCGAACCTTTTAACTTCCCAGAATAACTATCTTTCCCTACAGTTCCACTGTCCTTACTATGTGTCTTAGCTGCTTCCAACTCTAAAGCTAACTTATGATCAAACTCCTTTTGCTCCCTTTCCATTATCATCTTAGCCTTAGCTAGTCTACCATCTGTTTCGAACCTCTCATGTTCTAACTCTTGCTTCTCCCTTACTATTCTACTTTCTAATTCTAACTTCTCTTTGGCTAGTCTACTTTCTTCATCTCGCTTCTCTTTAGCCAATCTACTTTCGAATTCTAGCTTCTCTTTAACTAGTCTACCTTCTACTTCTAACCTATCTTTCTCAGCATCTAGCTTCTCTTTAGCTAATCTACTTTCTAATTCTAGCTTATCTTTAACTAGTCTACCTTCTACTTCTAACCTATCTTTCTCAGCATCTAGCTTCTCTTTAGCTAGTCTACTTTCTTCATCTCTTTCCTGCTTTGCTAATTCTCTTTCCTTAAGTCTAAATTCCCTTTCCCTAGCCTGTTCGTCTTTAACAAAGGTTCTAAGCTCCTCTCCAGCATACCCTAACTCCTTACCCATTTCCGTAAGATCCTTTATGGACGTCATGTCTATAGACATTGTGAACTACACACTACAATAATTACAATACACACGTCACTAATAATTCTACTCAACTAACTACTAATGGTAAGTCACTGTGTCCTCAGTAAATACCTGGGCATCATCATCGGACAAGTTACATACACATTAGTACTAGCGCTAACTACTAACGGTTATGTGTAGATAGTATCTAGCTTCCACAAAACATATGCACTACATAAAATATCTTAATTTGATATTGGACATAAACCTTAAACAATCATCGAAATGTGTATAACATGTACATGTATATTTACTTCTCCCATCAATATAAGTATACTCGAGTGTCACAGCATGAGTAGAACGTCTTGTTCGCCAACCTAATTGGATACTATATGTATATCAAGGGAGGTAAAAACAAACACCCAAATTATTTAGCAAAAGTGCCTCAGACCCAATCGTGTAGACCACTGCGACCTCGCGCCAAGGAAAGAACGGACAAAACAACAGTTTGGACTCACCCTACCCTTGTCGGGAACAATTAAGTCAAACAGTAAATGTAGCATTCACCAAGAACAAATCAAACAAAGCATCCCTACAAAACACACATCACTTACAAGGGAACAATAAAGTCAAACAGTAAATGTAGCATTCACCGAAAAGAAATCAAACAAAGCATCCATACAAAACACACATCAATTACAAGGGAACAATAAAGTCAAACAGTAAATGTAGCATTCACCAAGAACAAATCAAACAAAGCATCCCTACAAAACACACATCAATTACAAGGGAACAATAAAGTCAAACAGTAAATGTAGCATTCACCGAAAACAAGTCAAACAAAGTATCCCTACAAACAAACATCCATTACAAGGGAACAATAAAGTCAAACAGTAAATGTAGCATTCACCGATAACAAATCAAACACAGCATCCCTACAAAACACACATCAATAAAAAGGGAACATCGGAGCAAACTATGCGACACCACAAACATATAGGGGTACCGCCTTGGAACGGTCAGTGACAATAGGGGTACCGCCTTGTAACGGTCAGTGTCAATAGGGGTACAGCATTGGAACGGTCATTGACAATAGGGGTACCGCCTTGGAACGGTCAGTGACAATAGTAGGTACCGCATTGGAACGGTCATTGATAATAGGGGCTACCGCCTTGGAACGGTCAGTGACAATAGGGGTACCGCCTTGGAACGGTCAGTGGCAAAAAGGCCGCTTGATGTTTCTAAGCTCTACCGTGCACAAAACTTCACTCTTAACGTTGTGTCATCTCAATTAAACGGGACAGTATCAATAAAGAAATCTCCACAAGACTGTATCATCTAACACTAATTATTCGATCACGTAAGTTTCCTCAGTGGTCAGTTCGTCATGATCACGTATTTCTTAATGTCTTCTTGATTCGATCACGCAAGTTTCCTCAGTTGTCAGTTCGTCAGGCTCAAGTATTCCTTAATGTCTTCTTGATGTTAACAAGCACATAAGAGACCATTTGTGTCAACCGTGGGACTTATTGTCGATAGAATCAAATTCCCATTTTCCATATTTCACAAAAATTGTAGAAAAATATAGCAAACTGTCAACGGAATAAGACCAGAGAGAAATATATGAGTAACAGAATAACTGTAATTAAGGTGTTTTTTTTCAATAATAGATGAAACAAGCGTTTTCACGGCATATACTATGGGTTTGTCACTCTGAACCTACTTCATCGCAGACTAATTAAAAGTTCTGAAAACACTTTAAACATTAAAGCGCCAATATTTATTTCTATGCTGCATAGTCTGTAGTTAAACATTAAATTGACCTATTTTACGTTATGTTCAATGTCCATCATAATGCATTTGATGTATAGTACAATGAATTGACCAATATGTACATCATCATGCATTTGATGTATAGTAAAATGAGTTTACCACTATGTCCATCATCATGCATTTGATGTATAGTACAATGAGTTTGCCACTATGTCCATCATTATGCATTTGATGTATAGTACAATGAGTTTGCCACTATGTCCATCATCATGAATTTGATGTATAGTACAATGAGTTTACCAATAGCACGGATAAATATTGCTTAAAATTGCTAAAAATAGATTTTGCTTGTACAAATATGTATGATTTTGCCCGAAAACAATTTAATTGTTCTTCTGTTGTTCAATGGCACGATATTGTCTTATTGTGTGACGTCAATATCGATCTGTGCTATTACCCGTTAACGAGCCAAACTTGTTACAACCCTTACCTGATTGTGTAAGATTGACAATATTATATATGTATCAGAAAGTACAGCATCAGCAGAACGCAGAAATTTATGAATTTCGTGTAGCAAAGTATATTTTGGTAAAAAGGTCTACTACATGACAGAGTTGTCCTTTCTATAATTAGTTGTAGCCCCTCTTTGTACAAAACACGTTGAGATATATCTGAAATATTACGTGGAACTATGTGTATATAATAGTGTAGTATACATTATGTGTATATAATAGTGTAGTATAAACAATTTTTTGATTATGCGTTGGTTTCCTTTCAGTATAGTAAATATGCAATTTGAAAACTCTGGCTTTTTTCTCAGAGAAGAAGACGTTTTTAAATTGTTCCCTATATAAGTCTACATGTTGTAAAATTTATGTCCCTGTGGCGGGACCAGATTTTACACCAGGATCAACATTTTATCAACTAGGCAGAGGACTATAAGTTGATGCTACATGTAATTATAATATATGAGAGCTCTGTGCCTTATGACTTCATAGAAGAATATTATTTTAATTTTTCCCAATAAAAGTCTATGCAAATCATGCAAATTCTCTATATACAAACTTTGGACCCCGGGGCGCAGCCGTTTGTGATCCAGGGGACTCCATTTGAACAAACTTGATAGTCCAGAGGTTGGCGTTCATTAATATAGAAAAACAACTGTCACAATCTGTTCAATGGTTCTTGAGAAAAAGATTAATGTGTTGATTATATATGGTACCTACTTTTAAACAATTTGAAAACAACTGACCGAAGATCGTTCATGTGACGTATGATCAAAATTGACTATGCGGTTCCAGAGGAGATGTCGTTTACAATTATTGACGGAAAGACGGACGGACGGACAGAATGACGGACAGACGACGGACAAAGTGGTAATAATAGCTCACACGCGCCTTCGGCTCAGGTGAGCTTACAAGTGTGTGAAAATAAATACGTATACAATATCATTTCTTTTGATTTCATCAACATTGAAAATTGTCAATCATCATGTTCAAATCCACCAACATATGATGTCAGCACCGTTTTGATCAATTACAATCCCCATATTAATTGAAAAGAACCGCGCGTTAAATGCTTAAAATAGCTTTTGTGGGTAATCTAAGTTAGCACATATTACTGTGCAACATGTATTTCCATGTAACTAATGTGTCTTTTAAGGAAACATTCATTTTGTTTAAACCATTTAGAATATAAAATATCATTATGTTTCAACTTTAAGACGGAACCCTAAGCCCCCACAATACCCTTTATGTAGCCATTTTGATTTCACAGTCTTTGTTTTATTTTGTGCTATCTACGTTTACCCTGAACTTGTAGAATGATGTTTTGATTCAATGTCAAAGAAGATATAAAAGTCGAACTGAAATATAGCAGTCAAGGACCAAAGGACCAAAGTCAACCACAACCATGCACAAAACCAACAACTATACAGATCATAACCGTATATAAATGACTGGAAGGGACAGTCAGGCGAGATTTATATACATTATATAAGTTTCACGTTTAATCATCGTTATTGATCTTGTTAAATGGTTCAATCCCATAAATGTATGTACGGATTACTTTATCATATTGGCAATCTCATCATGTTATACCAATGTAACAGCTGGAGCTGTTTCAGGTTTAAGGTATGAAACATATTATACATATACACCTTATTGTATTGTTATTTCATATCGACGGTACTGATAGTCACTCGTTAAATAATGTTGATGGCAATTTTGAGGAAACACTTTCTACTTTGTCTGGGACCTTTTATTTGGACATCTGTCATGATACACATCAACTGAAGAACACGATCGTTTAGACCATTTACACGTGAACTCTTTGAATCTTCATTAGCCAATTATGTTTATTCTAAAAAAACAACAATAAACAAAACATGATAATAATAGTTCAGAAGTTAATGCAATCAAGTATTAAACATTCAATCGTATATGTTTTGGATCCAGAAATCATGCGCCCTATATTGCCACTTACATATGAGAGCGTTCAATGCAACTGTTTACTATTAATGTTCTCCGGCCATGATTTGTTTCATGAACATGTTTATGTTTATCAAATCGAAATCAATACATAACAATAGATATTTACAATTCACACATTGAAATATCTGTGAAAAGCGATAATAAGATTTTATTTGATGAGGTAGAACATGTTGAACAGGTAAATTAATCCACAAGTAAATGTATTTATCAATTATCTGGCAATAGTTGTGCAGCTATACAATTCAGATTACCTCATTTTCCCGTGCAGTCACGCAGTAGTAAATGTAGTATCTACGTCATGCAAATACTACTTATATTTACATACAACTTTGTAGCGGTTTTAAATATATTTTTCTCTCCGGGACTATTAAGAAATGTTCATATGAAGTTTAAGAGTTAAATTTGTTATTTGATAATACTACAAAAAGAGTAGCAATTCATCTTTAAAGAAACTAACTCGCCAAATAACTTCAAAATTACACTACACAACCGTTTAACAAAACTCTATCCAGGTGTTCAGGTCATATAATAATGTAAGTGTTCTGATTAAAAGTAAAGGTTATTCACGGGTTCTTAAAATACCCGTGACTTTATAAGCGTAAAATGAAATTTGAGGTGGTAACTCTTAATCAGATTTGTTTTTGTGATGTCTTATCTTGTCTTCTGTTCATCTTAATAGTCGTTCTTTGTTTCTTTGTGTGTTTGTTGTTGACTGTTGTCCTTGAATGCTACTTTTCCTGTTCGAGTTTTATATCTACTTTTTTTTTTTTTTTTTTTTTTTTTCACTTATCTTCTGATAACCCATTTATTCAGACATCTTAATACATATTTTCTGATATATACAAACAAACATATATGTCAAGGTTAACAATTTGTAGAATGAGTTTCGGTATGTTTTTTGTATATATTATAAATATGTAATAATTAAAATAAAAAAATATATAATAATATACATGTATGCATGGGGAACAGAAGACTTGCTAAGTTTTCTGAAGTAGAATATGTTCTCTTAGATGGGCAATTTTTTATTCATTTAGTCCATTTTAGAAATGTTCAACTGTCAGCATCTTGGTCTTTCAGTCAAGTGTTTGTTGTTTTTTGCGTTTTAAGGATTTAAACTATTATTTTCATGTATTTTTGCCACATTTTTGTAAATAAGTTTATTTTTTTGTTTTTTGTAGCGATACATTTAGGAGATTTATACTGGTATCTTAGTCTGCTTTGTAAAGCGATGATTGACAAGGATTTATTTAAGTGCTTTGATGAATATACGTAGTATTTAATTTCTAGCATAATTTGTAAATCGGCTGGAGAATAGGCATTTCCAATGTTAAAAATAAATAGCTCTTCTGTAAATAGTAATGTAATGTTATGGGCAGATAACCATAATTTAACTTGATTTAGAAAAATCTGAGTTGCTTGACATGTCCATAACATATGGATTAAAGTTTCTTCTTGTTGGCAGTATGTACATAGAGGATTGTCTATAATTTTAATTGTATACAAATATTTTTTAGTTGAAAGAATTCTATGATTAATTTTTATTTGGAACCATTGTAAGGATGTACTGTAGTTATTTTTAAATGGTGCATTGTAAATATCTTCCCATGTTTCACTATCAATATTGTATACTTGTTCCCATTTTGCCTTTGAAGAAGGTGTCTCATCATTTTGATTAAAAATAGTATACATATCTTTACATCCTGTTGTTGATTTCAATATAGTGCATATATGATATGGCAGTACAGGATTTTGACATTTTCTTTCAATTAGAGTAATATTATATTTCATTAAATATATTTTTATAGCATTTACCACACCATTGTATCGAATAAAATTTGTATTGATTCCAAATCTTTGTTCAAATTCCAACTGAGAGAGAAATTTGCCATCGTCTTTTAATAGATCATTAATATTAATAATTCCTTTATTATACCACGCTTTATAAAAGAATGGTTTTCCTCCAATTAAAATCTCGTCATTCAGAAATATAGAGATTTTCAAACAGTCCTCTTCAATTGAAGGTTTGTTCATTTTTCTAAATGTATAAAATGATTCTAGTACATCTGCCCAAAACGGATTTGTTATTTGTTTTATTAATGAACTTAGATGATCGTTTCCTAAGTTTATTATGTCTTTTATATTCATTTGTTCTTCTATTATATTTTTCCAAATTCCTTCTTTTAAAATCATTCTTCTTGTCCATGTAACTTTAAGGGCCATAGTAAATGCCTTAGGATTGATCATTTGTAACCCGCCTTCAAAGTAATGTTTGACAAGTACTGTATGTTTTATTTTTGAAGGTCCTTCCCACAAAAAGTTATAAAATAATGAGTTTATTTCTTTAGTGATGATTACATTTGGATTTGGTAATGCGATAAATAAATGGTTTAATATTGGAAGTAATAATGATTTTATAACTGTTATTTTCCCTAGCGGTGTTAAGACTCTTCTTTTCCAAATTTTGATAAGTCTTTCTATCTTTAATACTTTTTCTTTGTAATTTATGCTAGAAATTTTGTTTAAATCAATATCAAATGTAATTCCTAATAACTTAAACTCGGTTTTACCCCATGTCAGTTTCCATCTTGTTTTTATTGTATCGCTACTGTATTTTTTTAAACCAATCCATATAACTTGTGTTTTATCAAAATTTACTTTAAGACCAGAGTATTTAGCATAATTTGATAATTCCTTAAGGGTTTCATTTAGAGATTGTTGAGATCCATCAAGGAAAGCAGAGGTATCATCAGCATATTGGGATAATTTATATTCGGTGTTGCCGATCGTAATACCCTTAATGTTTTTATTATTTCTGATTTTGATAGCTAGAATTTCAGCGCAAAGTATAAAAATATAAGGCGATAACGAATCCCCTTGACGGCAGCCACGTCCTATAGTAAAAATAAAGATAAGTTACCTCCCTGATTAATAGCTAGTTTTGCATTTTTATAAAACAGTTTTACCCATGATATTATTGAACTTCCAAATCCAAAGTAAGTTAAAACTTTGGAAATAAAGTTCCAAGAAATAGAGTCAAAAGCTTTTTCAAAATCAATTAATAAGAGTAAGCCAGGTATATTTTTTTCTTCTGCATAGTGCATTATATCATATATAAGTCTTGTATTTTCCCCAAGGTATCTGCCTGCAATGAACCCTGTTTGGTCTTTATTTATTAGTTTTTATAATGTAGTTTTGAGTCTATTAGCTATAGCACTTGAAGCAATTTTATAAACACAGTTCAACAATGAGATGGGTCTATAGTTTTTTAAAATATAACGAGACTTTTTTTCTTTAGGAATGCACGTTATTATTCCTTCTATTTGTGTAACTGATAATTCAGTTTTTGAATATCATAGTCCTTTAGTTCATTTTCAAGATTAATGTCATTTAATTCTGAATCTTTACAAGAACATAACTTTTGATAGAAAAGTTTTGCTTCATCTAATATTTCATATTGATCTGTTATAAAACTGCCATCACTTTTTTCTATTTTCGGTATTATTTTACTTGTATATTTATGCGACTCTAATTTACAGAAATAATTGATAGGTTTTTCATCATTTCTATAATTTGTGCTCTAGATCTTATCATATGGCCTTGCATCTTAACTTTACGAATGTCGGTTAGTGAATTTTTTAAATCATCAAGCTCTTGTATATTGTCTTTAGTGACATTAAGTTCAATCTGTTCTATGTTTTTAATGATTTCATTTTCTAAACTTTCCCTTTCTTTTTTTTTAAAACATGAGTATGATATGGACTTTCCTCTAATCTCCATTAGCAAAGTTTCAAGAAAGAGCTGATCATCAATCACAAACTGTAAATCTTTATTTGATTTATTATCTATTGTCTCAAGATTGTAGACTGGAAGTGCATACTGCATTTTTACCTCCTGGATTTTATTGTTAATGGTATTTAAATAATCTATATCTGCAAGTAGGGAATTATTGTGTTTCCATAAGGGTTTTCCTTTTTTCAAAAAGGTGTAAATGAGATATTTAAAATGATCATTGAGTGGTCTGACCTATAACCTGGTTCAATTGTGCATTTATTTACTAATGAGAAGAGTATTTCAGACATGAGAAAAAAATCGAGTCTAGCCTGTTTAATAGGATTTTTTCTTCTCCATGTATATCGTTTAAGTGTTGGGTAAATTTCTCGATGTGGATCTATTAAATTAAATTGTTCTATAATTTCTAAAACCTTTTCTTGCGCCTTTGCATTATTTATATTTTTATAGTTAAAATAGTCTATTAATGATGGGTCTTGAACAATATTAAAATCTCCGCATATTAAGAATTTATCATTGTTAAAATTCACTGTAATATTCATAATGGTCTCAAAAAAGGAAGGTGAATCCGAGTTTGGTCCATATAAACTAATTAATGTAAATCGATTATTATCTACTGTTAAGTCCACAATAATAAAGTTTCCCTCAGGGTCAGCTGTGTATGTGTGTATTTTATAATCAATGTTTTTGTTAAATAATATTGCCACACCTCTGGAATTTGATGTGCCTGAACTGAAAAGACAGTCATTACCCCATTGAGTGCGAATAAAATTCTCTGTAGCCACTGATGAATGAATATCTTGTAAACAGTATATATCACAGTTTTTAGATTTTAGATAGTTAAATACATCTATTCGTTTTGAGACAGAGCCAAGACCCTAGCAGTTGAACGATAACAGTTTAAGTTCCATCAACAAAGGTTATATGTAAAACAAGAAAGGGCCCAAATGAGAACACATTGAACAACATTTTGAAGTGTGATAAACAAAAGTGTAAATGGAGATGCAAAATAATGATAAAATATATTTGCATATGAAAAAGGTAATGGAGTGATAAAAACTAACATTTTGGTCTTCACTTAAAATAAGCTGAATATTATAATCTATTCATTTCTTTGATGAATCTGAATTTAGTTTATCTATTTATGTATTCAATATTTGGTTTAAAAGGAAGCATTATTGTTAAGACTTAAAACAACTGGGTAACAGTAAAGTCCTTTTTTTTTAAAACAAAGAAAAAAGAAAGAATGAATATTACTTATAAAAAAGGCAATATTTATGAAAATTACGGTCAGTAATGTAACATACAGAGACATGGGGAATATGGTAAACTCTTAAAACAATGGGCTTATTGATTGGATTATAAACTTTGGATGGAATGTTAAATGTATCATCTGCAACTGGGAGTACAATTAAATGTTTATAAAACAGATGGATTAACCATTCAATAATTGCATTATTTGAGCTACTATATACTAATATGAAATTCTTTTAAATGATGGGTTCCAATTTTAGGTCAAATGCAGCAAGGGGGATGGTATAGTAAAATGTTATAAACAAATGGTTCAATAATTGGGTCATTTGGAGCAACAGGTAGTATGCAGAGTAATTTTAAACAATAAGTACACATTTTAAGTTAAATGCAATAAGGGGTAATGTTTAAACTCAAAGGAGTCAATGTATATGGGAGTAGTGTAATGCGCAATGGGGCCAATGTAAGGGTCCTGTTACATGGGATCATTTCGATTATTTTTTCCAAAAATGCATGGGTTTAACTGGGTCATACATCACAGAGAGTATATTAGCATGTTTGTAATCAGTTGGGAAGCACCACTGATCACATGTGGCATGGAGTACATGGAGTCATTGTATATGTAGTTTTTTATACAAGATGGGGACAATAAGTGGGTAATGTGCAAAAGGGGAGTATTTATAATAACTGTTTATATACAGCAGGGTTAATGGTTGGCTATTGGGGAGTATTTATAATAACTGTTTATTTACAGCAGAGTTAATGATTGGCTATTATATGCAACAATGGTATATTTCGCTGTCAATATACCATCAGGTCATTTAAGTAAATAAAAGGTTATGCACCTGTGTCATGGGGTAAATCCATATTCAATATTCACAACATGTGATAATTCCAGTTAGTTGTGAATTATTATAGGCTATATCCAGTGACCCATAAATGTTTCACTGAGTTCTAAAATATACAACTGTTGGCATGTAAACCGTCATAAACCATGTGACAGTTTAGTTACACATATGTAATAAATTATTATGCAGTGATGCATGAATGTCTCACTGAGTTCTAAATTGTTTCACAGATAACAGAAACCATAGTATCACAAACAGACACAATCCCAAATTAAAAACACTTTGTAACTGTAAAGAAGTGATCCATACAAAATCTCACTTAGTTCTATAAATTTCACTTCCTGACCTATTTTCTCAACACACTGTTAATATTGTCAAATATGTCAAACTTTTGACGTGTTCCTGAGTTGGTCTTCCCATATACGGATCCGTTAAAGTACCACGCTTGTTCTACTTCCTTATGGTCCCATAGTGTTTTTATAAGCTCTGCATTAAGCTTTGTCACATCATCTACGAGGCGGTGTCCTGACTCCTTGAATTCCTTTCGCTTTCTCATGACCTTTGCCTTCTCATTGTTGTTCAGTAGCTTTACGAGTACAGGTCGTTGGTGGTTTTCCTTCCCAGGGATACGATGTATGGCTATAATCTTAGAGGAATCAAGTGTAACCCCCTTGGCTTCCATCAAGTCACATACTTTATACTGAAGGTTCTCCACAGATTCTCCTGGCTGCTCTTCAATATTGAAGATCTTGAAATTGTTTTTTCTCGAGTATTGCTCGTTGAAGTTGGACTTAGCTAGAGCTTCCTTTGATCTTATTTCAGTCTCGTGGCTTAGACTTGTTGTCTTTGACATTTGGGATTTTAAGGTGGTAATGTCTTTTTTCAGTTGGTCATTTTCCTTCTGAATTTGTGCCAACTTTTCATTTAATACCTTAGTTTTCTCTGTAACCTTAATGTCAATGGTAACTTCCATGTTCTCATAGAGGTCTGAGATTATTGATTTCACAGTGTCTTTTATGAAGATTTCCATATCATCTTTCTTCATAACCATTTTGAAATCTTCCCTAAGGTGTTTCATGTCATCTGTTAATCCCTCAAGTTGGTGAGTGATAACAGTAATTTCCTCTACACTGCAGTTTGGAGAAACTTCACTGAGTGGTCTCTTTGGTGTGGGTTGTTTGCCCGAGGCTGTGTTGCCAGAGTTTCCCTTTGCAAATGGTTTGGCTGGCTTCATTGTTATTTCACCTTTGTTGCTCATGTTGACAGACAATGGCAGTTATCCACAGTAATCCTTTAATCCTTTAATACTCTTTGGGAGAGTATCAAAACACCTTATATCCAAAAAAGTGATCAATTCAAACAAAGAAAAACTTGAAAAAACTTCATTTTTTTGCTATTTTCTTCTAAACTAAAATCTCTATTTCAAATATTTTTTCACAGTGTTGTTAACTAAGTCTTTACACACATATCAGTCATTTTGTTTCAAATTTTGTCACTATTAATCATTTCTAAAGATCCAAAATGTAAGCAATGAATAAACCTAGAACATCATTGCAATATAGCCTGAAGCAAATGTTTATATCTACTTTTGATAATATCCCAGCAAGGTTCCTTAAACATGGTGATAATTTCGCAAAATTCCAGTTATATTTATGGTCAGTATGTCAATTTCAACTGGAATTGTTCCAGATGAATTGAAGTTAGCCAAAGTAAGACCTCTATTCAAGAAAAAAAATAGGCCAGATGTTGTAAATTATAGACCATTAGCATTTTGAGTGGAGTGGAGTGTCAACAATATTGGAAAAGGTCTGTTTATACCAAACTTGAAACGTATCTTTCAAATAAAAAAATGTATGAATTTCAGTCCGGTTTTAGGAGTGCATACTCATCAGAGACCTGTCTCATACATTTATTTGACCAGATTTAAAGTAAAGTATCCAACGGTTTATATACAGGAATGGACTGTTTAATATGCTAAATTGGCAGAAAGCATTTGATAGCGTCACACGATCATAAAATATTATTTAAAAAAGCTAATGATATGGGTGTTGAGTCAGTTGGGTCGTACAAATCATACTTAACAAACAGAAAACAAATCTTTCGTGTCAATAGTACAGTTTCAGACCAGTCTGCTGTCATGTGCGGAGTTCCATAGGGCAGTATCCTTGGCCCGCTTTTGTTTTAAGGTTACGTCAGTGATATGGTCATTAGCAAAGTTAATGATTATAAATATATAGTATACGGACATAACAACCCAATACTATTTTCAAATAAAGGTCCAGATTATATATCTCAAACATTAGTCAGCGTGCTAGAATCAAATTCATCCTGGTTAGTTGGTAACACATTATCTTTGTACTTTAGGAAAAAAGAAAGAATTTATTTGGCTCAAAAAGTAATTTTAAATAAAGTTAGCAATTTTAAAGTCAAATGAAATGACCATATAATAAATTCTCAAACTCAACTGGCTGTAAAAAGTATCCCCAAGCTACGAATCAGTAGTGTTATTTTTACCGGTCCTTTGGGACCAACGAGCCCAATAAAGGTGGCTTTGAAGTAGAATATCGCTTAAGCCGGTGCTGGTGGGCGTGAGAGGTGTTGCTTTTTCATTACTTCTCATGAACAGACTTAATAAAACCGAGTCTGCTGCTTTATTCTCTTATTTGTGTTTGTTGCTCACAAAGGATCACCTTTATCAGTATTTATTATTATATACATGGTCGTGAATAGTCAATATCCGGGGAATATATTGTAAATGGTTTTGTTCAAAAAGTCAATGCCAGACTGCAATTTCTATGACGGTAAAGGCATTTTCTATCAATCAAAACCAAACAAACTGTATTATCGGCTTTAATTAACTGTATTTTTTACTATACATGTTTTTATTTTATATATACATAATCACTTATGTGTTATACTTATATTGCCTAGTAATGCTGTCTTGTTTGTTAGAGAATATAACCTGACGGGGATTACATTGCTCCGCTTTTTGGGATGTCAGTAGGATAATAATGATGTTTGGTGCACACTATGCCATGGTTTAAGCCCTATTGACATCCAATTTGTGTGTAGGATATCACCCCTCCCATTTTTCATCCGACCTTTACCAAACTTTATCAGAGTATTAAAATCAATGAAAGCTTGGACGAGTAAGAAAACCAGCACTATCGAACAAGTAACACTGGAGTTATTGCCCTTGAATTAACAAAAATTGCTAAAGTTTGTCTTGTCAACACTCTATCGCCTCCATATTGCGTTCTACCTTTACCTAACTTTGCCAGATTGTTGATATTGATAAAAGCTCGGTCAAGTCCTAAATCCAGCTAGATTGGACCAGTAACACCGACGTTATGGCCCTTGAATTATTGAAAAATGTGTTAACTTTTTTATTTCAATACCAAACTTTACTAGATTATCAATGAAAGCTCGGACGAGTTCGAAAAACCAGCCATATTGGACCAGTGACACAGGAGATATGGCCCTTAAATTATTGAAAAATGTGTTAACTTTTGATTCAACACTCCAGCGCCTCCATTTTTCATCCGATCGATAGTTGCCAAACGTTACCAGATTATTAATATCAATGAAAGCTCGGACAATTTCAAAAACTAGCCAAATCGGACCGGTAAAACCAGGGTTATTGCCCTTGAATAAACGAAAACTGCTATATTTGTCTTGTCAACACTCTAGTGCCTCCATTTTCCATCCGATCTTTACCAAACTTACCAGATTTTTAATATCTATGAAGGCTCGGACGAGTTCAAAAACCAGCCAGATCGAACCAGTAAAACCGGAGTTATTGCCATTGAATTTACGAAATTTGCTATATAGTGTCTTGTCAACACTCTTGTGCCTCCATTTTTCATATGATCTTTACCAAACTTTACCAGAATGTTAATGTCTAACAGCTCGGACGAGTTTAAAAACGGGTCAGATCGGACATGTAACACTAAAGTTATTGTCCTTGAATAAACGAAAATTGTTATACGTTGTCTTCTCAACATTCAAGCGCTTCCATCTTGCACCGTACCTTTAGAGTTATAGCCCTTAAATTAACAAAAAATGCTGTAGTTTGTAATGTTAACACACTAGCGCCTACATTTTGCATCCTGCCGTTACCAAACTCTGCTAGATTGTTGCTATTAATGAAAGCTCGGTCAAGTTCGAAAATCAGACAGATCGGACCAGTAACAACTAAGTTATGGCCTTTGAATTATTGAAAAATGTATTAACACTGTAACACCTTCATTTTTCATTCGATCTTTACCGAACTTTACCAGATTGTTGTGATAAGGATTTTATTTTGCCGTATTTTAGCGAATCTTTGCAGGGATGATCAATACCAAGCCTAGCTGTTAATATTTGTCACCTTGTTACGGTTGAATGAGTTTTGGTGGAGTTATGGCCCTTTAAAGGTTTTAATACACATACTTGGTATGGATTAGTTCTGCTGAACCGCTTGAAGGATTTCAAGGAAACATGGTATCAAGCTTAGTTGAATGATTTTTTGTGGAGTTATGGCACTTTACATGTTTTGATACACAAACTCTGTCCGGACTAGTTCTGATGATCCCTGACAAAGCTTATGTATTAAAACCTTAAAAGGGCCATAACTTAACGAAAAGCCATTCAACCGGAACAAAACAATGAATGATATACGCAACCAAGTTTTGTTGAAAGCCGAATAGTGGTTGAGGAGAACTAGTTCAGAAAATGTGTGTGTATTAAAACGATTTAAAGAGCAATAATTTGATAGCATGGGTCAAGAGTTTATGTTTCTGTCGTGGGTGTTGTTGTTTTGTGGAGTGTTTTTTGGGATGTTTTAAAAGAAGTGCTGATGAGAAACCCTTGGAAGATAGCCGTATTAGCTAGTAGAGCGTCCACAGGCCCTTTGGGGCCTCTTGTTCGTCCGATATTTAGGAAAATTAACAAGATATTAATATTAATGAAAGCTCAGACGATTTTGAAAACCAGCCAGATCGGACCAGTAGCACCGGAGTTATTGCCCTTGAATTAACGAAAATTACTAAATTTTGTCTTGTCAACACTCTATCGTCACCATTTGTTAACCGATCTTTACCAAAGTTTACCAGATTATTATTATAAATAAAAGCTCAGAAGAGTTTGCACACCAGCCATCTCGGACTAGTACCACCGGAATTATTGCCATTTAATTAAAGAAATTTGCTATATTTTGTCTTGTCAACACTCTAGTGCCTCCATTTTTAATCCGATCTTTACCAACCTTTAACAGATTATTAATATAAATAACAGCTCGAACGAGTTCGAAAACCAGCCAGATCTGACCAGTAGCACCGGTGTTATTGCCCTTGAATTAACGAAAATTGCTATATTTTGTCTTGTCAACACTCTATCGCCTCCATTTCTTATCCGATCTTACCAAACTTTCATTATCATACTCTTTTTTTACCATATTATATAAATAAAAGCTCGGAGGAAATTGCAAACCAGCCATATCGGACTAGTACGACCGGAATTATTGCCATTTAGTTAACAAAATTTGCTATATTTTGTCTTGTCAACACTCTAGTGCCTCCATTTTTAATCTGATCTTTACCAACCTTTAATAGATTACTAATATGAATTAAAGCTCGGACGATGTCGAAAACCAGCCATATCGGACTAGTACCACCGGAGTCATTGCCATTTAAATAACGAAATTTGCTATATTTTGTCTTGTCAACAATATGGTGCCTCCATGTTTCATCCGATCTTTACCAAACTTTAACAGATTATTAATATTAATAAAAGCTCGATCGACTTTGAAAATAAGCCAGATCAGAACAGTAACACAGGAGTTATTGCCCTTGAATTAACGAAAAGTGCTATATTTTGTCTTCCCAACACTCTAACGCCTCCGTTTTTCTTTCGATCTTTACCAATCATTACCAGATTATAATTATCAATGACAGCTCGGAAGAGTTTGAAAATCAGTCAGATCAGACCAGTTACAGCGGAGTTATTGCCCTTGAATTAACAAAAATTATCATATTTTGTCCATTCAACATTCTGGTGCCTCCATTTTTCATCCGATCTTTACCAAACTTTACCAGATTATTACATCAAGGAAAGCTCGGAAGAGTTTGAAAATAAGTCAGATCGGACCAGTAACACCGGAGTTATTGCCATTGAATGAACACAATTTATTATATTTTGTCCTTTCAACATTCTGGTGCCTCCATTTTTCATCCGATCTGTACCAAATTTTACCAGATTATTAATATCAATAAAAACTCAGACGAGTTTGAACCAGTCAGATCGAACCAGTAACACCGGAGTTATTGCCCTTGAATTAAATAAAATTGCTATATTTTGTCTTATCAACACTCTATCTCCTCCATTTTTTATGCGATCTTTACCAAATTTTACCAGATTATTAATATCAATAAAAACTCAGACGAGTTTGAACCAGTCAGATCGAACCAGTAACACCGGAGTTATTGCCCTTGAATTAAAGAAAATTGCTATATTTTGTCTTATCAACACTCTATCTCCTCCATTTTTTATGCGATCTTTATCAAACTTTACCAGAATATTAATATAAATAAAAGCTCGAAGTAGTTTGCAAACCAGCTAGATCGAAAGGTAACACCGGAGTTATTGCCCTTGAATTAACGAAATTTGCTACATTGCTATATTTTATCTTGTCAACACTCTAGTGCCTTCATTTTTAATCCGATCTTTACCAACCTTTATCAGATTATTAATACGAATAAAAGATCGGACGAGTTCGAAAACCAGCTATATCGGACCAGTACCACCGGAGTTATTGCCATTTTAATTAACGAAATTTGCTATATTTTGTCTTGTTAACACTATGGTGTCTCCATGTTTCATCCGATTTTTACCAAACTTTACTAGAATAATATTATCAATAAAAGCTCGGACAACTTTGAAAATAAGCCTGATCGGAGCAGTAATACCGGAGTAATTGCCCTTGAATTAACGACAATTGCTATATGTTGCCTTGTCAACACTCTAACGCCTCCATTTGTCCTCCGATCTTTATCAATCTTTACCAGATTATTATTATTAATTACAATTCAGAACAGTTTGAAATCCAGCGAGATCGGCCTTGTAACACTGGAGTTATTGCCCTTGAATGAACAAACATTTTCTATATTTTGTCCATTCAACATAATAGTACCTCCATGTTTCATCCGATCTTTACCAATCTTTATCAGATTATTATTATCAATGAAAGCTCGAAAGAGTTTGAAAATCAGTCAGATCGGACTAGTAACACCGGAGTTATTGCCCTTGAATGAACAAAATATATTATATTTGTCCATTCAACATTCTGGTGCCTCCATTTTCCATCCGATCTTTACCAGTCTTAACCAGATTATTAGATCAATGAAAGCTCGGAAGAGTTTCAAAATCAGTCAGATTAGACCCGTAACACCGGAGTTATTGCCCTTGAATGAACACAATTTATTATATTTTGTGCTGTCAACATTCTGGTGCCTCCATTTTTCATCCGATCTTTACCAAGCTTTACCAGATTATTAATATCAATAAAAACTCAGACGAGTTTGAAAACCAGTCAGATCGAACCAGTAAAACCGGAGTTATTGCCATTGAATTTACGAAATTTGCTATATAGTGTCTTGTCAACACTCTTGTGCCTCCATTTTTCATATGATCTTTACCAAACTTTACCAGAATGTTAATGTCTAACAGCTCGGACGAGTTTAAAAACGGGTCAGATCGGACATGTAACACTAAAGTTATTGTCCTTGAATAAACGAAAATTGCTATACGTTGTCTTCTCAACATTCAAGCGCTTCCATTTTGCACCGTACCTTTACCAAACTTTGCCAGATTGTTGATATTGATGATAGCTCGGTCAAGTTCGAAAACCAGATCGGACCAGTAAAACCAAGTTGTGGCCTTTGAATTATTGAAAAATGTGTTAACACTCTAGCACCTTCATTGTTCATCCTATTTTTACCAGACTTTACCAGATTGTTATGATAAGGCCTTTATTTTGCCGTATTTCAGCAAAGCTTTGCAGGGATGATCAGTACCAAGCATAGTTGTGCTTATTTTCAGCTTGTTCCGGTTGAATGATTTTTTTGTGGAGTTATGGCCCTTTAAAGGTTTTAATACACATAATTGGTATGGATTAGTTCTGCTGAACCGCTTGAAGGATTTCAAGGAAACTCGGTATCAAGCCTAGTTGTGAATATCATCATCATGTTCTGGTTGAATGAGTTTTTGAGGAGTTATGGCCCTTTACATGTTTTGATACACAAACTCTGTCCGGACTAGTTCTGATGATCCCTGGCCGAATTACTACGAAACTTTGCAAGGATGATCAGTACCCAGTCTAGTTGCGCATATCATCACCGTGTTCTGGTTGAAATAATGTTGGCAGGGTTATGGCCCTTTAAAATGTTTTATTACACAAACTTTGTACGGATTACTTCTGAACCCCTAGCCGGATTTCAGAGAAACGTTGCATGGATAATCAGTAACAAGCCTAGATGTCCATATCATCACCGTGTTCCGTTTGAAAGATGTTTAGCCGAGTTATGGCCCTTTGCATGTTTAAATAACTTGTCCGGACTAGTGCAGTTGAACCCCTTTCCGAATTTTTTTTCGAATTTGGCAAGGCTGATCAGTATCAAGCCTAGTTGTGCATGTCATCGTTGTGTTCCTGTTGGATGATTTTTGGCAGAGTTATGGCCCTTTACAGTTAACCGATGACAGTTATAGATTCCCGTCAAAAAATACCTCAGAAAACATATCATTCATATTGGACTTCCTCAAAGCGCCTCTAATTCAAAATGTTTAAGTCATAGGGAAAAAACGATAACAGATTTTGAATCTTCGATAAAATTACATCAGAAAACATTTCTACGTTATAACGTGGAACTAAACAGTGCCGTTTATTACAACTACTGATGTACTGTTGGGATGCGCTGATCACCGATACCGATGCTGGACAAACCATGCGAGATGTACACATGTCGTATGAATAGTCACAGATACAAATGCCCCATCTCATAGTACTGCGACAGTACTGAAGTTCACACACAACATAACTACTGCCTATCTCTAAGCCATAACACTGAGTGTCGTCTGCTGTAAACACTACCACGTGTATACACTTCTCAGTCCATGACCCAACAGGCTCTTTCCTCTATATTGTCAAGTTTCTGTCAATTGGGATTAAAAAAAGAACGAAACTAGGAATAAGAAATACTTTTTCACAAATATGTTTGTACCAATACAGTTGTTTAATACCAGTTTACTGTACCAAATATTAACCTTTCGTTTAATATCAGTTTACTGCTGTACCAAATTTTTTTTTTTTTTTATGAGGTGGAGTTTTCAATATTTTGAAAAAGGACTGCCTGATTTAACCCATTATAAATGTATCTGAAAAACTTGCCCTTGCTCCATCTAGTGGCTTTTATACGGCAGTTGGGCCTTTAATATGTTGTACTGTTGGGCAGGGGTAGCTGTAACAGTGTTGGGAACTAAACACAAATATATAAAATTTAAAAAGAATAAAAAGTAAAAAGAAAAACATAATAATAATAAAAAATAATTAATGAGAATTCCAAGAATTATCCACAAATCCTGACGGGTTGGAACCGCAGATGAATGTAGTTTTCGAAACCGAAAACCGAAAATAATTCAATCAAACCGTTTTTCTGTGACAAGTCAAAATGCTTAAAAAATCGCAATTTTTCAACAGGTCGACATTATATCAGAATCAATCATATCAAAACAAGAAGTTTTCAATAGCGGTACAAGTTACATGTTTGTTTTCAACTAATGACATGTTCGGGGTTTTATTTTTGTTTGATTACCAACACTGATACAGCTACCTGTGCTTTTGATGGAAGGGTATACCACTAAATATGCTATATTTGAAGTTAAATTAAGGACTATTTATCTTTTTAAATGGGAAACAAGTGAATTAAAATCCCTCATAACCAAGATATGAAATGGATAATACTAATTGGATTAAAGTAAAAATTGGAAATTATAATTTTAAAATAAGATATTTATTCTTCATAAAGGAATATTATTTTAGATACCGTAGTTCCTTATATATATTCCAGATATTTCTATAAACTTACCTGAATAATAAAGTCCAAATATCCAAGCAGATGCAACCACCATTACAATCCTTTACAACTGCCTACGTTCTTAGCAATTGTTATTTCAAATCACCAACCCACACAGACTTTTGCATTAAATGCAGACTTTCACTTTACCCAATAAAGTAGTGCATGTGCTTGGTATGGTGGGCAGTAAGAGACAGAATATCAGTGTTTACAATGTTATTAAAAGTTTCGTGTAATTCTTGAATGGACAAGTTCATTTTGTGACAGGTAATTGAACTGACCATATGGTTACTGACCATATGGTTTTCAGACAGACATTGGCAAGGCATATAGACAGTATTATAAACGAAGTACATATTTAATATAGCTATAAATCAATGAATATCAATGCACCAATGCACAAGTCTGTTTGGAGATCTGAAACTTCATATGTTATGTCTTGCTGGTCATATAGAACTTCATATACATCTGTGGGTTCACCGTCTCTACCTTTCTTCACATCGTGTACAGTATCTGCCAAATAAACACAGTGCATACACGGGTGACAATCGCTTCTCATGGTTGAGTTTCTAACTTCTCCATGTTAGTTGGACCTGCTGTATGATTTACAAAAATGATAGATACTTTAATTACCAGGGCATTTAACTGAATTTCACTAGATTACCGATACGTGATTTTTGGACTAATATTTTTTTTTGCACATTGAGAGAACTAAAGGCATAACATGTTAATATATTGTCAAATTAAAGTATGCTATCAGGGAAATCTTGTTCCTTGTTAAATTTTGGGAAACAGTATGAAAGCCAAATTAATGATATTAGCTGCCGGTAATGACAGATTAGCAGTTGAAATTGTTTCAAATATTTATGGCATTTATTAACCGGACTTTTCATTTCTAGTACCTTTGAACCACTGTGTGTCCTTTGTAGTTTCGTAAATACACCATTCATGTGAAATTATTCTTCCAACAAATTTACTGAGCACTTTTCTCTTCTGTCGTGGATGACTCTGTAGTTACAGTTTAGGGTATTTTATAATGGCTGTAGTAAATGCTTTAAAGGTGTTGTTTGTTACACTTTATATTTTTGTTTACTCCGATTTCACTATATATTTATATTGTAGGTGGATAAAAAACGTTGTTTAAAATATTAAACGTCAATCTGTGCATTAAGCAGAAACAGAAGCATGTATTTCAAAAGAAAATGAATTTAATGGAACTGAATTTGGATGAGGTTTACAGTGTTCAAGTGTACGTGTGACATACTCATGAATATGCATATGTATCAATATATATATATTATTTATTTATTTTCTAAAAATGCATATCATGATTAGAAACTATATAAATGGGGAGTTTTTTTTTTAATTTCTTTCCAAATAAACTTGGTTTCTTCATATTTACAGATAATGTTTGTATGTAAATGGATGGATAGGAAACCCCTGGGCACAGACACTTTTTACCATAGGAACTTCATTTGTACAACTTTTGTAGTTTAGGAGATGGCGATCAATAAATAAATAAATAAATAAAAACATTCAAAATCTGTTCAGCAGTTCTTGAGAAGAAGATTTTTGAAGGTATTGACCATATACATGTATGGTAATGGCGGCCATGTTAGATGTCGCATTGACCTAATTTGTAACATTTTGGAATAATTTGACCTTAGTATCATCCATGTGAAATTTGGTCAAAATTATCCAAGGATAAGTCATTTGCTTTAAGGATAAGTCATTTAACGAAGAGCTAACTGACGGACATAAAACGGTCACAATAGCTCACTTTCAGACTTCGGCTCAGGTGAGCTAAAAACTGTCATTGAATCAATGATGAAATAACAAAAGTGAAAAGCAAAAACTGTTAATTGTTGTCATTTACAACAGAATCTTATATGACTTAAGTAATGTATTGCACAGAAATGAAAGGAGACAAAAATACCATTTAGAACGCATTTTTGACAGTTGAAAATATTTCAACTTGCCAAAAAAAGCACATGGGGTGAACAATATAATTTCTACCCCTGATTGCGCTAACATTTCTCTGAAAGATGTTGCTCCTTAGTATCTTCTTCAACTTGTTTAATGTCGTCAGAAGATTTTTCAACCACTTTTGTGTAAAATTGATCAGAAATATGTGCCCGTCTTTCCGCGCCAACATCTTTGGTATCTATTAAAACTGACTGTCCATACTCTAATTTTGCTTTTTTACTTGGTTCTGTGCAGCTCTTTTGATTCGTCTTTCTTTTCTGATTGTTGGCCTTTTCTGTGTGTTGTGTCTTGAATGAGTTTTCCAAGTGATTTGCTTTCTGCCGGAATGTCTCAACAAAAAACTTCTCTGGCTGTTTTTCTGTGATTCTTTGGTAGGCTATTGGTGACCAAGCTTTTGCGCAGTGCACATCTAGTTTGCCAAGAACCCCGATTACATCGGTTTACCATCTTACTGTCTGATTACTGGCAACTAGGTGTCATAAACGACATAGTTATAAGGTTAGACAATTACAATTTACAATGAGTATTTATCTAAACCGTCTCGAGTACATACTCAACCAACAAATCCATACTTAAACCATATACAAGAAACCATAAATACCCTTCATCTAAGTTCAGCAATAAGGCGTAACAAGTTTGATGCTTAGCAAACTGTGAGTAGTATATACATGTCAATGGGTGGGATTATCTATTTCACTCTAGGTATACGGCTGACAATGGCGTGACTAGTGAGTCTTACGTGTGCACTTACTACCCATACACGGTAGTATAAGTCACTGACTACCCATACATATTACAACTAAGAAAACCTAGTATACATATCGTTGTTAATTTATCTGTTTTGGGAAAAGTATTTAAGATAGCTGGCTATTTCAAAGACGAGTTGAAAGACAATTCTGTATTCTATACAGTGATTGCGTTTTAGCTTTACTAAAAACGAAGTAAATAACAAAAAATACCTTCGTTAGACCGTATGTGAAACTGCGACAGTGACGTGTCTCGCCAAATTAAAAAAATAAATATATATATACATACATATCGTTGCTGATTTGCTGATTTTGGGAACATATTTTGAGTTAGCTGGTTAATTCAGAGACATGTTAAAAGCTAATTCCTGCTTCTATAAAGTGATATCTGTTTTATCTTTACTAAAACCGAACTAAATAACAAAATATTCGTTCGTTTATCCGTCATAATTCGAAACTGCGACAGAAACATGACACGGCAAACTCTTAATACATATATATATATATATTCAGATCGTTGCTGATTTGGTTCTTTTGGAAAAAGTATTTAAGCTACCTGGCCAAATTAAATACGAGCTGAGAGATTATTCTTTATTCTATAATGTGACTTCTGTTTTAACTTTAATAAACGAAATAAATAAGATGACCGTATGTGAAACTACGACAATGATCATGTGACTCGGCAAATTGTACATATACATGCATAATGATATCATGTAAGTACATAAGTTAGCTGGCTCATTAGGTAACTCGACTTGATTTTGGCTTCAGTTGTCTTCAGTTGTCTTGTTTAATTAAACTATGATGGTCGTGTTAATGACTTTTACACGTGTTGGTGTACCTTAAAACTCTAGTTCGGTTCTGTTTGTATACAAGTCAATTATGTATTGCATTTAACAAAAGTATGGAGTTACAGATATGCAAAATCAGCCTAGAACCTTTTCACAGCCCACTTAGTCTGCGTGCAAAAGGGGTTGTTTACATGTGCAGTTTTTAGAGCCATTCACTGTAACTGCCAGGCATGTATATAGCTGATGTAATTGATAAGACACACACCTTCAATCTTCCACCACGGGCATAAACACAGTGACATAAACATTCCAATGTACGTTATGTAACAGGGCATTCAGTCAACGAGACCGTCACGATAATCATATGCGTACACACACTGGCGGAAATTAGTTTAAATGTACAGTATGTAACAAGACATTTGCATATAAATACCATCTCATGAGACACAGATTAACACACACTGGCGAGAAGAAGCCATTAAATTGTACGGTATGCAACAAGTCCATGACATAACGAGGAAATCGCAATAGTCACATGTTAATACACACTGGCGAGAAGCCATTCAATTGTACAGTATGTAACAAGTCATTCACAGTACGAGGACACCTCAATAGTCACATGTTCACGCACACTGGAGAGAAGCAGCATACATGTACAAAATGTGATAAATCATTCACACGACTAGAAAGTATCAAGAGTCACATGCTAACACACTCTGGAGAGAAGCCGTATACATGTACCATATGTGACAAGGCATTTAGACTGCGATCACATCTCAGAGGACACATGCGTATACACACTGTTGAGAAGCCGCATACATGTACCATATGTGACAAGGCATTTAGACTGCGATCACATCTCAGTGGACACATGCGTATACACACTGGTGAGAAGCCGCATACATGTACAATATTTGACGACTCATTCAGACTGTGATCACATCTCAGTGGACACATGCGTATACACACTGGTGAGAAGCTGCATACATGTACAATATTTGACGACTCATTCAGACTGCGATCACATCTCAGAGGACACATGCGTATACACACTGGTGAGAAGCCGCATACATGTACAATATTTGACGACTCATTCAGACTGCGATCACATCTCAGTGGACACATGCGTATACACACTGGTGAGAAGCCGCATACATGTACAATATTTGAGGACTCATTCAGACATCAAAAAGCTCTAAAAAAGCACATGTTAATACATAAGGCTTAAACGCTATTTTGTGAAATTATGTAACAATGTATTTTCACATCGAGTATCACACATGTAAGAACACACTTGTGTAAAGTCATAAAGAGTACAGAAAGAGAAAAGGCATTCTCTCGTCGATATAATCTCAATATACATATGTTTTTACAAACTGGCGATAAAATATATACGAGGCAGTTGTCTAAAAACGTATTTGCAATCACATCTGATCACCTTTCTATGTGCATATTTACACCAGCTAAGCCTTTCAAGCATAGGAATGTGGGATATGTCATTCAGACAGTCTCAAAAACAGATGTGCACATAGACTGTTAATGCGTGCATTATGGGAACCATCATTCAAATCATCTGAGCATCTGAGAACAACTGTGAATAGAGGAACACATACATGCATATACACACTGCAGAAAAATTAACACATGCATATACATACTACAGATAAAGGAACTCGTGCATATACATACTGCAGAGAAATGAATACATGCACATATTTACTGCAGAGAAACGAACACGTGCATGTACATACTGCAGAGAAATTAATACATTCTTATACATAATGCAGAACAATGAATACATGCATATACATACTGCATAGAAAGGAACACAATGCGTATACATACCGTAGAGAAAGGAACAAATGCCTATACATACTGTAAAGAAGGGAACACATACGTATACGTACTGCAGAGAAATGAACACATGAGAATGTATTCTGCAGAGAAAGAAACACACTTATATTGATACTGCAGAGAAATGAACACGTGTATATGTACATATGCGTCTACGTATTGCAGATAAAGAAACACATGCGTATACATACTGCAGAGAAATGAACACGTGTATACGTTCTGCAAAGAAAGGAACACATGCATATGTACACATGCGTCTACGTATTGCAGATAAAACACATGTGTATACATACTGCAGAGAAATGAACATGTGCATATACTTACTGCAGTGAAGACGGTTACAAGTTATGAATGTGTATTCTTTTCAGGTAAAGGCTTACACATGCACATGGTTATCCGTGCTGGAGAGTTGATGTAAATGGCAAGATTATTGCAGGATTTGTACAATCATCATAATTATGTTGTCTGATACTATGTATATGTCGTACAGTGACATATCTCACACATGGGTGTACATATATTGGTGAGAGATCGTGGATGTGTAGTACAGTGACAAATCTCACACATGGGTGTACATATATTGGCGAGAGACCGTGGATGTGTAGTACAGAGACATATCTCACACATGGGTGTACATATATTGGTGAGAGACCGTGTATGTGTATTACTGTGACAAATCTCACACATGGGTGTACATATATTGTTGAGAGACCGAGTATGTGTAATACTGTTCAGACTGAGAGACTGTTCATGTATAATACAGACTCAATTACATGTATCATACATGGATGTACATATATTGGTGGTGAGAGATCGATTATATGTAATACTGTGGCATATCCATACTTGGTTGTACATATATTGATTATAGATCGATTATATGTAAAACAGTGTATCACAGATTGGTATACATACATGTAGACCGTTTGTGTGTAATACTGTGACATATCTCACACATGGTTGTACATATATTGATGAAGGACCGTGTGTGTGTAATACTGTGAAATATCTCACACATGGTGGTACATATATTGACGACAGATCGTGCATGTGTAATACTGTGACATATCTCACACATGGTTGTACACACCGTTTATGTGTAATACTGTGAATCTCAAGACACATATGATATACCACTATGAAGAGATGTATACATGTATATCACGGATTTGTCGTGTACGTCCTGCAAGCTCATTACTTGTGAGGCACAATCCGTAGATAACATAGTTTGAGGTAAAGGTGGTTGCTGTAGATACATTACAATTTAAAAGTATATATGCTTTTCGTGGGTAATTAATTGAGTGTCGTAGACAAATTATTATGATTGCAAATGCATATACTCCCATAGATAAATCAGTGCTGAAAATGCCCGGATATTGTAATTAAATCAGACTTAAAAGTATGGTAGTCCAAATATGAGAGAAGATGTGAAGATTGAACGTCATTTTTATATAAGAAAATGCTTGTAATATTATATTACTAAATGTTTCACACTGTCTTCACACTGTTCATTATGTGCTGAGATAAAAATGTATGTTAAAAGAAATATTATTGGAAAAGACGGAAGTAGGTTTAAAATTTTGGAACTTATAAGTTATAGAGTATAGTGAAAATTAAAATATTATAAAACGACTGAATATCTAATAGTGCTCAATTAGTCAGATAATATTACTGGGTATCCAAACACATTCTTATTACAGATAATAGTACTGGGTATCCGAACACATTCTTATTACAGATATATGTAATGGGTGTCCATACACATTCTTATTACAGATAATAGTACTGGGTGTCCATACAGATAATAGTAATGGGTGTTCAAACACATTCTTATTACAGATAATAGTACTGGGCGTTCAAACACATTCTTATTACAGATAATAGTACTGGGCGTTCAAACACATTCTTATTCAGATGATAGTACTGGGTGTCCAAACACATTCTTATTACAGATAGGTATTTATATATATTTATCCACGTTTATATATATGTTCGTTGAATACACACCTGACAGCTAGACCAGATAGGTATCTGTATAAGCTGAACAGCGGTTAAATTGATACATAGCTTGATCTTCGTTTTCTGAAAATATGTCACCTTTAAATGTAACGGACATGGTTTATGATATTAAGTTAGTATATAACATTCGATAAGATAGTGAAATGTATATTACTTTTACTGACTTGAAGAGCCTCAGGAAAAAGTCGGGTATGTTTGGAAAAAGGAGTCATTTCGAAAATAATTATTGTCTACGAATATATTTCTTTCCAAATCTTCTGATTAATAATTATGTTAGCAAATATCATGTACTTCAAGACTGTGAAACAAAACTATTTTAACACGCCAGTGTACTTGTTGTTTGTAGAACAATGCAAATGATGTATTTTGGAGCGAAAAAGGCACACATTTTGTCTTTAACTGTAAAAACTACATTTATTTCGCAATTTGAGTTTTCGTATTGTAATATTTCTTTGAAAAATGTGATTGGAAATTTAGAGCACGTGGTTAGGTTTGGGTAAATGTTTAGGTGTATATAATATTTTTTATAAGACTGGAATAATCCCTAACATGTAGTGCTAAACCTCCTTATTACTTGGTGTAATCGGTGTCGTACAGAGTAGTTTTTCCTTCCCCTAGAGTTTAAGATGAATGATTAAGTATGTATATCTGAGACTTTATTATTTGTATATTGTCAGAATATCTACTGAAACACATAATTCATGCATCAGGTTAATAAGTTAATATAAATAATGTCATGTATTCATGTTTTTGTTCTTCAATTTTCCTATGATTCATCTGCTGGGCTGTTTCGAAGATAGTGCAGTGTTTGATAGATTTGACGTGAACTCCAGTTAGTTCTATTGAAAATATTCTTGTATTCCCTTCGAGGTAGCCCACAGGCCATGATGTCTTTTAAAAGTCGGATTCCAAACTACATTTTTCAACTGTTGCACATTAGACGGTTTAGCGGTGTATGCACTGGGATTTGATTGTCCTGATGTTATAAAATGAAACTTTAATAACAACACTTGGTTAATAATCCCATTGATGTTTGAGTACATAGAGCAGCCGTACAATTTGATCATACTGAATTGCATCTAAATGAGTTTAATTATTATTATAATACGGTTAACGAATGTCCGGATTTTATAAAATGAAACTTTAATATTGACACTTGGTATATAATATCATTGATGTTTGAGTGCATACAGCAGCCATACAATTTGATCATACTGAAGTGTATCTAAATGAGTTTATTATTGTAATACGGCTAACGAATGTCCGGATTTTATAAAATGAAACTTTAATAACGACACTTGGTATATAATATCATTGATGTTTGAGTGCATACAGCAGCCATACAATTTGATCATACTGAAGTGTATCTAAATGAGTTTAATTATTATTGTAATACGGCTAACGAGTGTCCGGATTTTATAAAACGAAACTTTTAATAACGACACTTGGTAAATAATATCATTGATGTTTGAGTGTATGCAGCAGCCATACAATTTGATCATACTTAATTGTATCTAAATGAGTTTATTATTGTAATACGGTTAACGAGTGTCCGTATTTTATAAAACGACACTTGGTGGATAATACACTCAGGTTTTATTTAGGATTGATGCAAATGAAGTGGAGATTGCGGATGGGCTCTAGGATCCTACACAACGCTTCCAATAATCACTTGACTTTTAGACAAAGGGAGATCATTTTGACAAGATCTCAGAAAGGCACTGGGGATTACCGGAAATAAATGACTTAAATTTCACAAATATGAAGGTTAGCTAACCGCTATTCGATACTTTGGGGTTTTACATATATTTTATTTGATCTAGTTATTTGACTTCCCGGGAAACCCGCGTTGATCAATTTGTAAAATGCGGAGTACCAAGAATGTATTAGGGGTTATATTAATGCCCAGCAATGTTAAAGGAATATGTTCTTTATTTAAAGAAAGATTCATTATTTCAATTTAGTTGGGTACAATTAGCTTTTGCCAGATTTAAAGCTACTTCGTCTAGGAATTAAGTGAAAAAGGAAGAGTATGTTCACAACAATGATGATTTGACTACATACTAGAACCAAACTCAGTTGTGGTGGTCTGTGATGGTGATTGTTGACTTGTCTTGGTTAACGACGGCCATTTCGGATTGCCACAACTTATTAACGACCGATTTAAATTGCGACCCCGAGATAAGAGTCTACATGAGAATTAGCCAGGGCGGAGTTCCAGGACTAAGTCTATTGAACAAATATTCTGACCGGAATGTATATACACTGAATATGAAACTTCATGAAACTTTAAAGTATTGTTCACACTTAACATATCTTCGACACAGAGGAAGGTCGTTAAACATGACAAATAGAATTTATCGATATTTAAATACATGTAATTTACTAATTAAGACGACTTACCAGTCGAATTCATCGATCAAACATGAGTAACACTAATTACAAATAATTGCAAAGGACGGAAGTCTTAATTACAACTGACTCCAGTGCCAACTGCTGTAACCTACTCGTTAATGACTCCAGTGTCAACTACTGTAACACAAATGACTCCAGTGTCAACTACTGTAACCCACTCGTTTATGACTCCAGTGTCAGCTACTGTAACCTACTCGTTAATGACTCCAGTGTCAACTACTGTAACCTATTCGCTAATGATTCCAGTGTCAACTACTGCATACTGCAACTTACTCGGTAATGACTCCAGTGGCAACTACTGCAATTTACTCGTTAATGAATCTAGTGTCAACTACTGTAACCTTTTCTTTAATGACTCCAGTGTAGACTACTGCAACTTACTCGTTAATGACTCCAGTGTCAACGACTGTAACATACTCGTTAATGACTCCAGTGGCAACTACTGCAGCCTACTCGTTAATGACTCCAGTGTCAACTAATGTAACCTACTTGTTAATGACTCCAGTGTCAACTACTGTAACCTACTCGTTAATGACTCCAGTGTCAACTACTGTAACCTACTCGTTAATGAATTCAGTGTCAACTACTGCAACCTACTCGTTAATGATTCCAGTGTCAACTACTGTAACCTACTCTTTACTGAGTTGACACTTCCGAATATTATCTCGTATCCTGTTTGTAAGCTTAGGCAATCACTATATAACCCTGTGTGTAAGATTAGGCAGTCGCTATATAACCCTGTGTGTAAGATTAGGCAATCACTATATAACCCTGTATATAAGGTTAGGCAATCACTATATAACTCACTGTGTGTAAGGTTAGGCAACTAATATATAACCCATTTCGCGCATTTTCAGTTCATTCCGTGGCTGAGCTGTTTGCGTTCCATTTCATTGAATGTGTTCGAAGAATTTCAAGAAAGTAAGCTGTCTTCGTTATTACATTAACACTTACTATGTTGCCTATGTTATATAAATGGTAGCATGTTTGATAATTGAGTTGTTTATCGTTGGTGATGGCACTGAGATAAAGTAAAACCACCCAGTGACATATATATAAATTGGTAGTTATATCACTATCTACGGACCTTACCATCATTGCTAGTAATGACATATATAACATCCACTGTGAATACTATTTACCACCGGTTTAAACGCTTTAAATCGGCGACATAGTTACACACGCATTAGATGTAACACGATTCACTCATTTGAAAAGAAAATACATGTATATGTCACAGGCGTAATAATAAAGGTCTGTGTGTAGTCTTTGATTTTATGAGTTTAAACATATCCTGGCGTCACGTGTTTTCCACGTTCGCCGTTAAGCTAATTTTTTCAGACTGTGGATGATTTCAGAGTTCACCATCTAAAGATTTGTTGACAAACACAATACAATTACATAGCTAATGTTGTTGTTTTTTTGCTTTTTTAATATACATTTGAGAAATGCGTCGCAACAAAATGAAAAGTCCATAACTCGTTTTCACTTTACACAGTAATTCCAAAACTTCCCTTCAAACAACTTACTATTACAAGACTAATACATCACTGATTGAAAAATGCAATGTTCCTGCACTGACACAAATATGATGACCAAAATGTTCGAAGTCTATTTAAGCATGAACGTTATCACCTGTCTTACACGTTTTCATGTTTGTTACCCTCTTTAGAATAGAGCATTGCGCTAACAAGTGCCTAGACTGCGAGTGTGTTTGTTTGTGCTATGTTTACGGCAAAAGTTTCAAAGTTATTTTCCTTATATAATCGTCTTTTGTTATAAAATATTTCTTATTAATTAATTTAATAGTTATAATTTATTATTAGCTATGTATATACATTGTAATGGTTAATATAGTAACTTGTGCATTATGTCTGTATAATTTGACGATCATGGATATAGTTTTTTTATAACATATATTAACACGCGACTAATCTAAACAACATAATTGTTGTTTCAGCGTATGTTTGTTAAAAAAATAAACCTTGGATATGTTGCAAGTGTTGCAAAAATGACAAATAATGATATTTAATTTTTTTGTTATGAAACAAATCCCAAAAGTAACTTTATTGAAACATTCGTTCATGCAGTTTAACGTTTTATGTGCATGTCACATTAGATAGCAAATGCCTTCAGGTTCATTTTGTCATTTTGTGTCACGTTCATTAAAGTTCTTCATCATCATCCCTGTAATGTTTCAGGTACTATTTGAGTTGCAATCTCATTAAAATCAAACAAATTATAACGCTACGATACTCAACACTACTAAGGATCTGACAACACTGCATTGGATGTCACGTTAGATTGACCTTTCGATTAGTCAATCAGATTTCAGCTTACATAATCGAATCAACAAATCTGTATGTACTGCTTCACTGCACATGTCGTGCTTCAGTCAAACTGTGGAGCAGTCTCGGTATTGAAAGAGACAATGTCCGTAACTTATAAAACTCAAAATAATTGCGTTGACAAACATAACACATCAACCGTTATTGAATATTTACTGGTACAAAACACAAGATTGTTTGACGGATTGTTGCTGCATTGCATCCATATGTTCATCAAAAGAACCATCAATCATCTCTGCGTATTTTGATCGGGTTTCCTTTATATGTTTGGTGACCATTTCTCGTACCACTGCGTGCTTTTCTACATATCCAAGCAAGCACTTAGCAACACATCGGAAAAACAATTTCCGTCCTTTACATGTTTATATTTTAAAAGAAGAACACGTAAGTTCACTCATTAAGGCTATTCCTTGCATTTTATTCTTGAATTTGGTAAACAAATATGAACTGCCTTTTCTACCTATAGTTCACCTTCAAAAATAATAGGTTGCGGACTTGGTTTTCGGAATATCTTAAGGTAAGTATATGACTTATTTTCCGTTTGGGAAAATCGCTTATAATTTTAGTACAGAATAGTTAATGCCAAAAGACATTTAATCACAAAATAAAAACAAAAATAATTTACATTGATTAAGCTTAATACTTATCTTATCCATATAATAGTGTTAAGGATACGAATAGTAGTATTTTCTAATATATTCAAGAATAATTTTAAAAAGTAATAATACTTACCATAGCTGTTAGATTCGCATTATGACGTAATTCGGCCCCGTCAATCAGTTCAAAATATTTGTATAGTCTGCTAGTGCTGATAACAAGTGGCGAAATACTCGTTGTTATGTGACTTTCTTGTGGTACGGACTATGCAAACTGATAAAATATGGATTTATTTACGGATCGGTGCTTTACGTTAGTGAATTGATTGCGACTTGAAGCTGGAATACTGCGCCGATATTAACAGACACCTGATTTTCGGTAAAATTCATTTGTTTACAAAGGGGACCAAGACAAACGACGAGCATGTTAGTATTTAGTGTGCATGTAATTGAGATTGTTTCGAACGTCTGCTTGACCTCTGAAAAAGAACTCCAGCATTTCCAAAATTTCGCGTTCATCTCCTTTATAAACAATTATAATAATAGAAGGCAAATATTAAAAGTTAACAGTTCCTGTGGTGTTACCAGTCGCTTTCATTAAAGCGAGTTTGATATTTCATCGGGATGTGTATGGTCAGAGTGGTTCATATATGTAAAACTTTGGGATCACCTCAACTTACGCGAAGGAGAGGAGCTACCCTCTTGGTTTTAAGTCACTATAACTAAGTATTAGTACATTAGTGGGATGGGAGGGTGGGGTGGGGCGGCATATAGAATCCATATATTTTAAAATGCAAGGCAACTGTCTATTTAGTTCCTGATGTAGATTTGCCCGTTTAGCTATACGATAGAAAAAATCTGAAAGTAGGCCTTTTGTCCTCTAACCGTGTAAATTATTTAACCGATTTTTTTTTTGCACCAATATTTACAATTGTATCCATAGAAGTGCAAAACTTTAAAAAAGATAACTTATTTGATGATTACATTTTGACTTTAGTCCCTACCAGAACAATAGTTTATTAACTCAGATAACAACAGTGACACAAGAGCAAAATTGTTTTAACATTTTACATGACATGGTGTTATATTCCCAAATGAGCAATATGTTAGAAGTTTGTTACTAAATACATATAACTATAAGTTAACCGATTATGTATGACTGGGATAAAAACTGTGTGTGGGGTGAGGGTGGGGATGGGGCGGGGGCGTAGTGTCTACTTAGAATTATTGGTCCTTTTATTTATAAAGTAATTGCTTTGGATATATTAATTTGACCGAGGATTAGTTTACGTTTTGAAACAGACTTCACGTACGAAATACCAAATTTATTTATATTTGACCCCATTCGTGACAACTTGGCCAATCAGGTCATGATCGATATGTTGCGAATGGTTTGACCTGGATACACATGTAGTTACCCAAACTTATAAAAGTGACAACAGCATTTACGATTTAATAATGACAACATTCTTGTGTAGGAGGAAAGGATAAGGTAGTCAAGACAATTAGAACTTATAGAATTGCACCTGCTATATTCATAGGCGCCGCGTGTTGACTAAACTTGCTAAAACTAGGACACGTGTGTGTGTGTGTGTGTGTGTGTGCGTGCGTGCGTGCGTGCGTGCGTGTATGTGTGTTTTCTCGGGCGGAGTTAGGTTTATACCTCTCATGAACAGACTCAATAAAACCGAGCCTGCTACTTTGATATCTATTTTGTGTTTGTTGCTTCCAAAGGATCTCATTTTCAGTATTTATTATATTTATCTTTAACACGTTCATCTATAGCACGTGGTGGTTTACAAATATGCACTACTATTTCGTAGTACACTCGGTACATTTGCATGTTTAGAGATGTTAAAATACCTCGTGCAAAATGTATTTCAACTGAAAAAAGCAGATCAAGCCTTACGCAACTGTTTATCGCCATGTAAACCGTTTGGACAAATATACTTGTGTCCTAACATAAAATACAATCTAGATTTGAAAAATAAATTAATAGCGGATTAAAAAAATAAATAATCGAAAATCAATCCTGTTACGTTTTTAAATGTACTGTGTATATGTCAGTAGAGTAGACGCTTACCTTACAGATCTGTTAAAATGCGTCTCAGTGACCGAATGGTTAACGATGTTACGATGTAAACCTACGTCTTTCACCGCTGCGGGTTCGAATCTCACTGGGAGCTCGACTTGTAAGTGAGGACGTGTCGATTCTTACGGAAGGCGGGAGGTGTATAGTACTGGTTCTACCCAGGAAAGGTGTGTGGTCTGCCTCAACCACAAAACAAAAGGTATGCCGTCATATATAACCTTGAACAGACTCAATAAAACCAAGTCTCTTGTTTGTGTTTGTTGCTTCCATGTGATCTACTTTTCAGTATTTATTTACATGTGCTGAAAATGACTTAAAACACCATACAAACAAACAACCTGTTTCTTGTTAATTCTGGAAAATTGAGACAGTACGACCATTCGTAACTTCTTTTCTTACTATAACATCTTAAACATAATTTTACAGGGTTTCCAAACAGTAAATCCGGTAATATTATATATGTCATGGCTAAAGTTACCATTGTATAACGACGTTTTTGATTGATTATCATTTCCTTTGTTCAACGTCATTGTTAGCGTTACTGTAGATAGAAAAACAATGTGTTTGTCTTAATAGTAATAGAAATGTACGAAGAGGACATTTCAGACATGTTCTCAACATATGAATATGAGGCTTGATATTGCTTTACAGGTTACTCTGGTCAAGGTTTCAAGGTCTCTTGTATATGAAAAAGAAACAAATGTTTACGTAAAACATCATGCAATAAAGGTGGATTCCAAGATCCTTTGATACCATTTGTCTCCAAAGTTGCTGTGAGCAAGCTCTAACACTTTATATAGAACCATGCTTTTAGTTCAATAAGTTAACTTTCGTTTAAGGTGTCAAAAGTCGAACATAACTGTTTTTATAAATTTGAAGTGGCTTTAAAGCTATTAACTGAAGAAACAAATGTGTGTTCAACTATGTTGTGATATCGTTAGAACATTTGAGATTCGGGTAATGGTCACTTTTACTATAAACATATTTTTGGATTCCAGAGCCGCCACTGAGGGAGGGGCGGATATATATGCATCCGGAAGCTTGTTCTACTCGTACTATCGCACTGACTCCTATGCGTGTTTTGAGGAAATCTTAGCCACTATCAACAGGTAAAAAGGTTGCCGCTTTGTCTTTCCGTACAACTCGGGAACTACTCATGGGATTGCAATACAATTTCAAACAACGACCAGCATAACTCTACCTTCATTCAAATTAGAGTTACTACCCTTTGTAATGTTATACTTATAATTCTTGTCCGGAGCGGAGCATAACCCAGAAACTACTTATGGTACTGCAGTGAAACTTCACTTAATGGTACTAGTACAGCTCCTTCGTGCAAAATATTGAATGAATTGTGCACTTTGGCCTTAAAGCATGAAACTTGGCACAATCATAGATGACATCATATCAAACAGTTTTGGCTATAAGGCCAAGCAAAAAAAATCAAATATGGCAGCCAAATTCGAAATGGCCTCCAAAAGTCCTGAAATTTCACCTACTGTCTTTAGAGATATATAATAACACTAAAAATCAATAAATATTGTCCAATTTAATGTAAACATCTTCTCTATAATAGTAAAATTCAATAAATATACACTTGGTGCTCAAAATGTAAGTTTAATAGTAAAACAAATTTTAAAAAACGTGATAAAAAATAACATTTTCCCAGATAAAACCATATTGTTACGTTCATCGGGTAGTTTTAAATGCTATTTTTGGTATTTTAAAATCAATAAATGCATCATAGATACATGTGGATGTAATAATCACTTATTATCTTCTCTTTGTTCATTTAATTAGTGAAATCCAATCCACTACCAATACCTAATTGGTAATTATTACAACTGTATAAATAGTATGGTTAACTACTTTCAGTTTCACAGATGAATAGCATTGTTTTAGTTTCTGATAAAAATGATATTATTACTCCAAAGTATTTCATCTAAATGGTATGTATTTATGCATGTGCCTTATAGCAAGAATCCTGATTAAATCTACTGTTATTTTAGTCTCGTATTTGTAAACACTGATCATTGATTTAGGTAAACATTATTGATTAATTTACTGACAAAAACAGACAGCCTACAGGTGTCACAATACAACATATACTTTTTGTGTAATTTGATATTGAATGAGTACTACAGTCCAAATCCTTTTCAGACCGAATATTACATGGATATGCAAGCTGACACCCTGCTCCCCGATTCCATCTCTTTTACACACAACTTTAAAGGGAGCACTGCAATCTTAAAACACGGGGAGACCCGTTAGATTTTCCATATAACTTGCACTGGGTGACTGGTTGGAGGGCAGTGGATGGACCTCTTCCATAACACAAGGCAATGTTGCCACATCTGGCAAAGCTGATTTGTTCCATAAAGCCAGTCATACATCACAAACACGACATGCACACCAAGTCACTGCAAACAGCTTGTACATTTTGATGACAAAGGCCTATGAGGCCTTCACTAGTTATATGGGTGACCATTGTTTAACCTTTGAAGAATAACAAGAGGAAAGAAAAAGAAAAAGTCCTCAGTTCCAGTATTGGTCTATTACTTTGCAATTTGAATTGCTAGTATTTGTGTTTGTTAGATCCTTAAGAGAAGGGAATTTCAAGCTATATATTGACTCACTAACTAGGCTTGCGGTATACCTTGTTTTTTTTGCGTTAGGTCATATCAATTATGCTAGATGGTTACCAGTGCATCTACGGGACATGAATTGTTTGTCAGAAAAGCACCCATCTGTAGTCACATAGTTTAACAAAGGCAATTTTGTGATTCAGAAAACGCAGCAGGCCTTTTCATCAATTGTAATTGTTCATGTCCATGAGCAGAACAACAAATGTGTCAAAGATGATGGGGGAGCAGTGGGCCTAACAGCAAATACATCACAGTTGCTTCGGTGGATGGTTTCAGGACCAGAAGTGAATTTCAATTGTCACAGGATCCTATTAAGAATACTCAAAGTATGGAACCAAATAGCATCACCACGAACATCAACAAGTGTTTCAATCTACCTTTGCAAATCAAGTTAAATGTCACTGTCTATGTGGAGTTGTGGAGGAAATGGAAAATCATTTTAAGGAGTATAGTAGTGACCTGCTAGTATTAGACAGTAGAGACATATTAGATGAGCTTGCGATTCAAGCTAACCAGTAGGCCTTATTGACTACTGACCGTTCCAAGTCGGTAACCCTGTCCTCACCACCCTTTCTGTTGTTTTTTTTCTCTTTCGTTGTATTATCAAGTCCTTGTACAGTGCGGACCTACGATGCCATTGCGTTCGGACGATTTGTTTTCTATCGGATCCTATACGTCTCACAACACAGTTAATTTTACATAGCTCTGCATATGTAGTAGGACCCCTCTGGACCACTGTAGAACTTAATGCATTTTCTTAAAATATTTTCTTTGTGAAACTTGATGTCTGTTGCACGAAATATCAAAAAAAAAACACGGGGTTGACCAATTTGCTTTTTTTTAATATCAATAGTTTGAAGAGACCCTCTTGAATTTGTCCATTTCACTGACATTTTCAAATGTATCACTACCCAGTATTAGATTCTCAGATCTGGGCTCAGAAACATTCAGGCATATCCTAACCTGTATGAAATCATGAACTTGTCCCATTCTTGTCACCTGCAACAAAAAAAGAGAATATATTTGCACATTGTAAGAAATAAGCAAAAACCGAATAACACAGATCTTTTTTTTAAGCTCCAGAAAGTTCCTACCGTGTCTGGCAAGGGAAATAACTGTTAAGTGAGACGTATATCTCATGTAGCTGCCACAGTTCGTAACATAGAAAGAATAGGAGAAGAGAAGTTCGCCATGTATGTGCAGGAAAGGCTTAAAGAGAGAACTGTTTCGTTATGTGAGCCAATAAAGTAGAACACGTTTCCTTTGTTTAGTTGTCCAGTGAGTCAACGAAAAATGACAAATGAACTCGCTAAAGAAGAACTGTTCATTATTTTCCCAACTCTGTTTCATGTCAAGTTCGTGATGGTGACATTGATGACTTTTTTCGCCATGAAAACCAAAGCTACCAAAGCTACCCCCCATCTCTCTCTAGCTTTGGTAAGTTGTGATCTGGAACAAAATACCAGATTTGGTAACATGTCTGCAGAACCACTTTTATGGTGGGGCTATAGTTAACATGTTAAAACCTGGAGCAGCCAAGACATTTGCAGACTACTAAAAGCAGGTATTCACTCCCTTCATCAAAAGACAACTACAAAATACAAGCAGAGTAGATATTGTCTGGTATCAGTATATCAAGAAAATCCGGCAATGACACGCAGTAAACGTGGTAACGGTGTACGTAGAAGAGTGCAGTCGGATTCAAATGTCCTGCAAATTGAAAATTATTCCTTCGATTTGATGAAAATAAGGTCGAACTATTTAGCTAACTAGCTACTGAATCTGTGGCAACTGAAATTATTGATAAACAAATAGTGTCAACCAAGGTCAAAGATGTAATCTGCGATCCACCGAGAGAAGATGTATGTGATCTTTCGCCATGTACACATGAAGAGGCAGATACTAGGTTACTGTTGCATGTGAAAGACTGGTAAACAAAACTACAAACGAGTGATGATCAGAACTGTTGATACTGATGTTCTTGAGTAATCAATTGCTCTCTTCAGTGAGCTTTGTGTTAATGAATTGCGGATTGCATTTGCGTTTCGTTTCATATCTGCACATGGAATATCCGAATCCCTGGGTCCAGAAAAGTCGGTATGGTATGCATGCTTTTACAGGCTGTGACCAAACTTCCATTTTCAGTGGTAAAGGAAATAAGTCTGCATGGGTTGTAAGCAGTATTCATACAGATGTCATTGAAGCTTTTCATGTATTGGGCTGTACTCTTTCTTTGCAAGAGTTGGAAGAGAAGATGCCGACTCTTGAACGCTTTGTAGTGTTTTTGTACGACAGGACAAGCACGCGTGAAACATCAGATGAGGTACGAAAAGATTTCTTCACAAAGAAAGGAAGATAATCGATTTACTGTCTTCAGTTGTCTATTTGGGCGCTGAAGACAGGATAATAGCGAGGATTGTGCGAATATAAAAACAATTCAAGCTAACCATTGGGCCTTATTGCCTACTGACCGTTCCAAGTCGGTAATCCTGTCTTCACCACCCTTCTGTTGTTTTTTTGTCTCTTTCATTGTATTTTCAAGTCCTTGTTTGCAGTACAGTGCGGACCTACGAGGCCTTTGCGCTCGGACGCTGTGGTTTCTATAGGATCCTACATCTCATTTTTACTAAATCTGCTGCTTTACTTCAACACACTGAGGGAGTAGCATACCAGCCTGGGCATTGTTATGGTTCAGTCCTAGAAGTGCTATTTCACTATGCCCAAGTATTTGTGGCTGGCAGAGAACCCAAGACCATCTGGGAACCATTGTGGACAGTACTTCCTAAAGCTTCTAAAGCTTGCAGAGAACTGCTAAGATGTGGGTGTCAGACACAAAAGGGATGCAGAGGCCGATGTAAATGTGTAAAAGCGGCAATAAGATGTACAGCACTATGTAGGTGTGGTGGTGATTGAGAGAGAGAGACAACGATTAGCGTACACAAACGAGATATCTTGGAACAATTTACACAATGTTTAAGTAAAGTATGTATGTATTATCGAACGTAGGATGATAATCATCCTAGCTATATGTTCTGCATAGTTGTAACAAGACCACTTATGACTATTCAACTAAGTTATAATTGAAGATTAGTTCTCATAAGGTGTGTAAGTTTGAAAAGCAGAATATGTGCAGATTGTTTTGAAAAATTGTGTAATGAAGAAATACTTGTATTCTTTCTAGTCGTTGTTTTAACACTTTAAATCAATGCATTATGGACCCTTATACTATGTAAATGGCCAGACTTCGACCTTTCCCTTCTGATTGTAAAGGCCGAAAAAACTTGCATTAAAATAAAGCAATTGTCAAATTTTAAAACTCTAACTTTTTAAAAAACAGTTTTTCACTGGTTTTCGTGCTTTAAAGCCGCCATTTTGAATTTTATCGTAATATTAATAGTTTTGACACAATAATAATTTTATTTTAGGAAACCTTACATCTCACACCACTAAAATATGAACATTTGAGTTTAAATTGAGAGCAATGAGATGTCTGTCTGTCTGTCTGTCTGTCTGTCTGTCTGCCTGCCTGCCTTCCTGCCTGCCTGCCTGCCTGCCTGCCTGCCTGCCTGTCTGTCTGTCTGTCTGTCCGCTACGCCCGCTCCGCCCGCACAGTTTTCCTTTAACTTAATACTTTATGGCAACTGATACAGCTTCATTCAGACAAAGCATCCATCGGTTCTATCGATTTGCTTGTTACACGCAGACGGTATTAATTACGTAATACTTAAACTAAGCTATTACATAATATCAATTGAGTATGCACATTGTTTTGTTTCAGAAACCACATTACGACAACATAACAGCATGCAAAGTCGTCTTTCAATAAACAGGGATACAGAGCAATTGCCGTTCCAGTGCACGATGTACAGTAAAATATTTACCCAGTCAGGCCATCTTAAATTTCACATGCGCATACATACAGGCGAGAAACCATATAAATGTAGCGTGTGCAATAAAGGATTTACACAGTCGTACCAGCTTAAAAAGCACATGCGCATACATACAGGCGAGACACCGTATAAGTGTAGCTTGTGCAGTAAAGAATTTACGCAGTCGGGCATTCTTACAAAACACATGCGCATACATACAGGCGAGACACCATATAAGTGTAGCATGTGCAGTAAAGGGTTTACTGAGTCCGGTGGTCGTAAAATACACATGCGCATACATACAGGCGAGAAACCATTTAAGTGTAGTGTGTGCAGTAAGGAATTTACACAGTCAGGCGAGCTTAAAACACACATGCGCATACATACAGGCGAGACACCATATAAGTGTAGCGTGTGCAGTAAAGAATGTACACAGTCGGGCGATCTTACAAAACATATGCGCATACATACAGGCGAGACACCATATAAGTGTAGCATGTGCAATAAAGGATTTACCGATTTAAGCAATCTTAACGGTCATATGCGCGTACATACTGGGGAGACACCATATAAGTGCAGCGTGTGCAGTAAAGGGTTTACTGAGTCCGGTAGTCGTAAAAGACACATGCGCATACATACAGGCGAGAAACCATTTAAGTGTAGTGTTTGCAGTAAAGAATTCACACAGTCAGGCGATCTTAAAACACACATGCGCATACATACTGGGGAGACATCATATAAGTGTAGCGTGTGCAGTAAAGGATTTACCGCCTCAGGCAAGCTTAACAGCCATATGCGCATACATACAGGAGTGACACCATATAAGTGTAGCATGTGCAGTAAACGATTAACCACGTCAGGCAATCTTAACAGGCATATGCGCATACATACTGGGGAGAGACCATATGAGTGCAGCGTGTGCAGTAAAGGGTTTACTGAGTCCAGTGATCTTAAAAGACACATGCGCATACATACAGGCGAGAAACCATTTAAGTGTAGTGTTTGCAGTAAAGAATTCACACAGTCAGGCGATCTTAAAACACACATGCGCATACATACTGGGGAGACATCATATAAGTGTAGCATGGTGCAGTAAAGGATTTACCGCCTCATGCAAGCTTAACAGTCATATGCAAATACATACAGGAGTGACACCATATTAGTGTAGCGTGTGCAGTAAACGATTTACCACGTCAGGCAATCTTAACAGGCATACGCGCATACATACTGGGAATACATCAGAGTGGATACGTGTATCTGAACAACCGATTTGGTCAAGTGTATCATATGGAACAACGGATTCAAAGTCATGAAATATATAAGGACAGATGGTTACGACGTGTGTGTATAGCAAAGTATTTAACATACTGATTTTTAAAACGTCCATGCAAACTCAGGAAGAAGAGAGGTAACATGTAAGAGTAGTCTGACGATCAAAATATGTGTCCAGTAAACTGATTTTAAATGACACATTCGTTCATATACCCCCAATAGTATCCGAGATGAGGTAACCTGGACACCAACAGATATAACCCCCGTCAAGTAGACATACAGTGTCCACCGTTTACACATACATGACAAACTATTTGCTTGAACAACTGTCATCCTGATACATGTAACTTACCCTGTGTGGAAACCAGCCGTACTATATTTAGCTCTACTGGCCGAAGGCCAGCAGAGCTAATAGGATGCCGAGTTGTCCATCGTTCGTCCGTCGTCCGCCGTTAACTTTTACCTCGTTAAGACGATAGGGCATTCAAAACTTTACCAAATTGTTAATGTCAATGAAAGCTCGGAGAAGTTCGAAAACAAGCCAAATCGGACCAGTAACAGCGGAGTTATGGCCCTTGATTTAGATAAAAATGCTATAGATATGAAAGCACCAATTAGTTTCCCCATAGACACCAATGTTAAAGTGTCACATATTAATGATTTGCTGCAAATTCAACTCAAGTATGGATAATGCAGCAGTGTAATGTTCATATAGAAAACTTTTTTTTTCCACTTGAAAAATCACCAGAAAACGTGGGGTAACAAGACATGTAAGAAAGTTCTTGTTTGTTTACTAAACAGGTCAAAGGTACAGCTGTTTTTATTGATCGACTGTTTTCATTGCTCACAAAGTGTAAGCATAGAGTCGAAATTTCGAAAATGTTCATCAGTGATCCAGTAAAACCTATTAATACGCTTCTTATACATATAAACACAAAATCGAATAGAAATGGGCAGTTTTCCCCTACTTATAATGCCCATTTCCATCGAAAAAGGAGGGATTACTTTTTATTATAGGAACTACATTCGACTACACCTCGGAGGTTTACATGTAATTGGTGGTGGTAAACCTATATTATGCCTCGTTAAAACGATAAGGCGTTCATTTGTTATAACGATTTTCACATAACTCTACTAAATTGTTAGTGTTAATAAAAGCTCGGATACGTTCGAAAACAAACCAGATCGGACCAGAAACAGTGGAGTTATGGCCCTTCATTTAGTTAAAAATGCTATATTTTGCCTCATTAAGACGATAGGGCCTTCAGTTTTCATCTGATCTTTACCAATCTTTAACAGATTGTTAATGTCAACGAAAGCTCGGATATGTTTGAAAACAAGCCAGATCAGACCAGTAACAGCGGAGATATGGCCCTTGATTTAGTAAAAATGCTATATTTTGCCTCGTTAAGACGATAGGGTCTTCATTTTTCATCCGATCATTGCCAAATTTTACCAGATTGTTAATGTCAATAAAAACCCACCAAAACGGACCAGTAACAGCGGAGTTATGGCCTTTGATTTCGTTAAATATGCTATATTGTGCCTTGATAAGGCGATAGGGCCTTCATTTTTTCATCTGATCTTTACCAAACTTTACCAGATATTTTTCCTTTTTTTTATTTTTTTTTTATTTTTTATTTTTTTTATTTTAATGTTTAGCCTCTACTGGCAAAATTCTAGGCGAGCTTATGCGATCACTTTTCGTCCGTCATCCATATGTCCGTCCGTCTGTCTGTTAGCAATTTTATAAAATTGACATCTCCTCTGTTACCGCTTCAAGGATATTGATGAAATTTCATCACAATGTTACTTGGGTGGGCTCCTCTCTGATTCACGTTTTTCGCGGCCGCCAGTCATCCAAGATGGCCGCCATGTCTAAAACTAGGTAAAATTTAAGGAACTTTCAATTAACATCTCCTCCGAAACCACTTTTTCCATTGTACTGAAATATCATATACATGTTCCTTGGGTTGGCCTCTATCAAGTTTATGTTTTTTGTTATCGTTAAATAATAAAAATGGCCGCCACGGCGACCCAAAGTTTACATAGAGTTATACAGGAAAAGGTTAAGAATTACATCTTCTCTGAAACCGCCTGAAAGATTTTGATGAAACTTAAGCACAATGATATTTGGGATAGTTCCTCTCAGATTTTTGTTTTTCGCGGTCGCCAGTCATCCAAGTAGGCAGCCATGGCTAAAACTATGTCAAATTTAAGGAAATTTCAAACGACATCTCCTCCAAAACCACTTATTCCTTTCTTGTGGAATATCATATACATGTTCCTTGGGTTGGCCTCTATCAAATTTGTGTTTTTCGTTTTCGTCTAATAATCAAAATGGCCACAACTTGATTTGTATTTTTTTCGTATCGGTATATATATGTTTGAGAAAATATTTTGTATAATTGTAACCCCCGCACCCAAAACCCCCACGCCCTCCTCCAACAGAAGGAAAAGTAATCCATGCATATTCTGAATGGTTTATTTATAATGGTTAATAACGTAGGCGACCCAAAGTTTACATTAGTTATAGAGGAAAAGGTTAACAATGACATCTTCTCTGAAACCGCTTGAAGGATTTTGATGAAATTTAATCACCATGATATTTGGGATAGTCCCTCTCAGATTTGTGTTTTTCGCGGCCGCCAGTCATCCAAGATGACCACCATGGCTAAAATTAGGTCAAATCTAAGAAAATTTCAAAAGACATCTCCTCCGATACTACTTATTCCATAACATGTTCATTGGGTTGGCCTCTATAAAGGTTGTGTTTTTCGTTATCGTCGAATTATCAAAATGGCGCCACAGCGACCCAAAATTTACATAGAGTTATATAGGAAAACGTTAAAAATGACATCTTTTCTGAAACTGCTTGAAGGATTTTGATGAAACTTAAATCACAATGATCTTTGGGATAGTTCCTCTCAGATTTGTGTTTTTTGCGGCTGCCAGTCATCCAAGATGGCCGTCATGTCTAAACCATGGCTAAAAATAGGTCGATTTTAAGGAAATTTCAAACGATATCTCCTCCGAAACCACTTATTCCATTTTTGTTACTTGGGTTGCCCTCTTTCAAGTTTGTGTTTTTCGTTATCGTCGAATAATAGAAATGGCCACCACGGCGACCCAAAATTTACATAGTGTTATATAGGAAAAGGTTGAAAATTACATTTTCTCTGAAATCGCTTGAATGATTTTGATGAAACTAAATCACCGTGATATTTGGGATAGTCCCTCTCAGATTTGTGTTTTTCGCGGCCGCCAGTCATCCAAGATGGCCGTCATGTCTAAAACTAGATCAAATTTAAGGAAATTACAAACAACATGTCCTCCGAAAACTACTGTCATCCCATTAAAACAGGACAATGTAAATAAAGAAATCCCCGCCATGATCTAATCTCTAACCAACAAGGCAGCATCAATAGGCAATATAAGTAAAACACAAATATGCTCGTGTAAATATTATACTAAAAACAATAGCCTAGAAAGCCACAATGAAGGTACTCAATGACTTGGCAGACGCCAGTGCAATAAGAGAATAAACCATTAAAGTTTACATACAGTTATATAGGAAAAGGCTAAAAATGACATCTTCTCTGAAACTGATTGAAGAATTTTGATGAAACTTAATCACAATGATCTTTGGGATAGTCCTCCTCAGATTTATGTTTTTCGCGGCCGTCAGTCATCCAAAATGGCCACCATGGCTAAATTTGGTCAAATTTAAAGAAATTTCAAACGACGTCTCCTCCGAACCCACTTCATACATTCCAGAATTATCATATACATGTTCCTTGGTTTGGCCTCTATCATATTTGTGTTTTTTGGCGGCCACGACGACCCACAATTTACATAGAGTTGTATAGGAAAAGGCTAAAATTGACATCTTCTCTGAAACCTCTTGAAGGATTTTGTTGAAACTTTATCACAATGATCTTTGGGACAGTGCGCCTCAGATTTTTGATTTTCGCAGCCGCCAGTTGTCCAACGTGGCCACCATGGCTAAAATTAAGTCAAATTTAAGGAAATTTCAAACGACATCTCCTCCGAAACCACTTAATCCATTCCAATGAAATATCATGTACATGTTCTTTGGGTTAGCCTCTATCAAATTTGTTTTTTTCGTTATCATCGAAGTATCAAAATCGTTGCCATGGTGACCCAAGATTTATATAGAGTTATATAGGAAAAGGTTAAATATGAAATCTACTTTGAAACTTTTTGAAGGATTTTGTTGAAACTTTATGACAATGGTTGGCGTCAATTAAGTTTGAGTTTTTTGTTTTCTTGCAATAATCAAAATGACCGCCGTGGCGACCCAAAGTTTATATAGGAAAAGGCTAAATATGACATCTTTACTAAGTAGAGCGTCTACATGCCCTCTGTGTCCTCTTTTTTTTTTATATACAACCCGATATAAAATGATAGTATAGTGACTTCTGAAACTAGGCTGATACGTGAGATGTATGAAATTGTAATATATCCCAAGTGTAATCTAGGCTGGTTCGGAAGTTCATTTCTGACAATTGATATATACAGTGTTGGAAACATGCTATGTTTTAGTTTAAATCCGGATTTATATATCATACTTGGAGAGGATCAATACTGACATGGTTTCTATGCCGATAATTTAAAAGGTAACATGCTTGACGTACAACGTATGTTATGCAGCCAGTCTCGTGACCTTCCATCTGGAACGAATGACGCAAACTCGGTGTGGAATACCTGTTAAATTATGGCTAGTACAAACGAGAAACCATTCTAAAATGGTTTTATACATTAAGCTTTGACAAATCTGGTAAGTGATAATTGTGATAAATTAAAGGAAGGACATCAGGATTGGTATTATTTTTAGAATTGTCCAACTACATTATTATATATCTAATTAATCTAAATGAGCCATAAATCACTACGTGCCAGGGATAGATATTTTAAACTTGGAGGTAAAAGAAATCGTAATGTATTGCAAATGTGACATGTGTAGATAACACAGATTTGCTCCGAGTGGCAGCTATTTATATGTTGGGGATTTCTCTATGGTCGTTAAAGACTTGTTGTAAATTATATGTTTTAATTATTGCGCTGGATTATAGGAAACAGTTAACGTTACATCTATATCGATGAACTATTTCACGTTTTTAATTGGTAATTGCATAGTTACGTTTTTATTTTGTTAAGCAAATTTGGCCCCAAAGTCTGATGTAATCTCTTTAATAGGTGAATAAATTGTATTATGTATTATACTTCAAATGTGTGTAGCCCAGTGTGGTTCCGGGAGCCCTGTTTGATTCCGGGGCAAAGAATAGGGCCACCGAAGATCCCGTTGGAGGGGTAGGCAGAGGGGTAGAGCCCTCCCCATGTCCCACCACATTAATGTTCATTTTATCATTTTATACGTGGTGCATTTCTTATGATATGCAGTGCTTTTTCTATTATATGCGGTGTTTTTTTCTTTATGATGATGAGATCAATCGGAACACTCGTTTTTTAAGATGTTACGATTTAGACTGCTACACAGCGTTTAAATATAAATGACTGTACATGGAACGCTGTCATTATCGATTATTTATTGGCCAGTGTATACACACCCTTTACGTCATTAGAGGATTTCCAGTTTAACAAATAGAACAAAAACTGTCATACTTTTTTCAGTCCAAACCAAGTGTAATAATATAAAACAAGAGGCCCAAGAGGGCCTGTGGACGCTCTACTGGCTAATATGGCTCTTATGACATCAATGAAGCGAGTGACTATCGTCTTAAAGAGGCAAAATATAGCATTTTTTACTATATCAAGAGCAGTAACTCTGTCATTACTGGTCCGATCTGGCTGGTTTTCCAAGTTGGCCAGTAGAGATAATAAAAAGTAAAAAAAAATAAAAAATAAATAAAAAAATCGAAAAAAAAATTAAAACAAAAAAAAATCGAAAAAAAAATTTAAAAAAAAAATATGAAAAAAAAATAATAATCAAAAAACAAGAAAATAAAAAAATAAAAAATTAAGAAATTAAAAAATTTAAAACAAGCATTGATGTAAAACTGTGACCCCCGGGGCGGGGCCAGATGTGACCCCAGGGTCAGCATTTGAACAAAATTGGTAAAGGACCATCAGCTTATAGCAACAGCAAAATATTAAACCTCTGGCTCTTGCAGTTTCAGAGAAGAAGATTTTTTAAGTTTTTCCCTATACATGTCTATGTAAAACATGTGACCCTTGGGGCGTGACCAAATGTGACCCCAGGGTCACCATTTGAACAAACTTGGTAAAGGACCATAAGCTTATAATAATTGTAAAATATCAAACCTCTGGCTCCTGTAGTTTCCGAGAAGAAGATTTTTAAAAAAAAAATCCTATATAAGTCTATGTAAAACTGTGACCCTCGGAGCGGGGACAAATTTGACCCCAGGGTCACCATTTAAACAAACTTAGTAGAGGACCATAAGCTGATGCTACATGTAATACATGAGAGCTCTGTGCCTTGTGGTTTCAGAGAAGAAGATTTTTTAAACTTTTTTCCTATATGTCTATATGAAAAACATGCAAAACCTCAATATACAAACTTTGGACCCCCGAGGCACGGCCATTTTTGACCCCGGGGACTTTATTTGAACAAACTTGATAGTCTAGGCGTTGACGATCATTTTAAAAGAAAAACTGTTGAAATCTGTCAAGCGGTTCTGGAGAAGAAGATTTTTTAAGGTTTCGACCATATATGGTAATGGCAGCCATCTTGGATGTAGCGCTTACCTAATTTTAACAAATCTAAAAAGCATTCATCTAAGGATCATCCATTTGAAGTTTGATCAAAATTAGCCAAGCGGTTTCTGTCGAGAAGTCGTTTGAAGAATTCCCTATACATGTCTATGTAAAACATGTGACCCTTGGGGCGGGGCCAAATGTGACCCTAAGGTCAAAATTTGAACAAACTTGGTAAAGGACCATAAGCTTATAGTAAATGCAAAATATCAAACCTCTGGCTGTTGCAGTTTCTGAGAAGAAGATTTTTAAAAAAAAAATCCTATATAAGTCTATGTAAAACTGTGACCCCCGGGGCGGGGACAAATTTGACCCCAGGGTCACCATTTGAATAAACTTAGTAGAGGACCATAAGCTGATGCTACATGTAATACATGAGAGCTCTGTGCCTTGTGGTTTCAGAGAAGAAGAATTTTTAAAGTTGTTTCCTACATGTCTATATGAAAAACATGCAAAACCTCAATATACAAATTTTGGACCCCCGGGGCACGGCCATTTTTGATCCCGGGGACTTTATTTGAACAATCTTGATAGTCTAGGTGTTGGCGATCATTTTAAAAGAAAAACTGTTGAAATCTGTCCAGCGGTTCTGGAGAAGAAGAATTTTTAAGGTTTCGATTATATATGGTAATGGCAGCCATCTTGGATGTAGTGCTGACCTAATTTTAACAAATCTAAAAAGCATTCATCTAAGGATCATCCATGTGAAGTTTGGTCAAAATTAGCCAAGCGGTTTCTGAGGAAAAGTCGTTTGAAGAAAAGTTAACGGACGACGGACGACGGAAGACGGACAACACTGCATCCCATAAGCTCTGCTGGCCCTTGGCCAGTAGAGCTAAAAACACGAACTGTTGAATACAATTAGGCCAAACATAGACAGGTTGGCTAGATCGGCGTTAGGAAATGGCATATGTTTTGATAATACCCAAGTCCCTTGGAAAATCTAGAAAAATACTCTAACCCCTCCTGGAAAAAAATCTTGAAAACACCCCCTGGACCCCGCTTTCCCACCACCATCCCCTTCAACATATTTTCCTTCCACAGATATTGGATCTAGCGCGATAACTGTGATGCGCGAGAGCTCATGAAGATGATGATGCGCGAAGTCAATGGATGATTGTCATCAAATGCCTTCTGTAAGGGTTGATGACGCGATGCAATGATAGTTAACCTCAACTGAGATTGTGAGTGATATTCCTCCAATGAGGACTGGTAACGGGCCCACCTTGTGTCCCGGGGGTTGTCTTAGTAAAACCTGGCCATGCTGACGCAGGTACGGGGACCGTCTCCACCGCTCGTAAACGCTAATCGTGGAAGCTTAGCTCCACTCCTGGATATCCAAACCTAGATGGCTTACTCCAACCCTGGATGGCTTATATCCTGGATGGCTTAGGCTGTAATTATACATACGTTTTAGATGTCGGTTGACAAACATAACAATCTTGCATAATTATCATTACCCAAACAAATCATTATTCAATCAATATATGTAAGCTGTACTAATGATGAGTAGCAATGTATACATATTCTACAACGCCATGTATACGCTATGTACGTCGCTGTTAATCGATGCCCCTAATACATGTAATATAAACATGATCAAATTACTCTTATATTACACTCACTGAGTTATGCATGCACGCATGTCAACTAATGACCACATTATACAACGCTATGCATCCGCGTCGAACATTTATTCTTGTCACTCATCTCATTGTTAACTAATGTTAACAATCGTGTATTACAATCACTGAGTTATACGCCAACGTTAACTAATGCACCTATTATCCACTGTTATCAAATTAATATTGTTTTACAATTAATGATCAATTACAATAATTACATCTAATAAAGTAACTTCAAAATCATATGCTAGTCTAAAGTTATGTTTGAGAAACATCAATGCTAACCGGATGTCGTAACCGCCAAACAAGATGGCGCCGCCCACTGAATACAAATGTACGATAACAGTTTAATAAAACTACTAACCACATGTTGCCTATGAAATTTGCCGTCCAGTCTCTGTTCCAACAAAGTACTATCGATCATCCCGGCGAGAGCTAGAATACAATGGGTTTTATAGCAAACATTACGCCCAAATCATTATTTCCCCCGTTCAGTCCGTGACAAACGTGGCTAAATCTTCAGTATTGAATCTACACGAGAGGCCCCTTATACAATTTTGCCGTTTAAGGAAAATATACCTATACGTTTACATGCATTAGCACAAAACTAAACTTATGACACGGCCTCTCTGGCGGCCACTTAAAATGTGCACGCTTTTACGTGTTACATGAATAGATCATGAATATTGTGAAATTGTTTCAACTCGAACAATAGATTTGTGTGTAACCGATAACTTACAAGAGCTATGTACGACCAGTACGCTCTACCCGTGACATTTTGTGACAACATCTCCCCACTTAAAGAAAGTGCTACACTTTTAAAATTCAACAAAATGATAATTAATATTTACACGTTAAGAAACTATTAATTCTTCTGAGCAAATGAGCGACAAAACGTACAAGCTGATCGCTCAATCGCTTGAGTATGTTAAATATTACTACCGAGGGATGCAACCTTCAGCCAGTACAACGACCGTCTACCGGAAAACATCCACTGCAGTTATAACCTAACTATAATATGTTATTACAATTGCAACACTATTCTACAATTGTACACTACCCTGTCGTAACATATACTTCTATTGTATAATACACTGCAATACACTATTGTATTAAACCGGTCATTATGTGCGGCGACTTAAATAGTCTGCCCCAATATTGTCCTTTCCTCGGATCGCTTTAATTTTCATCCGGTAAGGCTGCAGAGTCAGTGCCCACCTCATTAACCTACTGTTAGCTACCTTTGCTTTATTCATATAAGCTAACGGTTGGTGGTCAGTCTCCAAGACAAATTCCTTACCAAAAACATATCGGTGGAATTTACTGACACCCCACACTACTGCAAGACACTCCCTTTCGATAACAGAGTAGTTACATTACCGGGGTAATAGTTTCCGACTTGCGTAAGCCACGGGAAGACTACACCCATCTTGCTCTTGTAGTAGGACTGCACCCACCCCGATATCGGAGGCATCCGTTCTGAGGATAAACTCCTGGTCAAGTTCAGGTAATTTTAGTATTGGGGTTTTGACCAGACTCCCCTTTAAAGAGACAAAAGCTCGCTCCTGGCTTTCCCCCCAAGTTATACTATTGGGTTGACCTTTCTTTGTCAAGTCTGACAAAGGTGCAGCTATAGCCGAAAAGTTTGGGATAAACTTCCTGTAAAATCCCGCCAACCCTAAAAATGACCTAACTTGTTTCTTTGTCTCGGGTCTTGGTGCTTCCTGAATTGCCTTAACCTTGTCGGAGTTGGGTTTCAATTTCTGGTCCCTCCCGACAACATGACCCAGACACTCTATATCTGCGTAACCTATGTGACACTTGCTAGGTTTTGCAGTCAGTTTAAACCGGCGTAGCCGTTCCAACAGATTACGTAGAGCCTTAATATGGTCTTCAAATGTTGTTGTAAACACCAGGATGTCATCTACAAAACTGTCTGTGTTGGAAAAATCCTTCAGGACTTTCCTCATTAACCTACAGAATGTTGCTGTGGCGTTTACGAGACCAAAGGGCATGACCTTGAACTTAAAAAGTCCTTGCGAAGTTTCGAAGGAGGTCATCTCTTTAGCTCGGTATGAAAGTGGGACTTGCCAATAACCTTTACTGAGGTCTAACTTGGAAAAATACGAATATCCCGCAAGTTTAGAGAATACCTCCTCAATATTAGGCATTGGCTCTGCATCAAAGATGGTACGTTTATTGAGCTGCCTAAAATCGATGCAGAATCGAAATGACCCATCTTTCTTCTTAATAAGTACGAATGGGGATGAAAATGGGGCGTTTGAAGGTTCGATGACACCCAATGTCTTTCACCTCCTCATCAACAATTGATCGGGAGTGAAATGGAATGGGATACCCCTTAATTCTAATTGGTTCCCCTGATGTGAGTACAATATCATGTTGCACTCCATCTGTCTGCCCCGGGTTTTCGGACAAGACATCACTGAACTCCGAGAATAAACTACCCATCTCTCGTTGTTGCTCTACACTAAGCATGCCCGATATGTCTACATCGGCTGCTGTCTCCCTACCTACACTAGTGGGAAAATACATGGGACTAGTGTCGTCACTACTGTCTTCCTCACTATCCTCAATAACTGCAACATTAACTACGGTTAACACCCCTTGTTGCCCATTATCGGTTCTACTGATATACTCTTTCAGCATATTCGCATGAAAGGTCTTTAACTTTCCGTTTATCTCGATACGGTAATCCATAGTGTTCACTATCCCTCTAACGTAAAACGGATCTTTCCATTGTAATAACAACTTGTTATTGTCGGTCGGGAGTAACAGTAACACCTGGTCATCTATCTTAAACTTCCTAGCTCTAGCTTTCTGGTCATAGTACCGTTTATACTTGGTACTTGCCTTAACTAACTGACTTTGAGCTATCTTACAAGTCTCCTCTAGTTTCTCCTTTAGATCTAAAACATACTGATATGTAGTCTTAACCTCATCACCATCTACTTCACCTGCCCACATCTCTCTAAGAATCCTCATGGGACCTCTAACTGACCTACCGTACAATAACTCAAACGGAGAAAATCCTAAACTCTCTTGTGGAACCTCTCTAAATGCAAACAATAAAGCATTGAGATACTTGTCCCAATCTTTGGGTCTCTCAGTACACATACGCCGTAACATTTGCTTTAGCGTCCCGTTAAATCGTTCGACTAACCCGTTACACATAGGGTGATATGGTGGTGTCATGATTTGACGCAAAAACAATAACCTGCTTACTTCAGCCATAAGTTCTGACGTAAACTGTGACCCACAATCAGTCAGCATTTCCTCTAGTACACCTAGCCTACTGAACATATCAACTAATGCCTCAGCTACTCTCTCAGTTTCAATTGAGGGCAATGCTACTGCCTCCGGATACCTAGTTGCATAGTCTACCATGGTTAAAATGTACCTATTTTTCCTATCCGACACTGGAAAAATTGGTCCAACTATGTCTACGGCTACCCGCTTAAATGGTGTATCTATCAGTGGCATCTGACCTAAATGTACTTTGGTCACTCGACCTTTTGGTACTGTCCTTTGGCATACATCGCAGGACCTACAATACCTAGTTACATCTCCACTAACGCCTGGCCAATAAAATTCTGCCAATACTCTATCGGATGTTTTCTTTACGCCTAATTGACCTCCCATAATCGACTCATGAGCTACCTTAAGCACTGTCGTTCTATACTGGGTAGGTACCACTAATTGGTGAAACTGTCTACTACCACTATCTTAAATTCTCTGTACAATAACCTATTCTTATGTACAAACTTACAACTACCGGACCCTTTACACTTCTTCACTACACCATCCTTGGCCTTCACCTTACAAGGACCTAATGACTCGTCTTGAGTTTGTGCTTCTATAAACTCCGCTTTAGATATGTCACCTACGGCTGCAGGAACCTTTAATTTTCTATAAGCCTGAGCTTGCTTCTGAACCTGCGCTCTAGTCTCTACGGCATTACTTATGCTACTTCTAAAATCGGACATTACCGGAAGTGCTGAACCTTCTATGTTCCCTATCGTTAAATCAAACATCGGGTCATCCATACATAGTGCCTCTGTAGTCCCTTTAAAGAAAGGTGTTTCTACATCTATTCTCGCTATTGGCACGTGCTCTACCGACTTATTTAACAACATACACGGTGACTGTTTACCTACCAACTGGTCATCCGTAACTAAACTACGCCTAACTACCACACCTGTACAGCCTGTATCCCTCATTACAATTACGTCCGTGCCATTCACTCTACCATCTGCCGTTGGAAGATTTGCGTACGGAAAGAGACATGTTCCGATCTTCGCCATTACACCATCCGCTTTAACGCAACAGCTACTACTCTCGGTTTTAATAACCGGACTATTACTACCTCTGCCTCTACCTCTACCTCGGTTTTGACCACCTCTACTTCTACCGAAATTCCATGGGTTGTTAAAACCTTGGTTCTGACTCCCTCCATTGTTGTCCACTCTACTATTGTCACTAAAATTGTCTACGACAGCGGACACTTTCACCGCTTTCCTACACTCATGTGAAGCATGATTCCCATTACGGTGACGACAACGAATAAAAGGTCTACCTATGTTACCACTATTGCTACCTCCTCTAGCACCCATCGAACTACCTCCACCTCTATAGTTTCCACTCTGGCCTTTTTTTGTTATTACTATGATCGTCCCCTTGCCTATCTCTAAAAGTTCTGTCTTTCGACACTACATTATGAACTCCACCTCTAGCCTCGGCAAACTGATCTGCTTGTGTTGCCATTTCTCCTACACTAGCTAATTTTCTTTCTTTCAGAAATAAGAACAGATCTCTACTACAAACATTGAATAGCTGGTCCCGCAACAAGAAATCTAGGAGGCCCTGATAAGTCTGCGCTACCTTCCCTAACTCTAACCACCTATCTAAGTAATTTCTAGACCTACTAATAAACTGAATAAATGACTCGCCTTTCTCAGGCAGACAAGCTCTAAATCGCTTTCTAAAACCTTCTTCAGTTAACTCAAATCTCTTTAAAAGAGCATCCTTTAACTTGTCATAGTCAAGAGCATCTACACCAGGTAATCTAGAAAATACATCTAAGGCCTTGCCTCTCAATAACGCACTTAAATGAACTGCCCACTTATCTTTGGTCAATTCCTGTAACTCAGCATAACGCTCGAACCGTAACAAGTAACTGTCCATGTTATCTTTGTCAGCATCAAAATATGGTAACTTCGAACCTTTTAACTTCCCAGAATAACTATCTTTCCCTTCAGTTTTACTTTCCTTACAATGTGTCTTAGCTGCTTCCAACTCTAAAGCTAACTTATGCTCAAACTCTGATTTCTCCCTCTCCATCGTTGTCTTAGCCTTCGCTAGTCTACCATCTGTTTCGAACCTCTCATGTTCTAACTGCCGTGCTAATTCTATCTGCTCTTTATCATCATCTCGCTTCTCTTTAGCTAATCTACCTTCTAATTCTAACTTCTCTTTATCAGCATCTAGCTTCTCTTTATCAGCATCTAGCTTCTCTTTAGTTAATCGTCTTTCTAATTCTAACTTCTCTGTGGCTAATCTACTTTCTAATTCTAGCTTATCTTTAACTAGTCTACTTTCTTCATCTCTTTCCTGCTTTGCTAATTCTCTTTCCTTAAGTCTAAATTCCCTTTCCCTAGCCTGTTCGTCTTTAACAAAGGTTCTAAGCTCCTCTCCAGCATACCCTAATTCCTTACCCATTTCCGTAAGATCCTTTATGGACGTCATGGTTATAGACATTGTGAACTACACACTACAATAATTACAATACACATGTCACTAATAATTCTACTCAACTAACTACTAATGGTAAGTCACTGTGTCCTCAGTAAATACCTGGGCATCATCATAGGACAAGTTACATACACATGTGTACTAGCGCTAACTACTAACGGTTATGTATAGATAGTATCTAGCTTCCACAAAACATATACACTACATAAAATATCTTAATTTGATATTGGACATAAACCTTAAACGATCATCGAAATGTGTATAACATGTACATGTATATTTACTTCTCCCATCAATATAAGTATACTCGAGTGTCACAACATGAGTAGAACGTCTTGTTCGCCAACCTAATTGGATACCATGTGTGTATCGAGGGAGGTAAAAACAAACACCGAAATTATTGAGCAAAAGTGCCTCAGACCCATTCGTGTAGACCACTGCGACCTCGCGCCAAGGAAAGAACGGACAAAACAACAGTTTGGACTCACCCTACCCTTGTCGTGTCTGTACTTGTCTTCCAAGCTGTGGCCATGATCGTCGACAGTCGCCTTGATGGATCAGAGGGTGGTACACAATTCTAAAATAATAAGTGGAGATTTAGTATATCATAATAAAGATCACTTATTGATTCTTTCCCTCCGTAGTCGCCCAAAATCCCACTATTCTGAAAACCAGTTGTCACAGGATGACCTTAGTGGTTGGGCTAACTCAGGAAAGAATCAATGACGGTGAATGCATTTACATAAGTTTAATGCACCTTTTAAAATATGTTTAATATATATACAATTATCTAAAGCGAATACACAAATGAACTATGAAAAGAATGTTCTCATGAACGTTTAAGACGTTCTTAGTATTGTTATAAATACTGAATGTCTAAGACACTAAAGTGTTGTTAAAGCTATAGCAATGTTGATCTAGCGCGATAACTGTGATGCGCGAGAGCTCATGAAGATGATGATGCGCGAATTCAATGGATGATTGTCATCAAATGCCTTCTGTAAGGGTTGATGACGCGATGCAATGATAGTTAACCTCCACTGAGATTGTGAGTGATATTCATCCAGTGAGGAGTGGTAACGGGCCCACCTTGTGTCCCGGGGGTTGTCGTTAGTAAAACCTGGCTATGCTGACGCAGGTACGGGGACCGTCTCCACCGCTCGTAAACGTTAATCGTGGAAGCTTAGCTCCACTCCTGGATATCCAAACCTAGATGGCTTACTCCAACCCTGGATGGCTTATATCCTGGATGGCTTAGGCTGTAATTATACATACATTTTAGATGTCGGTTGACAAACATAACAATCTTGCATAATTATCATTACCCAAACAAATCATTATTCAATCAATATATGTAAGCTGTACCAATGATGAGTAGCAATGTATACATATTCTACAACGCCATGTATACGCTATGTACGTCGCTGTTAATCGATGCCCCTAATACATGTAATATAAACATGGTGGCAAAAAGATACATTTCGAGTGAAAAAACGTATTTCCTCTGACTCGTTTTTTTAAAACTTCTGTATTGTTAGCAAATATTTTGAACTTCACGATAATTAAATAAAATACATATTTCACCATACTTGTTTTTGAGAACAATGCAGTTATAACTCTTAAATGTCTAAAAATGCAGATCTTTGGGTTTTGGATAAAAAACAAATCACAGAATTGTTTCTTTAACAGTTCAATAAAAGTTAGGTTTTAACATTTTCCTTTTGTATTAAAATGGATTCCACATGTGTAAAAATGGTCTATAGTCATCAAGGCAAATGTATTTAATGTTTGGCACCCCGGTGTTTGTGTTTTATTATGATGTAACCTAAAAGTATTGGTCAATCGACGGGTAACTCCCTCAAACACCACCACAGAATATTCAAATTTGATTTCCCTTATCCCTTAAATTATTTCTCTGGAAGACCTTGATGATCTACGGCAAACTTAACATTTGTGCGTGATACGTGAATATGATCTACTGCGAACTTAACGTGTGTGCGTGATACGTGAATATGATCTACGGTAAATTAACGTGTGTGCGTGATACGTCAATATGATCTACTGCGAACTTAACGTATGTGCGTGATATGTGAATATGATCTACGGTGAACTAAACGTGTGTGCATGATAAGTGAATAACATTTAAGGTGAACTAACGTGCGTGCGTGGTATGTGGATATGATCTACGGCGAACTATACGTTGGTATGTGATACGTGAATATGATCTACGGTGAAATAAAAGTCTGCGCGTGATACGTGAATATGATTAGTGAATAACATTTAAAGTGAACTAAACGTGCGTGCGTGATGCGTGAATATGATCTACGGCGAACTATACCGTGTATGTGATACGTGAATATGATCTACGGTGAACTAAACGTCTGTGCATGATACGTGAATATGATTTACGGCGAACTATACGTTTGTATATGTTAAATGAATATGATCAACGGCGAACTAAACGTCTGTGCGTGATACGTGAATATGATCTACGGCGAACTAAAAAAAAATCCGTGATATGTGAATTGTCCATGTTATGTCTGATCGTTGCTCCCGTTGTATAATTAGTCTTTCTCGATAAAATATATCATATTTATTAAAAATAATAAAAAAATAATAAAAATACCCAATGCAGTTTGTCGGGCACTACTCCTCAGCACTCAAGTCCTCTCTCTATGAGAGAGACCTTGGTCTGAGGAGGGTTGCTCGTCCACAGAAAATCACGTGGAGGTCACACTGGGGAGGGCAACGGTCAAAGGGATACATAGACATTATGAGAAATATTGGAGCGAAACATAATTGGTACATACAAAGAATAAATCACAATTAGAGTAATATTTCTAAATATTGGAGATTATTGTATATGAACATAAGTAGATTCTGTCTGTATAGACATCCTATCAAAGGTCAGCTAGACATTATATATTTAATAATATGTGATTTGTCCTGGACCGTTGTGCCTGCATTGTCATCTGACTCAAAAATCGCCCCAACGCGTCCACCGGATCAGTCCCATATCATAACTGTATTAATTAAGTAGTTTATAATAATCATATGAAGAATAACGTACGTCTCTGTGTTGACTACCACCCAGAGAGCCAGTACAACGACCGTCTAACCAGGTGGGAGTCAGCACTGAGTATGACCCAAATGTTATTCATACGAAGTTTATATAATATGTTGTTACTCTAATAGAAAGGGTTTACAATTTGGTACAATTATACTGAATGAACGAATTTAAATCAAACCATCAGTGTTTCGAGCCCAGCAGATAAAACATACAAGCTAATCCACTGGGCCGTTCAACACTATAGCTCTAGTTTTAATCCAAAGGTTTGTGTACCTATATTACTATTAGGATAGGTACCATGTCAGTTTAATCCTATCAATAGTCAGCTAAACATGTATAATAATCACTTCCTTCGCGCCGTGAGGTAGGGCAGTCCCAACACTCACTTAGTCATGGCGCATTATATGTATAAGAGTATGTGATTGGTCCTGGACCATTGTTCCTGCGTTGTCATCAGACTCAAAAATCGCCCAAACGCGTCCACCGGATCAGTCCCATATCCTATCTGTATCAAGTGTTAAATTGCAATTCGACCACTTATATTAGGGGGTTTGGGTGATATATATTTTAAGCACACGCAGATTAAATTTCTTTTTCTGATGATGATTATACACAGGATATTGCCATTACAACGTGCATATATATGAAATTATGGACTATATAGTCATAAATGCGTAAATAAGTTAGATTTTTTTTTCGAAATTGGTGGCCTTAACATAATCACTAAGGGCGCTGAAAGTCAATTGCCTATGATTTTTCTGTGGGTCGAGTAGATTATTTAGATTAAAAGGTATAGCGCTTTGTTGTAATTTTAACTTTAACTCTTCCATTTTTATATCGAGCTGGCTGAATTCAAGTAAAAAATTTTCAGTGGTGAATGGGACACAACAGGAAGTACAATTTTTATGAAGATCTTTAATGATATGACTTCCTAAACTCGATGGTAATAAGTTGTATCCCATTCTGAGTCGTGTTATAGCTTTATTAATGATTTTATTATCAGAGAATAAGGCATGATTTCTGAAATTACAACTTAGTCTAGTAAACGTATTAAATTTATTGGCTTGATTGGTTAAATAAATGTTTAATTTTTCCTTTATTTTTTTACGAATGCCAGAATAAACTTCTGATGGTCCGAAAGGAATATCCTTATCGATAGCGCGGTGATCCAGCCCTGCCTTGCATGCAAGGTCGGCCTTTTCATTGCCTGCGATATTTACGTGGGCTGGACACCATTCCAAGTTAACTATGAGATTTAGAATATTACACTCATTGAGTAGGATTAAAATGTTAGAAATAAGGTCTGGTCTAGACTTACTTGTCCTGTCTTTAATTGAAGTAAGGCTAGAGAGGGAATCCGAGAAGATAACTGATTTGGGAGGTTTATTTTGGATGATCCATTTAAGGGACTTGATTATTGCGATCAGCTCTGCAGTAAAAATAGACAGTCCATCAGATATTCTATTTATTTTAATAATATTTTTCGAGGGAATAACGAAGGCAGATGCTATACGCTCTGTGACAGGATCCTTAAATCCGTCAGTGTAAATGTTTATATAGGAACTATATTTATTGTCAATATGTTCATTAAAGACTTGTTTAATAAGTAAATGGTTGTCTTGTTTTTTAATAATGTTTTGTAAAATCTGTAATGGAGATATCAACTTTTGGTAGGGCTAGAGTCCATGGTGGAATATCTCTAGGATTAAAGTACGCTATGTTTATATTGTCTATTTTATAATCCTGCGTTAAATTAAGAATTGTTGTGCCAAACGGTTTTGGTTTATTGCGAAATTTATTTTTGCAGTGTGTTGTTTCAAAGATGTCATTAACAGGATTAAATAAATTTCTCGTTTGGGTCCTGGCCCAGAAACGCAGCATCTGCTCCTCTCTATGTAAATGTAGTGGGAGAACTCCAGACTCGTGTTCTAGTAAATGTTTAGGTGTAGTATTCAGCGCTCCCAGTGCTATCCTTAATACCTTATTTTGGATTATATCTAATCGTTGAAGAAGTGACGGTGCAGCACATGAATAAACGTGGGATCCATAGTCAATTTTAGATCTTATCAGGGTTTTATATAAAATAATTAGCGATCTTCTATCAGAGCCAAAATCTGTTCCTTGTAGCATACGTAACAAATTTAGATCTTTTTCACATTTGGCTATAAGATTATATATATGTGTACTAAAAGTTAATCGACGGTCCCAGATGAGACCTAAAAATGTAACATTGTTATTGAATATAATTTTGGTATCTCCTAAATGTAAATCTAAAGAAACCCTGGAAGAGTTACCAAAACTTATACCTACTGTTTTATTAGGAGATAGTTTAAAACCCCATTTATTAGCCCAATCCCAAATTAAATTAAGTCCATTTTGGGCTTTAATTTGTAGTTTATCAAGATTTTCCCCCTTAATCCAAGTGCTGCTATCGTCTGCAAATTGGCTAATTACCATTCCTGAAGCTTTTATTATATCTGGCAAGTCATTTATAAGTACATGAAAAAGAAGGGGGGAGAATATAGATCCTTGAGGGGTGCCCGTCTCGAGAGTCTCCTCATCCGAAAGGGAGTCACCAACTTTTACAGTAATTTTCCTGTCCTGAAGAAATGCCTTGATGAAGAAAAAACAATTACCTCTAATACCGAGGTCAAATAATTTAGAAAGGATTCCTATATTCCAGGCAAGATCAAATGCTGCCTGTAAATCGAGAAAAATGGCTAAAACTGAATGGCCAATGTTTTTGGCAAAAATAATATCATGTTGAAGTCTTGCTAGTTGATCTTGGGTACTACGTCCCTTTCTGAAACCTGATTGAAATTTATTTATTAAGTTATTTGATTCTAAAAAGTGTTCTAGGCGGACTTTAACCATGAATTCCATAAGCTTACTATGGTGGGAGGTGAGGCTAATGGGACGATAGGATTTAGGGTCGTTAGGGTATTTATTCGGTTTTAAAATGGGAATAACGCAGGCAAGTCTCCATGTAGCAGGGTATTTTTTGGAGGACCAAATATTATTATAAAGGGATAGCCAATTATTGAGGGTGGAGTCAGGCATGTTCTTAAATAGAATATATGAAATTTTGTCCGATCCCAAAGCGGAATCTTTTCTGCTATTTATTGCATCTTTCAATTCAAAGAGAGAAAATGGGGTATTAAGTAAATAGTTTGTGTCATCATCTTCATCTATATCAGTTAGTTTTGTATTAAAATTGTTTTCGAAATTATGTTGATAATCATTGGTATTTTTGCTGAGATTGTTTTTGCTCGAAACTTGAGAGGAATGTTTAGCTAAGAGATCCGCTGTATCTTTGTTCGTAGTTGCAGGTTGGTTTTTAATAGTGGAATGGATGAGAAGGATTTCCCTCTTATTCTATTTATTTTATTCCAAAATGTTTTTGTATTTGTTTGTTTTAAAGAACATGAGGTTATGAATTCATCCCAGTTGCTTTTTTTCGCTTTTGTAATAATTTTCTTTGAATCATATTCTGCTTGCTTAAAATTTTGTAGGTTCACTTCCGATGGATCTTTTTTAAGTTTGTTGAGCATGTATTTACGTTTTATAACGGCTTCTTTGCATTCAGAATTCCACCATGTGACGATTTCTTTCTAGGTATATTATTATAAATAGGGACACTTTGGTGGACTATTTTAAGAATAGCGTCCGTGATGTTATTATTAAAAATATCTATATCTTCTGTAATAAAATCGTCAGGTTTAAGTTGTTGACATAAAATATCAAAGAGATCCCAATCTGCTTTATTATAATTAAACCTATCCTGCTTGTAATGCTCGTGGGAGATCTTCTCCGAAGACAATTGGACTGATAAAAAGATGGGGATCAGATCCCCAATTGTCATTTAAAACGGACCAATGGGAAATTAAAGAAAGCGAATTTGTGCAAAAAGATAAGTCTATGTGAGTAAGGTTTCCCGTCCCTTTATCTAAGCGTGTTGGTGAGCCATCATTTAATAGAAATAAATTGTTTTCATCTACCCAAGTTAAAATTTCTTTGCCTTTATTATTTGAGTTATCAGACCCCCAGGCCTGGTGATGGGCGTTGAAATTTCCAGTAATAATCACATTTTTTAATTTATATTCACTTATTTTATTAGTGATATGATTAAGTGATTCCCTATTACAATTTCTGGAATAAAGATTAGATAAAATAAAGGAAAAGTCTTGAACTATTGTACTTCAATTGTGGTTTCATTATCAATATCAGTGGGGTTGTCAATATCGATGACTTCATAATTAATGTAATTCTTAAAATATACGGCCAGCCCCCCACAGCTATTATCTTTCTTAAAGAATTTAAATTCATGTCTGAATCCTGGAATAGATTTAATGTTATTTTTATTAAATTTAGTTTCCTGTATACATAGGATGTCTACTTCGGGATTAAGATCTAAAAAGAGTTTAATTTCAGCATGTTTGGTATGCGTTAGCCCTCCCGCATTAAAAGAAATAAAAATAGAAATAATCTGCATATTAATACAACATTTTATACGGTAATATTTAACCAAACATGACAACGATAACTTATTCGTGTTGTAATTGTTTGAATGCACTGATGACGTATGCGTTAATGTGAACTCTGAAGTTTGATGTGTGCATTCCGAAGTCAGAACTTTGAAGGCGGAAGTCACCACCGTTTTTTCGTAAAACACAGTCTAAATTACTTCAACCACAGACCTAATTAGTAATAACAAATATTATTATTATTATGTCTGTGCTTCAACTTATAAATGAAAATGTACTGAATCAACCTTGTTTTCTACAGAGCTAATATAATATGACTCGACATGTTCAACAAAAAATGTTATTTCGATATTGGAAATCACGTGTTATGTAAACTGTTCAATAATGTGTTTATTTTTTATAAATGGCGACGATTCATGTAAAGGAAGTAACTAGACAGGTCCTTGCGGACCCAAACTTGTTCGCCTAAAGTTAGTAAAGTACATATCTTTTCAATCCACAACTGGTGGCTACAAGGTTTACTTTTTCTATTCAATATAAATGGGTAAGGTATATTATTAACGATTCAAGAAGGTAGTATAGGCCATTGTAAATTTGTGTTTTACTAATATAGGCGATAATATTGAAGACAGATTATTTTCACTAAAACTTCAAACCAAATACTTTTGACAATAATTTTAGAAAATATTAAAATGCTGATAATTTTTCCAAATACAAATTAAGATTGGATTTTCTTATTTATATTCGGCGAACAGTTTCTACTGTGCATAATTTGTGAACAATTTAATGTTTGCCAAGTATTCGCGAGAACTTTTCGCGGCAGACCTAATTTGCATATCAAAAATGAATATTTGGTGAATACTTAGCAAACTGTTTCTGCGGCAAACTACTGGTGAACAATGTTTTCTAGTCAATAATTTGCGAACAATTGGATGTTTGCCATTCGCGGCAGACCTAATTTACATGTTAAAAATGAATGTTGTGTGAATGGTTGGCGAACACGTTTTGCAGTGAACTATTGGCACATCAGCACATTTTGCATTCAAAGAGCAGTTTGGTTAGCTAAACCTCTTGATTTCTTCATGTTTATTGACTATATCAGGGCTTTATATGACACATTTAATTTATTATATCAAGTATAGGTATGCCCAATGTCATTTTATAAAACAGTTAAGGTAGGTTAAAATTGAAAAAAAGTATGCTGATTTTCGTCGCTGTCGACCGCTGTTCTATTTTGAAACGCGTATATCTTGATCGATTTTTAGTTGATTCGCGAAAAAATTGCTTTCTTTAATGCGTTATAGTGTAGGCTTTGTGTAGGCTTTGTCAGAATAGTTGCTTTAAAAATCAACTCATAGTTAAGTATTCTTATATGTGTAACACACCCATTGCAACACAGGAAGTGTCGGCTGGGGTAGTCGCATAATGGCGTCAATAAATAATTCTCATCTATTTTTGTAAAAAACAGCATTTTCACTATTTGCACTAATTTAAAGTGCAATTTTTGGTTTATATCACATTGCTGATCTATTTGTTACATTTTTCAAGCATTGCCATGTTAAAATTGTGAGTTTTTAATTTATTTTGCTTATATGTAAATGAGTGTATGAATACAATATTATGTATCTCAGTCTTTATGTTTTTAAAGGGAGCATTCATTCATGAGACAAGTTCTTTCTTAGAAGATACATGACCCCATTTTTCTGTGGATTTTTTGGCAGCATATGTGTCATTTGTGATGAGAATGTAAGTTATTCATTTTTAATTTGGGTCTATATATGAATGACAACATGGAATTTAAATTTGAATTCACACACAACTCAATGCAACAATCAATGGGAATGTTACACCTTAAGAAAAATTGACATTGTGTTTTTTTTACCATACCCCACCCATTTTATACTATTGGCGAACCCTTAACTAGATCTATATAACATATATAAGAAATTCATACCTTGGCGTTGGTAATATGCGTATTATATTGTTTGATACGATCAATATTCCAATTCAAATTCTCCTAAAGTACCATCAATTATCTCTGATTAAAGAATATATAACGACAAGATCAATTTGTAAATGGAGAAATGTATACTAAGGGAGGTTACTACACTATTTAACGTGTTCACGTATATGTATAACTATGGGAGGTAACTGCACTGACGCGTTTAAATATTAATATATTATTATGAACAGAAAATAATAGTATTAACTACACTGTAATGAGCTGAGTCGAATTGGGTTTTACGGCACACAGGCACAAAAAGGTTATATATCAGGAATGTACATACCTGGCCACCCCTTTATTTACATCGAGATAAAACTATGCAAAATGAACCGAGAACCTTCTCACCTGCAAACTTGCAGATTTGTACTGAGTTGCTGCACATTCTGTTGTGAATACTTCAGGTAAACACGAAGTAAATCACTGTGGTATTCATGCCTGGTGTAGTCGAAATGAGTTCCCAAATATATAATCCCTAACTATTTTTTGTGATAAAAGGCATTTTTGAGTATTTAAGGCCTGTTTTTCTGGCTGAAATGACTTTATTGACTTGTTTGTGATAGCTAAGAACCATTTGCATGGTTGTATGATGATTTCATTTATCAACTTGAAAGTTTCGAAAGTGAAAGTAGAACACATTTAAGAGGTGCCGAATGAATGCAGTTTGTTTACGGTGTCAACAAAGATCAGAATTTTCTTTTCTTATATGCCACGTGACCTCTACTATTCTCAGCAGTTTTCTAGAGAGGCAGGTCTCATGACTAAGAATATGTAAATGAATCTTAGTTTGAATTTCATTTTGAAAAATGACTAACTAGAAAGCTTGGACAATATTGCATTGTACTCAATGGGATTTGATTTACTTCCGGTACAACTTCAAATTTTCGCTGGAACCAATATCATTATTTTCAGCTATCATTCAAGTAACACCTGAACAAATACAGGAATGACGGTGAAGACCTTTAATGAGCATCAAGATAAAATGAATATGAAAGCATGTGCTCTTTATCACATCAATTTGCACCCGTTCCCTCAAAAAAAGTTTAACGTAACGTATATTTTGGAGAAAGTAGGTCAGAGTGATCTAGTTTTCATGGTATTGTAAGTGCCTGATGTGAAGAAGGTGCTGTTGATGTCTGACGAAGATCGGGCGTGGTAATGCTGCGAAATAACAAAAATAAATGTGCACCGGCCTCTCAAAACTTAAATAAAATGGTTAACGTAACGTATATTTTTGGGGAAATAGGTCACAGTGACCAAGTTTTCAGAGTATGGTAAGTGTTTAATGAGAATACGGTGTTGATAAAGCTTATTGAGTATCGGGTATGGTACTGCTGAGATATAAAAACAAAAATGTTGACTCCCGCCTGCCCGGTTTACGCCAATATATAAGCAGATTTGTTTTTCAAAAACAAGGCTAACACACAATTATCAATAAACCAGAAGATAAACCGGAAACACACACACACATGTTTTCCTCAAAATAAGTATAGACATAAAACGTAGTGTATATAATGACAATTGTATCCACAAATAAGCCTCAACACAAGTCATTACATTAAAATATGTCACTCTATAGCGAGTACAATATTGATACATTGTAAATCAAGTCATTATAGTCACATATGTCATACTACAGCGTGTACAGTATTAAAAAATCAAGTCATTATAGTAACGTTTGTCATACTATAGCGTGTATAGTAGTGATAAATCGAGACATTATAGTAACATATGTCATACTATAACGTGTACATTATTGATAAAACAAGTCATTATTTCACATGTTACACGCATTGTTTCATTTCAAATGTTTCATTGTTTCACACGTTACATACATTGTTTCATTTCACATGTTACACATGTTACACACATTGTTTCCCATGTTACACACATTATTTCACACGTTACATACATTGTTTCCCATGTTACACACATTGTGTCACACGTTACATACATTGTTTCACACGTTACATACATTGTTTCACACGTTACACGCATTGTTTCATTTCACATGTTACAGACATTGTTTCATTTCACATGTTACACACATTGTTTCACATGTTACACACATTTTTTCCCACGTTACAAATATAGTTTCCCATGTTACACACATTGTTTGAAATGTTTCACACATTGTTTCACACGTTACACGCATTGTTTCACATGTCAAACACATTGTTTCCCATGTTACACGCATTGTCTCACATTAAATTCACACGTTAGGCACATTGTTTCCCCATGCTCATTTCACATATTACACATATTGTTTCCAATGTTACACATTGTTTAAAATGTTACACACATTGTTTCCCACGTCACACGCATTGTTTCACATGTTACACACAACGGTTCACATGTTACACACATTGTTTCCCATCTTAAACACATTGTTTCCCACGTTACACACATTGTTTCCCATGTTACAAACATTGTTTCCCATCTTACACACATTGATTCCCATGTTACACACATTGTTTCACACGTTACATACATGTTTCACACGTTACATACATGTTTCACATGTTGCACATTGTTTCCCACGTTACACCCATTGTTTCACAGGTTACACACAACGTTTTCCACGTTACATACATTGTTTCCCATGTTACACATTTCTATACACACTTAGTTTCACACGCTACACACATTGTTTCATATGTTACACGCATTGTTTCATTTCACATGTTACACATTGCCTTGAGGGATACCTTGCCTGAAACGTACATGTGACATTTGGGGAAATAGGTCACAGTGACCTAGTTTTCAGAGTATGGTAAGTGTTTAATGAGAATACGGTGTGTTAAAGCTTAATGAGTATCGGGCATGGTACTGCTAAGATATAAAAACAAAAATGTTGACTCCCGCCTGCCCGGTTTACGCCAATATATAAGCAGATTTGTTTTTCAAAAACAAGGCTAACACACAATTATCAATTAACCAGAAGATAAACCGGAAACACACAAACACATTTTTTCCTCAAAATAAGTATAGACATAAAACGTAGTGTATATAATGACAATTGTATCCACAAATAAGCCTCAACACAAGTCACTACAGTAAAATATGTCACTCTATAGCGTGTACAATATTGATACATTGTAAATCAAGTCATTATAGTCACATATGTCATACTACAGCGTGTACAGTATTAATAAATCAAGTCATTATAGTAACGTATGTCATACTATAGCGTGTACAGTAGTGATAAATCGAGACATTATAGTAACATATGTCATACTATAGCGTGTACATTATTGATAAAACAAGTCATTATTTCACATGTTACACGCAAAGGTTAGTCGTTTCTGGCTCCGAAGTGACAACACCCTCCCCCCACCACGCCCCACCCCCCCCCCCACCCCCACCCCACCGGTTTTGTAGCTTTTCTTCGCCAAATGTCGATGTGTATCTACTTTCTTTTTTTCAGTCATAATTTTAAAGATTAACTACAAAAATATGTAATATATGTTCCATTTTGAAAAAAACATTTTTGTTTGGATTCTCAAGTGTTTTTTCCCGGTCATTATGTTTATCCAATCCATAACTTCACCTTGGTAAACATTAGTCTCTGGTTCTCGAGACTTTTTTGGACCAATCACAGTCTGTTTTTATTTAGCAGACACGCACCTAAACGTGAAGATAATATATAAACATCACATTCACGAGAGGTTGACAGTAAGAATGTCCACCATAAGGATAGGATTATCGCCAGAGGCGAAGCCGAACACACCTTTGTCAGATACTTTTTCCAAACATATCATTAGACTGGAAATAACTAAGAACATGAGCGCTAGTTTATTGAAACCGATGACTTCGTCAGAACAGTACGTAGACCAACACGCACCAAAGCTGCACATGAGATAACTGTACCGATCACCCTGCGATTTAATGTCACTCTGCAATATTACCCTCGCGTCATATAGTAATAAATTACACATAGTTATCTATGGGAATTTACCATGGGCGTTTGATGTGAGGTATAATAAAACACTGTATCAAGGCATACTGTACAATATTCACGGAGTATCGACATATTCTATAGTAGTTTATTCAGCAAAAATCCAAAATACCATGAGCCCCATGAGAATACAAACATTTATACAAGACTGACAGCAGGTAAACGCAATATTTACTAAATACAAAAGTACTATTTCAAAAGCAACAACATATATACATAGTGTAAAGCATACAGAATATAACAGTTCAAGAAATAAATCTTGTAAAATGTATGTTAATGTTATTAGTATTTATATTGTACTTAGCAGTCTTATCTAAAATGCTTTCAAACGCAAGACACTCAGCTTTCCTATATCTTTCAATATATAATTACGTCATTGGTGTACATGTCTGACAACATATGTTGCTATATATAAATCCTGCAATAATCTTGATTTTCATATCAACTCTCCAGTATGGATAACCATATGCATGTGTAACCATTATGTAGTTGAAAAAATACACGTCCATAACTTGTACCCGGCCTCTCTGTAGTATGTATACGCATGTGTTCCTTTCTTGCAGTATGTTTATGCATGTGTTCATTTCTCTGCAGTATGTATACGCATGCGTTCATTTCTCTGCAGTATGTTTATGCATGTGTTGATTTCTCTGCAGTATGTTTATACATGTGTTCCTTTCACTGCAGTATGTTTATGCATGTGTTCCTTTCTCTGCAGTATCTATACGCATGTGTTCATTTCTCTGAATTACGTATACGCATGTGTTCATTTCTCTGCAGTATGTTTATGCATGTGTTCCTTTCTCTGCAGTATGTTTATGCATGTGTTCATTTCTCTGCAGTATGTATACGCATGTGTTCATTTCTCTGCATGTGTTCCTTTCTCTGCAGTATGTTTATGCTAGATTCCTTTCTCTGCAGTATGTATACGCATGTGTACCTTTCTCCGCAGTATGTTTATGCATGTGTTCATTTCTCTGCAGTTTGTATACGCATGTGTTCATTTCTCTGCAGTAAGTATACGCATGTGTTCATTTCTCTGCAGTACGTATACGCATGTGTTCATTTCTCTGAATGTGTTCCTTTCTCTGCAGTGCGTATACGCATGTGTTCATTTCTTCGCATGTGTTCCTTTCTCTGCAGTATGTTTAAGCATGTGTTCCTTTCTCTGCAGTTTGTATACACATGTGTTCCTTTCTCTGCAGTTTGTATACACATGTGTTCATTTCTCTGCAGTACGTATACGCGTGTGTTCATTTCTCTGCAGTATGTATATGCATGTGTTCATTTCTCTGCAGTATGTATACACATGTGTTCCTTTCTCTGCAGTTTGTATACACATGTGTTCATTTCTCTGCAGTACGTATACGCGTGTGTTCATTTCTCTGCAGTATGTTTATACATGTGTTCCTTTCTCTGCAGTATGTTTAAGCATGTGTTCCTTTCTCTGCAGTTTGTATACACATGTGTTCCTTTCTCTGCAGTTTGTATACACATGTGTTCATTTCTCTGCAGTACGTATACGCGTGTGTTCATTTCTCTGCAGTATGTATATGCGTGTGTTCATTTCTCTGCAGTATGTATACCCGTGTGTTCATTTCTCTGCAGTATGTTTATACATGTGTTCCTTTCTCTGCAGTATGTTTAAGCATGTGTTGATTTCTCTGCAGTATGTATACGCGTGTGTTCATTTCTCTGCAGTATGTATATGCATGTGTTCATTTCTCTGCAGTATGTATATGCATGTGTTCCTTTCTCTGCAGTATGTATATGCATGTGTTCATTTCTCTGCAGTATGTATACGCGTGTGTTCATTTCTCTGCAGTATGTATATGCATGTGTTCATTTCTCTGCAGTATGTATACGCGTGTGTTCATTTCTCTGCAGTATGTATATGCATGTGTTCATTTCTCTGCAGTATGTATACGCGTGTGTTCATTTCTCTGCAGTATGTATATGCATGTGTTCATTTCTCTGCAGTATGTATATGCATGTGTTCATTTCTCTGCAGTATGTATACGCGTGTGTTCATTTCTCTGCAGTATGTATATGCGTGTGTTCATTTCTCTGCAGTACGTATACGCGTGTGTTCATTTCTATGCAGTATGTATATGCGTGTGTTCATTTCTCTGCAGTATGTATATGCATGTGTTCATTTCTCTGCAGTATGTATACGCGTGTGTTCATTTCTCTGCAGTATGTATATGCATGTGTTCCTTTCTCTGCAGTATGTATATACATGTGTTCATTTCTCTGCAGTATGTATATGCATGTGTTCATTTCTCTGCAGTATGTATATGCATGTGTTCATTTCTCTGCAGTATGTATATGCATGTGTTCATTTCTCTGCAGTATGTATATGCATGTGTTCATTTCTCTGCAGTATGTATACCCGTGTGTTCATTTCTCTGCAGTATGTTTATACATGTGTTCCTTTCTCTGCAGTATGTTTAAGCATGTGTTCCTTTCTCTGCAGTTTGTATACACATGTGTTCCTTTCTCTGCAGTTTGTATACACATGTGTTCATTTCTCTGCAGTACGTATACGCGTGTGTTCATTTCTCTGCAGTATGTATATGCGTGTGTTCATTTCTCTGCAGTATGTATATGCATGTGTTCATTTCTCTGCAGTATGTATATGCATGTGTTCATTTTATCTGCAGTATGTATATGCATGTGTTCATTTCTCTGCAGTATGTATACGCGTGTGTTCATTTCTCTGCAGTATGTTTATACATGTGTTCCTTTCTCTGCAGTATGTTTAAGCATGTGTTCCTTTCTCTGCAGTTTGTATACACATGTGTTCCTTTCTCTGCAGTTTGTATACACATGTGTTCATTTCTCTGCAGTACGTATACGCGTGTGTTCATTTCTCTGCAGTATGTATATGCGTGTGTTCATTTCTCTGCAGTATGTATATGCATGTGTTCATTTCTCTGCAGTATGTATATGCATGTGTTCATATCTCTGCAGTATGTATATGCATGTGTTCATTTCTCTGCAGTATGTATACGCATGTGTTCATTTCTCTGCAGTATGTATATGCATGTGTTCATTTCTCTGCAGTATGTATATGCATGTGTTCATTTCTCTGCAGTATGTATATGCATGTGTTCATTTCTCTGCAGTATGTATACGCATGTGTTCATTTCTCTGCAGTATGTATATGCATGTGTTCATTTATCTGCAGTATGTATATGCATGTGTTCATTTCTCTGCAGTATGTATATGCATGTTTTCGTTTCACTGCAGAATGCATCCGAATGTGTTCATTTCTCTGCAAGTGTTCCTATCCACAGTTGATCTCTTCAGTACGACTATGACACATACAGATTATTACGATCTGTGACTGCCATGCTACAATCAGTACTTCAACAGCGTCTATCCATTGTATCAGCATGTGTAGTATGGGATGATCAGATTATCTGAATGATGGTTCCCATTATGTACACGTTAACAGTCTATGTGCACATCTGTTTTTGATATAGCATGAATGACAAGTCACTAACTCTGAAAAGCTTTTCGCTGGTGTGATAATGTGCACAGAAAGGTGATCGGATGTGATTATACAATACTTTTTACACAGCTGCCTCTTTTACATTAGTAAGATGTCTCGCCTGCATGAATTTTTTAAGACTGTTTGCATGAGAAAACACTGTTTATGCTCCACTTATATGGTGTCTCGCCTGTATGTGTTTGCATGTGTTCTTTAAGATTCTCTGTCACGGCATTTTTTGTTACTCCACTCGTAACACTTATATGGTTTCTCGCCTGTATTTGTGTGCATGTGTTCTTTAAGATTCTCTGCCACGGCAAAATTCTTTACTCCACTCATAACACTTATATGGTGTCTCGCCTGTATTTGTGTGCATGTGTTCTTTAAGATTCTCTGCCACGGCAAAATTCTTTACTGCACTCGTAACACTTACATGGAGTCTCGCCTGTATTTGTGTGCATGTGTTCTTTAAGATTCTCTGCCACGGCAAAATTCTTTACTGCACTCGTAACACTTACATGGAGTCTCGCCTGTATTTGTGTGCATGTGTTCTTTAAGATTCTCTGCCACGGCAAAATTCTTTACTGCACTCGTAACACTTACATGGAGTCTCGCCTGTATTTGTGTGCATGTGTTCTTTAAGATTCTCTGCCACGGCAAAATTCTTTACTGCACTCGTAACACTTATATGGGGGACTTTTAAGCTTGCTCGACTCAGTAAATCCTTTACTGCACTAGCTACATGTATATGGTGTCTCGCCTGTATGTATGCACTTGTGATTCTTAAGCGTGCTTGACCTGGTAAATCCTTTACTGCACTAGCTACATGTATATGGTGTCTCGCCTGTATGTATGTGCTTGTGATTCTTAAGCGTGCTTGACCTGGTAAATCCTTTACTGCACAGGCTACACATATATGGCGTCTCGCCTGTATGTATGCGCATGTGAATGTTAAGATTGCCTAACTCGGTAAATCCTCTATTGCACACGCTACACGTATATGGTTTCTCGCCCGTATGAGTACGCATGTGTTTTTTAAGATTATTTGCCACGGTAAATTCCTTACTGCACAGGTTACACTTATATGGTATCTCGCCTGTATGTATACACATGTGAGTCTGAAGTTCGTCGGACACCGTAAATCCTTTACTGCATATGTTACAGTTGTATGGTGTCTCGCCTGTATGTATGCACATGTGTCTTTTAAGATTTCTCGAGTTGACAAATGCTTTAAAGCACACGTTACACTTATATGGTGTTTCGCCTGTATGTATACGCACGTGAGTCTGAAGTTTGTCTGACGCCGTAAATCCTTTATTGCACATGCTACACTTATATGGTGTCTCGCCTGTATGTATGTACATGTGTCTTTTAAGATTTCTCGAGCTGACAAATGCTGTAAAGCACATGCTACACTTAAATGGTGTCTCGACGGTATGTATGCGCGTATGTTGTTTAAGATTTCTCGAGTTGATAAATTCTTTAAAGCACATGCTACACTTATACGGTGTCTCGCCTGTATGTATGCGCATGTGAATTTGAAGATTACTTGAATCGGTAAATTGTTTACTGTACTTGTTACACGTATATGGTGTCTCACCTGTATGTATACGCATGTGTTTTTGAAGATTGCCTGACTGGGTAAATCCTCTACTGCACACGCTACACGTATATGGTTTCTCGCCTGTATGAGTGCGCATGTGTTTTTTAAGACTATCTGCCGCGGCAAATTCCTTACTGCACTTGCTACACGTATATGGTGTCTCACCTGTATGTATATGCATGTGTTTTTGAAGATGGCCTGACTGGGTAAATCCTCTACTGCACACGCTACATGTATATGGTGTCTCGCCTGTATGTATACGCATGTGAGACTGAAGTTTGTCTGACGCCGTAAATGTTCTATTGCAAACGTTACAGTTATATGGTTTTTCTCCTGTATGTGTGCGCATGTGAATTTTAAGACTGCCTGACTGGGTAAATCCTCTACTGCACACGCTACAAGTATATGGTGTCTCACATGTATGTATGCGCATGTGTTTGTTGAGACTTCTTGAATGTATAAACACTGCGCTGCACACGCTGCATTTAAACAGTGGATGTTTTGTAGATATATCCATTTGTATTTAAAGGTAACTGTGGACGTTGCAATAGCGTCTTAGGTGGTATCAGTCTGAAATAAAACAAAATAAATCGCATACAACAAATTGATATTTAAAACAGTTAAAGGTATAATGACATGAACTATTCATGAGATCACGCTTGTTGTACAGACTCCGGAATTTCACTTCATAGTATAATTAAGAAATAGAACATCGTTTACTGTGAATTATCGTTTAATATATCACGGTTTGGAGTTCGGGCTCGCGAAATTATTGTTTACAATTGAACGACAAACCGTGATATATTATAGATAATTCACCGTAAACGATGTTCTATTTCTATTCTAATACCCCTAAAATGTGAAAATAACGCACACATCAGAAATTGTTCGCATTGCTTTGCTTACTCTCCTAACGTTGCATACATTACAATGTGCAATGCGCCTAGCTTATTCTCCTAACGTTGCAAAAATTGCAGTGATATATCGTTCAATATAACGAGATATTTTAAACTAGGATATATAGTGCGGGTGTATTAGAATATCCAGTATATATATATATATATATATATATATATATATATATATATATATATATATATATTATATATATGGGGGAAAACATTTATACGGTGCTACAGTTTATAAAAACCCAGGCGCTTTCGGCTTACACCTTCATCAGAGGTACAAAAACACGAAAATAACAAATACGAAACCAAACAACACTAAAAACTAAACTACACGGCTGTTTAAATAAAACTGTTTAAAAAACAACATCGTTTGGCAGCAGTGTTGCAGTAAGTGACCACTTTGAATAGACGCTCTGAAGCCAAATGTGATACTAAAAAAAGAACATTTCTGGTTGGATGAGGTAAAACTGTACGCTGACATTTAGTTATGAAGAGAGAGTGAAGGTGAAAAAAAAAGATATGACAAACCCTACCTATTTACTCATTGGACGAAGCAGATATCAGAATGATTATAATAATATTATCATTGTCAATCCTTACCAACATCAGAAACAATCGTGGTACATTTTTCTGTTACAGAATTAACTAATCCTGCTTTCAACATGTTTCAGGAATACAACCACATGTCATGTTTGGCACAGGGATGATTAAAAAAGGAAGGATTTTGTAATGTAAAACAAATTGTAGAGGTTAAGGGGTCTGATATTTGCTCTTTACTACTCCCTCTACATTGCTATACAAGCTGTGATACAACCAGTGCATTTGTGCGGTGAAGCAATGCAGGCCCATTGAAGATGATTAAAAAGCACAGTGAGTTTGTGCCAATTTTAGATTGCTCGAATAGAACCATGAATGTTGGATGATCTTCAAAATAGTACGGAGAGCAAGGAGAGCATTGAGAGCATGGAGAAGAACGTGTGCTGCGTATATGGCAAACCTCAGCATGGAGAAGATAGTGTGCTGCCTATATGGTAAACCACAGCAAGGAGAGCATGGAGAAGATAGTGTGCTGCCTATATGCCAAACCTCAGCACGGACAGCACTGAGAGCATGGAGAAAATAGTGAGCCCCCTATTTGGCAAACCTCAGCACGGAGCGCACTGGGAGCACGGATAAGATAGTGTGCTCCGTATATGGCAAACCTCAAAACGGAGAGCACTGAGAGCATGGAGAAAAATAGTGTGCCCCTATATGGCAAACCTCAGCACGGAGAGCATGGAGAAAATAGTGTGCCCCCTATATGGCAAACCTCAGCACGGAGAGCACTGAGAAGATAGTGTGCTGCGTATATGGCAAACGTCAGCAGAGAAAGCACGGAGAAAATAGTGTGCTGCTTATATGGCAAACTTCAGCAGGGAGAGCATGGAAAAGATAGTGTGCTGGTTATATGGCAAATCTCAGCAGGAAGAGCACTAAGAGCATGCAGAAAATAGTGTGCTGCGTATATGGCAAACCTCAGCACGGAGAGCACTGAGAGCATGGAGAAGATAGTGTGCTGTCTATATGGCAAACCTCAGCAGAGAGAGCACTGAGAGCATGGAGAAGATAGTGTGCTGCTTATATGGCAAACCGCAGCACGGAGAGCACTAAGGGCATGGAGAAGATAGTGTGCTGTCTATATGGCAAACCTCAGCAGAGAGAGCACTGAGAGCATGGAGAAGATAGTGTTATGCGTATATGGCAAACCTCAGCAGGGAGATTACTGAGAGAATGGAGAAGATAGTGTTCTGCTTATATGGCAAACCTCAGCAGGGAGAGCACTGAGAGCATGGAGAAGTTAATGTGCTGTCTATATGGCAAACATCAGCAGGGAGAGCACTGAGAGCATGGAGAGATAGTGTGCTGTCTATATGGCAAACCTCAGCAGGGAGAGCACTGAGAGCGCGGAGAAGATAGTGTGCTACCTATATGGCAAACCTCAGCACGGAGAGCACTGATAGCATGAAGAAGATAGTGTGCTGCTTATATGGCAAACTTCAGCAGGGAGAGCAAGGAGAATATAGTGTGCTGTCTATATGGCAAACTTTATCAGGGAGAGCATAGAGAAAATAGTGTGCTGCTTATATGGCGAACCTCAGCAGGGAGAGCATGGAGAAGATAGTGTTCTGCTTATATAGCAAACCTCAGCAGGGAGAGCACTGAGAGCATGGAGAAGATAGTGTGCTGTCTGTATGGCAAACCTCAGCAGGGAGAGCACTGAAAGCATGAACAAGATAGTGTGCTGTCTATATGGCAAACTTCAGCAGGGAGAGCACTGAGAGCATGGAGAAGATAGTGTGCTGTCTATATGGCAAACTTCAACCGGGAGAGCATGGAGAAGATAATGTGCTGCTTATATGGCAAACCTCAGCAGGAAGAGCACTGAGAGCTTGGAGAAGATAAGGTGCTGTCTATATAGCAAACCTCAGCAGGGAGAGCACTGAGAGCGTGGAGGAGATAGTGTGCTACCTATATGGCAAACCTCAGCACGGAGAGCACTGAAAGCTTGGAGAACATAGTGTGCTGTCTATATGGCAAACCTCAGCATGGAGAGTATGGAGAAAATAGTGTGCTACCTATATGGCAAACATCAGCACGGAGAGCACTGATAGCATGGAGAAGATATTGTGCTGCTTATATGGCAAACTTCAGCATGGAAAGCACAGAGAAAATAGTGTGCTGTCTAAATGGCAAACTTCAGCAGGGAGAGCATGTTTAAGATAGTGTTTTGCTTATATGGCAAACCTCAGCAGGGAGAGCACTGAGAGCATGGAATAAATAGTGTGCTGTCTTAATGGCAAACCTCAGCAGGGAGAGCACTGAGCGCATGGAGAAGATAGTGTGCTGTCTATATGGCAAACTTCAACAGGGAGAGCATGGAGAAGATAGTGTTCTGCTTATTTGGCACACCTCAGCAGGGACAGCACTGAGAGCATGGAGAAGATAGTGTGCTGTCTATATGGCAAACCTCAGCAGGGAGAGCACTGCGAGCATGCATAAAACCGTGTGCTGTCTATATTGCAAACCTCAGCAGGGAGAGCACTGAAAGCATGGAGAAGATAGTGTGCTGTCTATATGACAAACCTCAGCAGGGAAAGCAGTGAGAGCGTGGAGAAGATAGTGTGCTGCATATATGGCAAACCTCAGCACGGAGAGCACTGATAGCATGGAGAAGATATTGTGCTGCTTATATGGCAAACCAGCAGGGAGAGCACAGAGAAAATAGTGTGCTGTCTATATGGCAAACTTCAGCAGGGAGAGCATGTTTAAGATAGTGTTTTGCTTATATGGCAATCTTCAGCAGGGAGAGCACTGAGAGCATGGACAATATAGTGTGCTGTCTATATGGCAAACCTCAGCAGGGAGAGCACTGAGAGCATGGAGAAGATAGTGTGCTGTCTATATGGCAAACTTCAACAGGGAGAGCATGGAGAAGATAGTGTTCTGCTTATATGGCAAACCTCAGCAGGGAGAGCACTGAGAGCAGGGAGAAGATAGTGTGCTGTCTATATGCAACACCTCAGCAGGGAGAGCACTGAGAGCATGGAGAAGATAGTGTGCTGTCTATATGGCAAACCTCAGCAGGGAGAGCACTGAGAGCATGCAGAAAATAGTGTTTTGCTTATATGGCAAATCTCAGCAGGGAGAGCACTGAGAGCATGGAGAAGATAGTGTGCTGTCTATATGGAAAACCTCAGCAGGGAGAGCACTGAGATCCTGGAGAAGATAGTGTGCTACCTATATGGCAAACCTCAGCACGGAGTTGAATTTAATTGGGTTTTAAGGCGCACCAACATATGACAAGTTTATATGGCGCCTAACAGGCATGAACATGCCAGGCTCATCCTCCATGTACATCGAGATAAAATATTGAAAATGGGCCTAGAACATTCTCACCCTGAACTGCAGAGTTGCTGCAAATTCTATCGTAGAAACTCCATTTACGCTGGAGCTACGTTTATTGTTTTTCTGCCACTGCTCTTTTGAAGTGAGAGATGGCACCTGAAACAATGCAGGGATCATGATGAAGACCTTTAATGAACATGAAAATAAAAAAGAAGCTCTAATGAAGCTCTACTGATTGATTTTGATTTCAGGAAGTATTCGCTACAGACTTGTTTTTTGAAAATCTATTTTTAGCCGTGGCGGCCATCTTGAATTTCCGGCCGACCTGAAATTTTGCTAAGATCAATAAGACATTAAGAGCAACATTCCTGTGAAGTTTCATGAAAATCCGTCGGGTAGTTTCAAAGAAGTAGTCGCTACAAGTTTTCATTATATAACTCTATGTAAACAAAGCAGCCATGTTTAAGGTCAAATCAAAACGATAAGGACCAAAACATGTCATACTGATCATTTTAGAAAAAGTCCCATATCAATATCTCTTATTGTTTTGAAGAAGTAGTCGCTACAAACTTATTTATTTTAAATCTATTTTTAGCTGTGGCGGCCATCTTGAATTTCCGGCCGACCTGAAATTTTTCTAGGATCAACTAGACATCAAGAGCAACATTCCTGTGAAGTTTCATGAACATCCGTCAAGTAGTTTCAGAGGAGTAGTCGCTACAAGTGTTTACTATATAACTCTATGTAACCAAAGATGGCCACTGGCAGCCATGTTAAACGTCGAATCAAAATAATTTTCCACAAGGATCTACATCATGTCATGCTGATCATTTTAGAAAAAGTCCCATATCAATATCACTTATAGTTTTCAAGAAGTAGTCGCTACAAACTTATTTTTTAAAAATCTATTTTTAGCTGTGACGGCCATCTTGAATTTCCGGCCAACCTGAAATTTTGATAGGATCAATAAGACATCAAGAGCAACATTCCTGTAAAGTTTCATGACAATCCGCCAAGTAGTTTCAGAGGAGTAGTCGCTACAAGTTTTTACTATATAACTCTATGTAAACAAAGATGGCCGCTGGCAGCCATGTTTAACGTTGAATCAAAACGATTTTTGACTAGGATCAACATCATGTTATGCTGATCATTTTAGAAAAAGTCCCATATCAATATCACTTATAGTTTTCAAGAAGTAGTCGCTACAAACTTATTTTTTAAAAATCTATTTTTAGCTGTGACGGCCATCTTGAATTTCCGGCCAACCTGAAATTTTGATAGGATCAATTAGACATCAAGAGCAACATTCCTGTAAAGTTTCATGACAATCCGCCAAGTAGTTTCAGAGGAGTAGTCGCTACAAGTTTTTACTATATAACTCTATGTAAACAAAGATGGCCGCTGGCAGCCATGTTTAACGTTGAATCAAAACGATTTTTGACTAGGATCAACATCATGTTATGCTGATCATTTTAGAAAAAGTCCCATATCAATATCACTTATAGTTTTCAAGAAGTAGTCGCTACAAACTTATTTTTTAAAAATCTATTTTTAGCTGTGACGGCCATCTTGAATTTCCGGCCAACCTGAAATTTTTCTAGGATCAACTAGACATCAAGAGCAACATTCCTGTAAAGTTTCATGACAATCCGCCAAGTAGTTTCAGAGAAGTAGTCGCTACAAGTTTTTACTATATAACTCTATGTAAACAAAGATGGCCGCTGGCAGCCATGTTTAACGTTGAATCAAAACGATTTTTGACTAGGATCAACATCATGTCATGCTGATCATTTTAGAAAAAGTCCCATATCAATATCACTTATAGTTTTCAAGAAGAAGTCGCTACAAACTTGTATTTTAAAACTCTATTTTTAGCTTTGGCGGCCATCTTGGATTTCACATCAACATGAATTTTTGCTAGGATCAACTAGACTTTATGGGCAACATTTCTGTAAAGTTTCATGAATATCCATCCAGTAGTTTCAGCTGTGAAGTCGCTACAAATAAAAGTTTACGGACAGACGGACAGACGGACAGACAGACGACGGACGCCGCACCACGGCATAAGCTCTGCTGATCTCTGATCAGTAGAGCTAAAAATGAATTTGGAGGAGTTCTACCCCTCTGCCTACCCCTCCAAATGGATCTGCAGTAGCCCCATTCTTTGCCCCGTGACAAAACGGAGGCCCCCGGGACCACACGGGGCTAGCACGGAGAGCATGGAGAAGATAGTGTGCTACCTATATGGAAAACCTCGGCACGGAAAGCATGGAGAAGATAGTGTGCTGCCTATATGGCAAACCTCAGCACAGAGAGCGTGGAGAAGATAGTGTGCTACCTATATGGCAAACCTCAGCACGGAGAGCATGGAGAAGAGAGTGTGCTACCTATATGGCAAACCTCAGCACGGAAAGCATGGAGAAGATAGTGTGCTGTCTATGACAAACCTCAACACGGAGAGCAAGGAGAAGATAGTGTGCTAACTTTATGGCTAACTTCAGCACGGAGAGCACTGAGAGCATGGAGAAGATAGTGTACTGCCTATATGACAAACCTCAGCAGGGAGAGCACTGAGAGCATGGAGAAGATAGTGTGCTGAAAACATGGCAAACCACTGAGAGCATGCAGAGGATAGTGGGCTGCCTATATGTCAAACCTCAGCACGGAGAGCACTGAGAGCTTGGAGAAGATAGTGTGCTGCCTATGTTGCCTATATGGCAAACCTCTTTTCATGGAAACAATATGGAAAAGTCGTGAAAATTATATGCAAACTTCATTTCGTTCAATGTTTGCAGATTAGTATAAACAGTATATAAAGGAACAAGAGCATACACATCCATGTTTATATTTGATACTTACATGTCGTATTTAAATAATTTGATATAAACTTAATTGGTAACGTACGTAACGTTTAATACATGAGGTAACACGTATTAGAATTGACATACTTCCATGTTTGCTCAAACTTTGTTATTACCATCGATAACAAATGTTAGTGTCTAAACGAATGTTGTAATAACATCTTTATTAGTTAATTGGCAGATTTTTCGAGATTTCTGGTAACAAGGAATTTTTTTCTTTAATTATTAAAATAAACCAAAAAAAAATGTAAAGGACAATACTGTTACAAGAACCAAACATTGTTAACATCATGGAATCCATATGGATACGTATGTCTGTAATAACCTAGCATGTCTAAAAAACTTTATATTTAATGTTCTTAATTTCTTAAACCAAGCACCTTGATTCAACAAGGTAACGTAAATTACAGTAACGTAGGCTTAATAACACAGGTATCCAAGGTATAAACATTAAGTGAAAACGAAATTTTGTATTTTAAAAAGAATAAATAATGTTCAAAATGAGTTGTTACAATCTATTATGTCTAAAGGAATGTTGCAATAAAACTTTAATAGTTTATTGGATGATTTGTTATAATTTCGTTTAACATGCGGAAAATAGAAAATCACACAATGTAACGGACATTACAAGAACCAAACATTATTAACATCATGGGCACGTATGTCTGTGATATCTGTAAGGTTTGGAATAATTTTCGAATGTAAAATCATTAATGTTCTTAATGTCTTAAGTTAAAAAAACTTAATTTAACAAGGTAAAGTAAATTACGGTATCGTAGGCTGAAGAAAACAATTTAAATACAAACCCTTTCTTCATGCAATAACTTTCTAGCCTTCAAAATGCAGTAAAATTAATTATTATTTAATGGGTAACGTAGTCTACACCCTGTAACACGATAAAACCCCAACACATAGATGGCAGACAAGTTGCAAAATACTACATATATCATGGGCTTTCCGAAAAAATAGTGTCTACAAAACTCCCCGGTGGGAGGGAGTGTTCACCTTATTAGATCACGGCCTAGACGGGATGCATCTATAAATTTCCGTATGTAAAAAAATAACCCACCCCAGACGCCGAATAAATAAGACTAAGCGAAGAGATATATCACGTGGCACCTTAATTTCTCCTTCTGTCTCCTCTCTCGTTTATTCATTGATTTTGATGAGAATACATTCAACAGATTCATAATGAATATCAAAATGAGATTATAATAATTCTGTTTTATGTTGAGTTCGACATAAGAAGTTGTATAAAAAAACTGCTTAAACTAAAAGATGAAATGCTCATCATTGTTGGCATACTCATCATTTTTGGCTTTTCTCTTAAAAAATCAAGGTTTGACATAGTGAAAGTTTTAACTGCTCCTTTTTTGTTTTATATGGTAGTGTAATGAAAATTCTATCATGATCATTAGAAGAAGAATTAAATTTGTGATGGGTTCTGGCATAAATAAAACTTGTATCTGTAAAACTCTTCAAGATATAAGTGTTTAAATTTGGGCAACAGTTTGTAAAACTTTCGCACTGTCCCACTAATACTATTATTACAGTAACCAATATAAAAAAAAGTTCATACCTTGTCGTTGATTGTATGCGTTTATAGTTTGATACGATCAATATTCAAATCAACATTTTCAAATCTCCAAAAGTTCCATCTATCAGCATTTGTCTCGGATTGATAAATATATAACAAACAGCAGCGGGTCGGCAAGATCAATTTGTAAATGGCGAAAAGTATACTAAGGGAGGTAACTACACAATTTTAACTGGTTCACATTTATATAAAACTACTAAGGGAGGTAACTACACTTTATCATAAAGATATAGTGTTCCGGCAGCGACTCATATTGTTTTAGTAATTGCACATGGTAAGGTAGTAATTAATCGTTTCTTTTGATAACGCAATCTTATAATTACATATGGTAGCAATGAATAGTGTATCTGTGTTGTAATGCACGCTAAAGCAAACGCATCTCATACATGTGAGTAATTGTATTTCTGTGCTGATGTGTACTTTTAGTACGCCGTGCTACAAAGGTGAATGTGTAATCAATTTGTAAGGCATGTCAAGGATTCGCCCACCTTGATTCAAAATGTTTGGTAGCACAAATTGGGAAGAAAGTGTCTGGTTAAAAAAAACGGTCATGTCATGTTTACGTCTCCGTGACAACTCTTGTTCCCAGTTTCTACCCAGAAATAATGCTATTTTCTCTCGGCAGCTATTTTACGCTTGCGTAAAACCTTGCTTGCCTGATATGTCGTTTTTATACTACCTGATATGCCGCATAATGTCAATGACACAGATGAACTATAGAACTATAGCACGCTAAATGCACGGTTACGGAATGTACTATTGCAAGGTTGCAATATTTCCCATCAGAATGGTCAATATTATTATATATCATAAAATATAAGCGTCTTTCATTGGTCTAGAAGCAGTCACGTGTGATTAAATAATGTTGACCATATGCCAACCGTTCAATAGTTCATCACGTGACCGTGAAATAGTAAATTAAGCGTGCTTTGTCATTGACGCGCTTTTTTAAAAAAACAACAGCAAAGCGTCACGTGACCGTGCAATACTGGATCTGCGTCAGTGAGGCAGCATCACGTGACCGTACACTAGTGGATCTGTGTCAGTGTTGCAACGTCACGTGACCGTGCAATAGTTGATCTGTGTCAGTGATGCAGCGTCATGTGACCGTGCAATAGTGGATCTGTGTCAGTGATGCAGCATCACGTCGTCGTGCAATAGTTGATCTGTGTCAGTGACGCAGCGTCACGTGACCATGCAATAGTGGATCTGTTTCAGTGATGCAGCGTCACGTGACTGTAAAATAATCGATCTGCGTCAGTGAAGCAGCGTCACGTGACCTTGCAATAGTGAATATGTGTCAGTGATGCAGCTTCACGAGACTGTACAGTAGTGGATCTGTGTCAGTGATGCAGCTTCACGAGACTATACAATAGTCCATCTGTGTCAGTGACGCAGCATCACGTGATTGAACAACAGTCGATCTGTGTCAGTGAGGCAGAGTCACACGACTGTACAATAGTCGATATGTGTCAGCGATGCAGAGTCACGTGACAGTGCAACAGAGGATCTGTGACAGTGACGCAGCGTCACGTGACCGTGCAATAGTGGATTTGTGTCAGTGACGCAGAGTTACGTGACTGTACACTAGTCGACCTGTATCAGTGATGCAGCATCACGTGACTGTACAATAGTGGATCTGTCTGTGACGCAGCGTCACGTGACAGAGCAATAGTCGATATGTGTCAGTGACGAAGCATCACGTGACCGTCCAATAGTAAGTCGTTCTGTGTCAGTGATGTAGCATCACGTGACCTGTGATCTCTGTCAGTGTCGAAGCATCACTTGACCTTCCAATAGTCGATCTGTGTCAGTGATGCAGCGTCACGTGACCGTGCAGTAGTGGATCTGCGTTGTGATGCAGTGTCACGTGACCGTACAGTAGTCGATATGTGTCAGTGACGCAGCATCACGTGACCGTACAATAGTCTATCTGTGTCTGTGACAAAGCGTCACGTGACCGTGCAATAGTCGATCTGTGTCAGTGACGTATTGTCACGTGACTGTGCAATAGTCGATCTATGTCTGTGACGCAGCGTCACATGACCGTACAATAGTCCATCTGTGTCAGTGACGCAGCGTCACGTGGCCGTGCAATAGTCGATATGTGGCAGTGACGCAGCGTCACGTGACCGTGCAATAGACTGTTTTATTTGATGATATATAATAAAACAACTATTTAATGCCTTAGTAGTCAATTGATTAGAACTATTTAAACTCGTGCCAGTAGTCACTCCCTCTGATAAACAGTTCTAACCATTGACTTCTAAGGAATTAAGTAATAGATAGAGTCTGGTCTCAGCGAGTTGGCTTATTTAAACACCGAGATGGGCGTAAATAACCAACGATTTTTGTTTCATTCTAAGGTTTATAGTCCCTCTACCATATGAGCCCCCGTGAAGAATCCCCCGTTGGCTCGGCATTATGTTTGGACTAAAAAAGGTTTTGATTTTGAATTTTGAATTGAAAGACTCCGCCTCAGAGTCGACCAAAGTGTCTGAATTGTCTGCCAAATATATAATCATAGCACTGGCGGTTAATTTAACCTAATTTCGCGCGCTATGATTATGCGTGTGTTTGGTGTTTTTTTAGACTGTTTTTGATTTTACTTTGTGTTTTGGTACGCAACTGCATTACTTGTTATAATTGGTTTGTCCTAGGGTGACGGACCGTGGGGCGATGTGGGATACGCGTACTGCCCTGCTGTTTATAACCAACGAGCTGAGACCAGACTCTATCTCTTTTGTAGCATGGTGTACTTAGTAACACTGTGACGTCATAGTGACCGTACTCTAAATTCCAATATCCGGTAGTTGTAGCACGGTTAAGCCACGCGCCTTTAGTTACCCTAAATTAAACGATTTAATGCTCTGCATTCATCAAAGGAAATGTCACCGACCATGCTACAAATAGTTGTATAATATATTGTAAGATATATAATAATTATAATTAGAAATTTAGCTATAAATTTGGTTGTGTGTGTGTTATTTTGTTTTTTGTTTTGCTCAAACATCTCTCTACGTGTAGTTCATTCCTGCACTGTTTACGTTCACTTCCACTGAATGTGTTCGAAGAGTGTCAAGAAAGTTAAGTTGTCTTTTTTATTACAATAACACTTACCATATAACCTATGTTATAGAATATTCGGTACACTTTGTTAATACATAATAAAAGTATAAGATAATCTAGTTACCAAAGTTAGTGTTTGGAGTTGGTGTATGCTCAACTGAAATGCGGCTTTCGTCGCTGCAAGTTTCGTGTCTGCTCTATGGTCCTCAAAACAGAACTTGTTTTGCTTTATCTTATTTTTAAACAATCTGCTCGACATGTAGAAACGATCGATATGTAAATATACGTGTTTTCCCAAACAAGGAAAAAGGACCAATTATCAATCGAATTCATCAATCAAACATGAGTGACACTAATTACAAATAATTAACAAAGAAAGGAAGCCTTTATTACAACTGACTCAGGTGTTAATTACCGTAACCTACTCCTCGTTAATGAGCTGACACTTAAATAAGTTTTGTCGAAACATGGGGTACCAATATAGAAACTGTTAACCATATATTTGATAATTTCACGTGTTATTTTTGCTCAGCTAAAGCTTCAGATAGAGGTGGGCGATCCATGACAGGTATAACGAATTAGTACCGTAACGAATTAGTGGGCGATCCATGACAGGTATATTGATCTAGTACCGTAACGAATTAGTACCGTTTGTAAGAAGAATATCTCATGAATGTGAGTTAAGTATTTTTCTGCTTTTTGACAGAGCAGTGCTTGATTTAGCAAAGGATGTGTTATTTGTTTTTACTGATCTACCTCCAAGTTGCTCACCATTTTATAAAGTTAAACCATACAATGGTGTATAAGATATGCTTGCGATAGTACCATTAATAGTCGCGGCAGGGAAATTATTAATTTTTGTAAAGTATATGCCTTATATATTCTAAATGGGAGGTGTGGAAAAGATAAAGAAATAGGTAACTTTACATATGTCTATTCCATAGGTTGTAGTGTCATCGATTATTTTATAACTGATAAAACAGTGTTTGACATTATACATTCATTTGAAGTATACAAAAGAACAGAATCTAAATATTTCCCCATAAGCATTGAAATAAAAAGTAATTTAAATATCAGAAGTGACAATGAGAAAAGCGAAGACGAATCCGAAGAAACATATATATATATATTTAAGAACGACAACAATGACGATATAAGAGATAATATTGATAAATATATGAAATGCAACGACTATCTAGATTTAGAAAACGATATTAGTAACCATAACATACCCATAAACAATATTAAAACCAGGTTCACAGACATGATATGTAAGTCGATTGATCCATGCAAAGTAGTTAATAAAGATAATAAACATAAACATAGCAAACCGGATTTGTTTGATAATGAATGAAAAATCCTGAAAAAGGAAAAGCATAAACTGTTGCATAAATATCGACACAATTAGACAAAACAAAACCTCGACAATTATATTACGACAAGGACAACATTTAAAATTACATGGGAAAAAAAAGCAAGAAGATAAAAATACACGCAACCTAGATTCACTAGTGGATAGTGCAAACGATTCGGAAACATTTTGGAAGCTCTTTAAAAGGTTAACTGGTCAAAGTAATAAACCACATGAAATTAATATTAACACTTAGCGATGGTACGAATACTTCAAAACCTTATTCGACAGCAATGATAACTCGAACTCTACATTTCATGACAATGAATTAAGCGAAGAAGATATACCAGAGCTTTTTTTAGGAGGTCCCCGAAAAGGAGATTATATTATTATGAGCTCACCTATAACAAATGAAGAAATAATTGAATCAGCTAGGGCTTTTATAGAAGATAATGCACCTGGACTTGACCAAATATTAACTGTTTTCTGCAAGAATTGTCTAGATATAATTGTACCTGCTTTGAACAAAATTTTCAATAGAATGTTTGATCTTGGAGAATTCCCGGAAAATTGGTCACATTTTATATTAATACCCTACACAAACCGGTAGGATGGACGACCCCAGTAATTATAGAGGAATCATGTTACTTGATGCTATAAGCAAAATATGTACACGAATTTTAATAAGACGTTTGACTTTTTACACAACTATCTTTGACAAGATATCAGAAGCACAGTCAGGTTTTATAGAAGGATATTGTACGGTAGATAATGCATTTGTTTTAAGGGCAATTACTGATAGATACTTGACCAAAAAAGGTATGAAAGCATTTGTAGATTTAGAAAAAACTTTCGATATTGTGAATAGAGCAAAGTCGTGGTTTATTTTCAAAAAAAAAAGCCGTTGTTAAAGGTAAACTGTTTAAAATGTTATATAGTATATATAAACGTGTTGAAGCATGTGTAAGAAACAAACCAAGTTTGAGTGAATATTTTCATTGTTCTCACGTGTTAGACAAGGTTGTATTTTAAGCCCAATTCTATTTTCCATATGTATTGATGAACTTCAATGTGAAATTGCGAACAGTGGTCTGACCGGAATCCAGATATCACCGGATATTGTTGAATTATTTCTGTCAATGTTCGCAGATGACTTTCAAAAAAAAACAGCTGTTGTTAAAGGTAAACTGTTTAAAATGTTATATAGTATATATAAACGTGTTGAAGCATGTGTAAGAAACAAACCAAGTTTGAGTGAATATTTTCATTGTACTCACGGTGTTAGACAAGGTTGTATTTTAAGCCCAATTCTATTTTCCATATTTATTGATGAACTTCAATGTGAAATTGCGAACAGTGGTCTGACCGGAATCCAGATATCACCGGATATTGTTGAATTATTTCTGTCAATGTTTGCAGATGACATTGGTCTTATTTCAGACACTGATAGGTTTGCAGAGACAATTACAAATTCTTCATCAATATTGCACACATTGGGAGTTAACAGTTAATCTTGATAAAACAATGGTTGCTGTTTTTCGACATGGTGGCCCTTTATGCAACACGAGAAATGGACACTTGGTGGTGAAAAGGTTAATATTGCAAACGAAAATAATAGAAATGTAACGGCTTCAGCGCATCCAAGCTTTCTTTAAGAACACTAATTAGTATATAGTTATTATAATGGATACTATCGATAAATGTGCTTGTTTGCTTTTTTTTTGTGGACGTTAAAGGTTTTTCACACCTACACTGTTCACTGACATTTGAGCAAATTCTATCATTTAAGTTGTACTTGTGTATTACGGTATTAATTGAACTATATACAAAGTATTAATTGAACTATATACAAAGTAAAGGGTTATGGCTTACATTTACAATTATTTAATTATCAATTTTGCGTTTCCGTATAAAAACAATTATTTATTCTGATACATTACACATTAAGAACAAGTGATGTACATAAGAACACTATGTATTAAAACGTGAGTGGAGTGTGTCTATATAATTCAATAAGTATTTCATTGATGCAAAAGCTGGATAACATATATGAAGTGGATTTATACTGTTGCAATGTAATTTACATGTTATATTTCTACGTTTTGTGTAATGATACGAAGAACGATGTGGATTGTGTCTATATAATTCAACACGTATTTCAGCGATTCCAAAGGTGGAGTAAACATAAATACATATGTCATAAAGTGGATTTATACTGACGTCACGTACTTTTACATCTTAATATCTACGTTTTATGTCTTGATTAGCATACTTTTTATCTGTTCTCATTCAGGAACGATAATTCGTATAAGCTTGTCAATAATTCATGAACGATGAGTCTCATACGTGTCAATTTTGGAATGTTCCAGTACTCTCGATTCTGTGATGTGTCAATATCCTTGATTATGTGATGTTTCAATACTTGATTCTGTGATTTCCCAATATCTCTGATTTGATGATATCTCAATATTTCTGATTTGATGATATCCCGAAATCTCTGATTTGATGATATCTCAGTATCTCTGATTTGGTGGTATCTCGAGATCTCTGATTTGATGATATCTCGAGATCTCTGATTTGATGATATCTCAGTATTCTTGATTTGATGATATCTCAATATTTCTGATTTGATTATATCCCGAGATCTCTGATTTGATGATATCTCAGTATTCTCGATTTGATGATATGTCAAATTCTCTGATTTGATGATAACTCGAGATCTCTGATTTGATGATATCTCAGTATTCTCGATTTGATGATATCTCAATATTTCTGATTTGCTGCCTCAGTATTCTGATTTAATGATGTTCCAGTATTCTTGATTCTGTGATATCTCAATATTCTTGATTCTATGATATCTCAGTATTCATGATTCTTGATTCTATGATATCTCAGTATTCTTGATTTGATGCTGTTCCAGTATTCTTGATTCTGTGATATCTCAGCCTGCTTGATTCTATGATATCTCAGTATTCTTGATTTGATGCTATTTCAGTAGTCTTGATTCTGTGGTGGATTCCGTGTTATCTCAATATCTCTGATTTGATGATATCTCAATATCTCTGGTTTGCTGCTATTTCAGTATTCATGATTTGATGATATATCGAGATCTCTGAGTTGCTACTATTTCAGTATTCATGATTTGCTACTATCTCAGTATTTTTGATTTGATGATTTCTCAATATCTCTGATTCAATGCTCTCTCAGTATCTCTGATTTGATGATATCTCAGTATTCTTGATTTGCTGCTGTTTCAGTATTCTTGATTTCTGTGATATCTCAGCATGCTTGATTCGATGCTGTTTCAGTATTCTTGATTCTATGATATCTCAGTATGAACTATTGCACGCTAAATGTACTATTGCACGGTTACGGGATATACTATTGCACGGTATCTTGGCATATATCCTATCAACATGGTCAAAACTATTTAAGCACACGTGACTGCTTCTAGACCAATGCAAAATACTTATATTGTAGGATGTATGATAATATACGGTTACAAATTTCGTTTCGTGTTCGTTATTTTTATTTTTGCCCATGAAATACATATACGGTGACATTTTGTTAATATATAATAAAAGTGTAAGATAATCTAGCTACCAACAATACCGTTAGTGTTTGTAGTAGGACAGGCTTACTCAGTTTAAATGCGGCTTTTGTCTCTGCAAGTTTCGCATCCGCCAAACCGTGATTTAGGGGACACAGTGATGGTTTTGTTTTGGTGTGTTTATGGATTCATAGCTCTATCGTCATCAAAACAGAACATGTTTTGTCATCAAAACAGAACATGTTTTGCTTAATCTTATCTGTAAACAATCTGTTTGACATATAGAATCGATCGATATGTAAATATACGTGTTTTGCCATACAATGAATAAGGACTAAATCTCTGTCGAATATATCGATCAAACACGAGTGACACTAATTACAAATAATTAACAAAGAATGGAAGACTTACAACTGATTCCGGTGTCAATTACCGTAACATACTCGCTAATGAGTGACACTTCCGAATATTATCTCGTATCCTGTGTGTAAGGTTGGGCATCAAATTACTATATAATCTGTTTAGTACATTTGCAGTACATTTGCAGTTCATTCCATGGTTGCACTGTTTACGTTTATTTTCATTGAATGTGTACGGAGAGTGTCAAGAAAGTAAGTTGTCTATACATTTTTAGCATGCTCGATGATTGAATTGTGCAACGTTTATGATGTGGCTGGTTTAATTGTAAACTAAATAAGCATTTTTGTCCGCCATTAGAAAAGCGATGTTACAAAGGACTACGTAAAAATCAACCAAATTCGGAAAAATTAGCAAATTAAATTATTAGTAAATATGTGAATTTGAAAAAAATGTATTATTCTTTATTTCTTCATTGATTTTCTTTTATAGTGTAGTAAGATACTCAAAATCGAAAGATCAAAATCACGATTGATTCCGCCATTGTTTCTGTTCTGAAACACCTGTTCTCGCATGAAAAATGGCGCTAGGTTTGTACAGTGACCAACTACAATCTCACTAACTGACTTTATACGATGTTAAAACTTAAAATATTGACGAACAAATACAAATATGGATGCAGTTTACAACTAACATATTTTTAACGTCAACAGTGTCTCCTTTTGACACTTTTTGTTTTTTAGTTGAAAGTTCCACTTATTCCACGGAGGACAACCATTTTTGCATCCGAGGGTTAAAATGTACGTATGCATTTCCTTCTGTCTAACCGTGAATATGTGTGAACGTATGCTTAAAGAACTTCAGTTTGAGTATCGACAAGTTTTGACGAGCATTGTATACACCTTTGTGTTGATTAACCAAGTGTTATAATGGGTAATTTTAAAAATAAAATGAAACCTTTTTTTGTATACATAAACTTTCGATAACAACCGACGTAAACAAAATATGTATATCAAACTAACAGAAATGCCTCAAATAAGATAATCTGAACATTTTGTCATATACTGTTCCGAAGAAGAGAAGTTATTAATGTTTTTCTTTTTTCCCCGCCTATTCAGGCCGTGCCATTATCAAATCTCGCTGTCGTTGTGAAACTAAACATATTAGAAATTAGAATTACATAGAATCATAGACAACAATACCGTGGTACTGATGTCAATGAATTGATGGAATGAAAATGAGCCACTAGTAGATAAGTAGGCCATAGATGACAGGGTTAACGTGTGTTTTTTTAATTTGAAATTTCTCGCTGTCGTTTTCCATGGGATTTCGAGTTAGAGGGTTCTCGACAATGATACTGTTTAGTGAGTGCACAGTGCTGGATCAATAAATGACCCTGCATAGTGTTAATTTCGTTATACATTTATGACGCATTATAATCTGGGAGGGTTGTTTCTAGTTGTGTTATTAATAAGAGCTGTCAGCTTATTGAATTTCCTCGTTACCTAAGATCTTGTCGATGTTCCTGACCTTATTCAAAAATCATGATTCTTGCAGTTAGTACATTGTTTTAAAGCTTTGTTTATCTGCAGGACAGTGTGTGTTTATAATGTGACATCAAATACATAATTTCAAATTAAAAAACACACGTTAACCCTGTCATCTATGGCCAACTTATCTAATAGTGGCTCATGTTCATTCCATCAATTCATTGACATCAGTACCACGGTATTGTTGTCTATGATTCTCTGTAACTCTAATTTCTAATATGTTTAGTTTCACAAATGCATAACATAAAAGTGAAGTGTGAACCACATGCATGCTATAATTACTTTCAATAATATATACGTGTTTATCCTTAAATTTGTTTACTCATACCTAAATATTTCTCATGCTCTTCTCCAGAACATGTTTTAATATATGTGTGTTTTTGTATTTAGTATGTCTTGTATGTATTACCGCCTCAGTGCTGATGGCGATGGACATTGTAAAATGTTTATGCCTTAATAAAAATTGAATTAAATTGAACTGAACATAAATAAAATTAAAAATATTTCACAATTATTGTATATTATCTGATGTCAACAGACCACGGGTAGCCAGTGTTTGTGATTTATTGCCTCTTAGATTTAAACAAACACCCTTCTTAGGACAGCGAATTAGCCACAGGGTACTGTATTACAAAGTCTTCCTTAAAGTATGACAATGATTACGTTAAATGCCGACCACTCATCTTCCATAACTGTTGGTGTTAAAAACAACACATATTTGTTATAAAGTAATTACTTTATGTAAACTACGTAAGAGTACTTTAAAAGTTTAACATGAAAGGGTCTTTCGACGTAGCAGGATCACTCAAGTACCGATAATCATATGCGTTTGTTTGATCGTTAAAAAGAACAAGGGAGTTAAAACAGGAATAAATAATATTGATGGACCCATAATTAAAATCACAAATACCGTCGGACCGTAATTAAAAGCATAGGCTACATGATTCATTTTTGACAGAATCTGCGTGTTTTTGCTTCTAAAAGTATACAACTGATAAAACGTCTCGATGAACTCCGATAAAGCGAGTACAGGTAATAGTAAATGGCGGCGTATTAGCCACGAAAGTATAGCGATAAGAGAACAAGCTTCGGGACCCTTTATTGAATGATCCTGTTTGAGAACATAGTGGTAGATGAATGATATTAATGGTTTGTTTTATATGGTTTAGGTATAGATATGATGAGTATATATTCGATGTTGTTTAGCTAAATACTGTAATACTATATAGCTGTCAAATACTATTTCTGTAAGAGTCAATGTCATACACATGATGTCTAAGCTAATAACGATTTCGTTTATAAACCCCTAGCTGCCAGTATCAGACAGCGCTATGTGCTTTCGTCTGATTCCTAATTTTGAGAAATTGACTCCGATATTGATATACATTTGTCTGACTGTCCCCGAAATTGATATACATTTGTTTGATTGTCCCCGATATTGATATACATTTGTTTGACTGTCCCCGATATTGATATACATTTGTCTGACTGTCCCCGATATTGATATACATTTGTTTCAGCATTCCATTTGCTCTACACATTTATTGGTTGGCGTTATTAAATACATCTGTGAAGATTTAACCCTGGACTACAGAAATCTGCATATTAATGTGTAATGTGATTTAACCCTGGACTACAGAAATCTGCATATTAATTTTTAATGTGTATTTAAAACAATCATGCAGGTTGCCGTTGGCTGGTAAAGGACGTAGTGCCGATCTGTTGAAGAAGACATATGTTAATTTCCTAAGAGGAAAAATAGAGTCCATGAACACTTTCACATTTTTTTAATAACATTAAGTTTAATAAAAAACAACGATTAATTTTCGATTACATTTATACATGACTTTTAAAACATACACCAACAATTGTAATCCCCAATCGTATTTTTTTTTTTAAAAAGCAACCATTTATGTACGCGTACCCCACCCACTTATTTTTTACTAAAATGATAATTCAAAATAATAAAGTATGTTATAATGCTCAACTTTTTCTAAAACAAGGTCCTATGACATTTCTTTCAAAACAACTAAAGTAATATAGGTCAGCCGGCTTCTAATTATTGTTGATTAAACATTCTTTAAATAACACACATTTTGGAGTTACGTTGACATTTTCACTCTTAATTACTGTACACGCAATTCTGACAAAGATCGAACATAAAACTAAATCAGTATCTACTTTTAGATGTGTATTCCACTAGCGAAAAACAAAAATCTATTTTTTTTTTCATTAGCAAAAGGATAAATTCTACTCAAAGCTACCAATATCCCTATTTTATTGATAACAAAAAATGATCATAAATGACGGGATAAAATCTAAACAAAAACACAACAAATTGATTAAAATATGATAAGTTACCATCTTAAATCCTACATTATATCCATTTCTAATAGAATGCATAAAAAAAATTAAGCAATTCTGTTGTGAAATAAAACTTTGATTTAAAAAATAAAACTCTTAGACTTGATAAAATAATAAAAACTCGTCGACTTGAAAATTATTTTTATTTTTTTAAATTTCGATCACCAGATTAATGGTGATCCGTTTATTCACCCCGTAATAGGTTTGTGAGGGTTGGGGTGGACCATCCCTTAACAAATCTTGCCTAAAAAACCTGTACTATGCATACATTATTTTGTAAATGAAGTAATAGGAAATATAATCAAGTGAATAAATGCATATATTGTAATCAGAGACAGAATAAATGGGTAGGTTTTCTTATTCTTTACAATCATAGAATGTACAATTTTAATAAAGTGTACCAAAAGGCCCCACTGCAATCCAGAGGTACTTCCAAAACAATTTTAGTGGAAAATATAGTACAATTGCTATATAGAGAATATATGGATGCTATAAGATTGCAGTGAGTCTCTATAAACTTTGGGGGAAAATACAATAATAAATGTGAAGAATACTTTTTGTTTCACAACCAAGTGTACAACCCAAATTGTCAATACATACAGACTTATTTACACAGATAGTTTTAATGTTATAGTATCAAAAATAAACAATGTTTCATGTTATGACATCCATGCACTGCCTTTACTCCGAGGCTCACTGAGTTTTTTTTTTTATCATATTTTGTTTTAGGAAAGAGAAAAAACAATAACCCATCCTGTGTAATAAATCTGTATATAAATCCATTATCAAAGGAAAATGTTTCAGGATAGTTTTAAAGGATTAATATACACAACTTCCAAAATTATTGTTTTTTCTAAAAAAACAAGAAGGTTGATTAAGAAAGACCAAGATATAAGCAAGGGTATGTTATTTCTGATTAGTAAGGTAAGATAGCAAGGTACTGACTCCACATGGTTTCAAACTTATTCATTTTTAAGTTTTTATATGCGATTAGTTTCTCAACTTTGTACAAAGATATTATATACGTTTTAAAACGGTTAAGCTGTGGAATCTGACGTTACATCTTGTTTTGATAAATATAAAGTTTTGCTTGATGATTTTGCTCAAAACTATCAAATTTACGATTTCCAAATAAAATATCTGTTTCTGAAAATGTCAAAACTTGCCAAGAGAACATCCCTAATGCGAGTGTCGAGCTTTCGTACTGAACACTGTTCGCATATTTTCCGATTGTCATTTGTATTAACATAATGTAATACTGACCTCGACCAATAAGCACATGCTTGACACAAAGGAACCAGGCAGGGCCAATTTAAACTGTTCGTCTATAAGTGCCGTATAGCCATTGCCCTGCGTTAAACCTGTAGTAATAATGTTAATATCCGATTACCTAATAGTGAACTTATAGGCCCTTATGGCCTTTATAACACTGCATACGCCCTATATGTCCCATATATCTATTAAATAGCATTATAGTGAAAAAATAATATCACGGTGGCGAAAAAACGTGCCTTTTTGATCGCGTTCACGACTAAACACATATCAACACAGTGCTCGATTTAGGTAGGTTTTTGTTTCATAACTTGTTTAATGTTTAACGAATTCTAAAGCGTGAAATAAAAGCATTACTGCTTCATAACAGCATTTATTTTGTACAGTATCGGCAGATCAAACAAACACGTATAGTGTGCGTGAAGATAAGGTTATACATTATGCAAGGTTTATACTTAATTAGCGCCCTTAGTATGAGTTTCTCCATTTACAGATTTTATTTTATGCCAACCACTGATTACGTCTACCAGTCCACACATAAAGACATTCAACAACCAGGTATGTAAAATAACCCATATAACGGCCTGAGTAGGAACTGTGAATATCCAATCGTATGTTTACATTTGCAAATGTTGAATGTGTTATGTAGGAAAATAATAAGACCTAAAGCATTAAATAGATTCCAGTTAATGTATTCTACAAAACATGCTTGAGAGCATATGTCGTGGGTGGAAAGTTGAACAAATATAACTGATCCTTTATGATTATCTGAACTTAGCATTTTTAGTGGTACCCTTTCATCAAAAGCACGGGTAGCTGTATCATTGTTGGGAATTAAACAAACATATACACAATTAAAAAAAGAAAAGAAAACTGAACATGTTACTTGTAGAAAACAAACACATTAAAGGATTATGTTCCCTGGTACAAAAGAACAGTTTCAAAGTTTGATATCTCAAACACTTCTCCGTATTTTCCCATGAAACTTGCAGAACCTCATCTCAATATCCTAGTAAAAAACATAAAATGATTTAAAAACAGAAATAATATAAATAAAGAGGTTTTAATAGGGCACTTTAAAGTGAATCCAACAGGAATTAGAGATCAACAGCATATACATCTAATTTTACAATAAAAGTTGCAATATGTTACCTTGATATCATTAGGTAGCTAAGCTGGTGCTATCAATTAAAATCTCAGTCAATCCTGTTGACGTTGTTTTTAAAGAAACAAAGTCAATGTTCATAATCAATGTTCATAATCAATGCAGAAATTAAAAGCATCCGTATGTTATTTACATACCTGGTCATGGTAGTTGATGGGTCGCTTACCTGTACACATTCTATTGATAGATTATGCTACTCATAATATTTGATTTCAAGACGGGTGATTTGAGCAAAAGTTGCATAAAACAACTCTATACATTTTCTTTTTACTTTTTAATGGCTGGCACAACCTAGACAATTATATCAAGGTAATATATAGCAAGTTATATGTAAAACATATTCTGATATTGATGAGTTTTAATTCCTGCTAGATTTTCTGTATAGTGCACTGTTTAAAAACATCTTCATACTATTTTTTTAGTATTTTTGCCTTTATATGATGTTTATGATAATTATGTGATATATACTATAAGTTTCATGTAAAAATATTTAGTTGTTCCTTTACTTAACCTATTTTCCTTTACTTAACCTACTTTTAACTTGGTATTTTGTTCAAAGCATATTCACCTTAAAGTTTTCCTGTCATAGACAAGGTTTGGATCTCTGTCTTGTCACTATTTCAACCTAACTGTTTTCATCAGTAATTTTACTGGTCAAATTCCGAGAACAATCCACAAATAAAGGTCTGGTTGAAAATCTCAGTTTAGAATATTCACTACGCCCACTGCTTCCTGTTGGATAGAGTCTGGATCATATAAGACGCTTGTTTTTTAAAGCCAAAGGTAAACGTTAAAAAATCAAGCGTCGCAGATGATATAGACTATTTAAAACAATTTCAGCAGACGGTGGGGTGAATAATGTATATATTACTTGTTCCGCTATTGAAAATACTTGGTTTGATTCCGATATACATTACTTTAGAAGAATCGCCACAACTGATGACGAATTTGAATGTTTCTCTGTTCCACAGAAATGTCGATCTGTTGACTTGTCACAGAAAAACGGTTTGATCGAATTGTTTTCGGTTTTCTGTTTCGAGACTACATTCATCTAGAGGGTTCTATCAAGCCTGGATTTTCGGATCATTCTCGGAATTCTGATTAAGTTCATTTTTTTAAAAATATATATATATTTTTGTTTAGTTCCCAACACGATTACAGCTACCTATGACCAACAGTATAACATATGACAGGCCCCACAACCGTATAAAAGCCACTAGATGGAGCGAGGGCAGGTTTTTCAAATACATTTATAATACATTTATACAGGGTTAAATCAGGGAGTCCTTTTTGAAAGTATTGAAAAATCCACCTCATAAAAACTTACTTGGCACAGAAGTAAACTGATATTTAATAATTGTATTAGTAAATACATTTGTGAAAAAGTATTTCGTATTTCTAGTGTTTTTTTTTAAAACCCTTCTCACAGAAAGTTGAAAATATAGGGGAGGAGCCTGTGGGGTTTACAGATGACGACACTCAGTGTTATGGCTTAGAGGTAGGCAGTAGTTATACTGTGTGTGAACTTCAGTACTGTAGCAGTACTATGAGATGGGGCATTTGTATCTGACTATTCATGTGTTCCTGATAACAAGATATCACTACAATATTCAGATCAGAATCAGAAACATCACCATGCCCTTCTAGATTCCACTCATGAACATTCCCTCCTCGTGTACTGCAGTGTACACAGTCACTATGCTGTTTCTCCATATCAACTTTAATTGTTTAACACTGATAACTTATGCCATGAACTGTTTGCTGGCGTGAAGTTCTGTTTAATCACCAGTTTACATTTACTTTGGGTCAAAAGTTCATAGCAATTCTTTTTTATGCGATGAATGGTCAGTGGGAATTAGATGAAGATAAAAGAATAAATATATTGTTAAACATTGATAATACCGAAGAAAAAACTGTCATAGTTTCAGTAAACAATATATATATTGGAATCATTGGATTGATAAACATTACTCCTAGCTGATTTGAAAATCCAGCTTTGTGTCGTCTACAGAGCGAGTTGTTTACTGTGCTATGTTTAGAGTCAGTCACAGTAACTGACAGGCCTGTATAGCAGGTGTAATTGATAAGACACACCTCTAATCTCCCCTACCAGGGTAGAGGAAGTTGCGCCTTTTAACGTCAGCAATATCTTCAATTGGCTAGATCGTTATTAAAAAAAAGAGAGTTACAATTTGATACTCCAGAAACTGTCAAATATAATTACCATTGTATTGTTCATTCAGTACAGACCATCCAATTGTTACGAGTAAAATGTAACAAGAAAGGAAGCAAACCCAGCAATATAGACATATAATTAACAACTTTATTTATAGAAAATATTCATTAATATCCAATTTTTGAATTATCCAAATCAAATTATCCAATGTTCCTTTAATTACAGGATTAGCAAATGTGTATTTAATTCAAAACAGTAAGTGTCTCTTTAATCCAAAACAGTAAGTGTCTCTTAAGTCCAAATGTTAATTGTCCTTTCACTCTAAATTAATTTCTACTACTTCTGGTTTAGTCCAAATATCCAGTTTCATTGTCATTATGAATGAGCACAATACGTATTAAATCCTCTCATATTATATTTTCTAAAAGCATCCAAATCTAATTTAACTTTGATGAAGAATGATGAAATAGATCTCTTGAGCTCGATCGATCGAGACTTTTTTATTACCCTCGCCCTGTGGCACTTGACCTTTTGTCGATCATTTCAAAAGAATATTATGTCTGCAGGAGAGTCCGGTAGAAGGCGACGGGATTGTCCAAGAACATCAGTAGTACAGTTGATAGGAGCGAAGAAGTCCAACGTAGATAGTTTGTAGTTGAGTAAGTTTTTTGACGAAGATTACAGTTGAATTTGTAAATTTTGCTCATTTGGATTGCCAGCAGAAGTGTGACTAGGTCAATCCGATAGCCGGCTCGAAAACGTCTCAGCCAATCAGGAAACAGATGATTAAAAGCGTTCAAAGTATGTAAATCCGGGTGCACGTGGAATTCATGTGTATCTCGCAGAGGGTTAATCCAATGCCAAATATATTATTGCAGCTGTTCGTACTGCCCGTGTACCCGTCGGTGAGGACACTTGCTTTACAGTCGTCTCCTCCGTTTTCCTCACCGACTTATACAGGATTAGCAAAGGAAATACGACATGTGTACATCCAATGCCAAATATGTTATTCTAGCTGTTGTACTGCCCGTGTACCCGTCGGTGATGAAGTACTAGTTCAGTTAATAAGTAAGCTAACCCAACAGACACTTGTTTTATGTTATTCCAGCTGCCCGTATACCCGTCGGTGATACAGTACAAGTTCAGTTAATAAGTAAGCTAACCCAACTAACACTTGCTTTATAGTTGGCTCCTCCGTTTTCCACACCATCGTATACAGGATTAGCAAAGCAAATCCGACATGTGTACATCTCGCAGGATTTGTCCAGCGTCGGTATCGGTGATGAACGCAACCCCAACAGTCCATAAGTAGTTTTAATAAGCGGCAATGTTTAGTTCCACGTTATAACGTAAGACAATTTAAAACTATGTACTTATGTAGATAAAAAACCCATCTCCTGTATAAAGGGTACAGTTGTTGATCATCATCATCATAAACGAATTTGCATAAATAATGTGCATACATGCTAAACATGTTTACATCTATTTAAAGTTAGATGTTCTTCAATGTCAATCAATAATAAACATGCACTGCAACATGTACCCTTTGAGATACAGATAACACCATTCATCTGCAAATCTACTTTCATATTAGTATGTTTTCCAAATGTAAATGAGTGTCCGTGCCTAATTTTCAACATATGGAGACATTTGCTTGTTCCCTGCATCTAGCCGATTCTGACAAAAGTCACTTCTTATACCCAAAAGTCAACTTTCTTGTTATGGGCAATTTTTCGGCGAAGTTTTTGACTTTGATTCTAAACATAACATCATTTCTAAATTTAAACACTCGTTTTTGATTTGAGCTACTTCAAAAGTCTGTATTTTTCACTCTGGAGTTTCCAGGGTAGAAATATGTTTTCTGGCGTAAATTTTCCAAATCTGTTATCGTTTTTACCCTATGACTTCAACTTTTTTTATTTAGAGGCACTTCAGTTTGTCTCCCCTTTGAGGTAGCCCAATATGAATGATATGTTTTCTGAAGTATTTTTTAACTGTGAATCTATAACTGTCGTCGGTTTTGTTACAGTGCTAATAGTTCTCGGCATACCAGCAGCAACATCACATTACTTTCGGCTGATATTTTTTTATCAAACATGATACTCTTTGATTAAAATGTGAGTTTTGTGAAACAATACAAGTTCACGAGCTGGATATACAGCAAGTCAAAATAACCTGTATGTTGATAAACATTACACAACAACCAGATTTAAGAGTTATTTCAAGAGTTTTAATATATATTATCTAAATAAAAACAATCTCTGTTTTAAAGGAGGACACTGTAACTGCGCTTATAAAACAGAAATTAATTGCTTTAAAACATTACACAACAATAACACTGAATATTCAATAAAAATATAAATGGTATTGTCTGTTCTGTCATTCAATATTTGCATTTTTTCGCCCCATTAAGAAAAACTTAAAGGGACACTGTCCGTAACTTTTAGCGTATAAAACACACAATAATTATGTTCGCAAACATTACACACTAAACATTATTGAATATTTACTAATTAAAAGCAAAATTGTTTAACGGAATTCAATCGCGGTACAAAAAAAAAGAAAACCCACCTCGTGCGTTTGAACTCGCAGCCCAAACTAAAATTACACTCGCAGTAATAATAGTGCGTGAGCGTGAAGTGGCCGACATAGCTCCCGACTGAGCTAAGCGGGCTATACATATTACGCAATACATACTATGGTGAAAACCTAATACGCTAATGGAAGTCACGTGATCGCATAAAAGGTAAATATTGTGGGTCCCACTTTATTTACATATAATAATTAAAACTTCTTTTTTTTCAAACTCACGAATGTATTCCTACATACTTCTTAGGGTCTATCCTCATGTTTCCATGTATACATTCCACTGAATAAAAGTCAGACAGTTATTTGGATATGCTCAATATCTGCTTACTTACGGACAGTGTCCCTTTAATGCTAACCTACTGAATGCTGACAACAGTGTTTGACCGCGTCATCAGTTGCTATAAACCCTCGAGTTTGTTAAGATGAAGATTGCTTGAAACATGTCACATTAGGCGAGACACCATGTTGCGCGTTTTGTGTCACAATATTTCCCCTAATTTGTTGATGGATAATTATACTTCTGCTCATCTCAATCAACACCGTTTTTACCCACTCTTGTTTTGTGTTGTTGATATTGTTCACAGGCACGGGCACATGGTGCATAGCTCATCATATCTGTACTATCAGCCTACTATCCCTAGAAATTATACCTTGTGCATTTCACAAGTTTCTTATTTGTTTTATTTGTTCATGTATATTGTTTAAATGTACACAGTTCGTACCTTTCCTTACGGCAATCAAACCCCCACATTGTACCCTCTCATCTGCCCCTCCCCACCCAGCCACTCACTGCCAGCCTCACTCCAGGCCCCAAGCCAACCCTCACCCTTAGTTATTTTCTTTAAAACTATCCTCTTTTTCATGTTTTTAATATGGCTTATCGAATGTCTGATATTTCTTGATAGATTGCTTGTATGAAGAGCGATTCCACTTTCTCTGATTGTATATCAGGTGTATAATAGTGTGTAAAATAAGGTAATATACCGGTTGATGTGTTTTGAAATTTCCCGTGCAGTTGTATAAACATGGGTTGACGGGTAAATTTCACGTGCAACAGCATAACGTCCAAAACCACCTACATGTTATTTATTATAGCAAACCTAGGACCGTAATGTTTTACGTTCAATTTCTCTAGCCTGTCTTACACACTTCCAACCGACTTAAAACTTGATTTGTAAATTGTATTATGTTGCTGTCAGGCCTGTATACCATGCATTGATTACATATGAGCTATGGGCTATTACCATGCTTTACCTAATGACAAAGCGTGATTATCACTCGTAATACAAAATGTCATTTTACTTTTTACAACTGATCAGCCCGTAGTAATGAATGCATGTATATTAATGACACATTTATTTTGTTCCAGAAACCACATTGAGACGACATTACATCATACAACCGCTTAAATGCAGTATCTGCAGCATAGAGTTTGCAAAGACAAATCATCTTAACAAACACATGTGCATACATAAAGGCGAGGCACCATATAAGTGTAGCGTATGCAGTAAAGAACCTTTCCAGTCAGGCGATCTTACAACATGTATGTTCATACATGCAAGAAACCATTTAAGTGCAGCGTGTGCAGTAAAGGATTTACACAGTCATGCCATCTTAAAACACACATGTACATTCTACCAGGCGAGACACCATTTAAGTGTAGTGTTTGCAGTAAAGCATTTACCCGTTCAGACAGTCTTGTAAAACACACGCGCACTCACACGGGCGAGACACCTTATTCGTGCAGCATGTGTAATAAAGCATTCACCGAGTCGGGCAGTCTTGCAATACACATGCGCATACATACATGCGAGACACCGTATAAGTGTAGTGTTTGCGGTAAAGGATTTACCTATTTAGGTAATCTTACGAGACACATGCGCATACATACAGGCGACAAACCATTTAAGTGCAGTGTGTGCAGTAAAGGATTTACCGAGTCTGGCGGTCTTACAACACACATGCGCATACACACTGGCGAGACACCTTTTAAGTGTAGCATGTGTAGTAAAGAATTTACCACGTCAGGTAATCTTCAAATACACATGCATACACATACAGGTGATACACCATATAAATGTAGCGATTGCGGTAAAGGATTTACCACGTCAGGTAATCTGAAATTACACATGCATAGACATACAAGCGATACACAATATAAGTGTAGCGTGTGCAGTGAAGGATTTACCGCTTCAGGTAGTCTTAAAAGACACATGTACGAACATACAGGTGAAAAAACGTATAAGTGTAGCGTGTGCTGTAAAGGATTTACCGAACCGAGTAAGCTTGAAAACCACATGCGCATACATACAGGCGAAACACCATACAAGTGTAGCGTGTGTAGTAAAGGATTTACCGAGTCGGGCAGTCTAAAAAGACACACTCGCATACATAAACGTGATTCGCCATTTTCAGTGTAACAAGTTCGGCATAAAGTGATCTAAAAGGCCACATCCGCATACATACATACATCTAACTAATACTACCAGCCACCATACGTGTAGCGTGTGCAGCACAGACTCGAACAAATCACGTAACCTGGACCTGCATATTAATAAATAATCAAAGCACTAAAAGTGCTGATGGACGATGCCACTCAAAAAGTATTGATTCCGAATAAAAAAACGGATTTGCATAATAAGATGGTGAACATTTACGCAAAATATTATTGAAATCGGATGAGGCATTAATCAGAGTTATGGGACCAGACAATGGCATTTTTTTTATAAAAAGTGAAGCTATGTAGAAATGTTCAAATTTTATAAGTGTCAAAAAGGAATAATTGTAAAATGAAAATGTCAGAGAAAGTTGGTCACAACATACGTTTTCCTTTCGAAAACCAATCAGATGCAATCATGCATAACAGAGTTATCGCCCCTTGAATGTCTGAAAAATAGGATTTCTGCAAAGACGTTTTCGATGGCCATATTGCTAAAACAAACAAAAAACTTCATTGATTTAGGACAAATATAAAAGATAAATAAAAGAAATACATGTAGTCAGATGTAACGGTAGTCAGAGTTTCTATGTATTGTTCTAAATTCCTTAAATATAAATACTTTTTAAACACAATATTGATAATGGTAATAGAATGTGATAAAATGCCATTGATAAAACATAATAATTATAACTATTCCACTGTACTGTATGTATTCATTATCTAAATGAAGTATGTTTGTAATCTTCTCTAAAATATTGTGTATTATATTACGCCTTGTTTAGGCAATACACATGTAAATGTTATGCCAGATAAAATGTTGAAATGAATTGAATTGATGAAAATAATTGTATGGTTTGATAAAGAGATGTCTGTGGTACATAGTTATATAATCACTTCTACTCGCGAATTTATGAACGGCCTTTGATAGTTTCCATGATGTAATGTGATAAAAGGTTTCAATTTAATATCGTGATAATCGAATTACTTACTCTTCAAATGAACGGATTCTGACACCACGGAATCTGCACGGATTCTGTTTATTATCCAATTGCATCTGATATATATCTATTTCATGTACGCATGCTAATTGTTCTAATATATGATATAAATAAATGATATAAATAAATGAATAAACATTATTGCTTGTCGTTATATACATCCTGCATACTCTGATAATATACTGATAATCTGTATTAGATTCATTACTAAACTATTGATTGCTACTTTCGGTATTCTCCGTACTACACACCGGCTGTTTCCATTATATTTCGGAATGGTACGGTACGGCTTTTACTCCCAACCTCATGTAGACGCTCGTTTACGTTATAATACATATGCGCATTATTTTTTACAGGATAAAATCCCTTCAGAAACGTATTACTTAAACTTAAGTTAATCTCACTTGATGTCTACCAACGCTTACATATTGATAAATATGTTGTCAACATACGGATCTTTTCCCAATTTACAGCCTTGCAAATGGTACTACTTTTATCGCGCTGTAATCTGGTGCTCTTTGGTTTCTAATAGACATTCCTTGTACGTCAGAATTGCCACTACTTAGAACGTTGTCAGACGGCACCGTCCAAAAATGTGTTCCAAGAAAATTAAAATTGGGGTCTAGCCCAGGGCAAGTAGATTTCAAAACTTCACTTGCCCTGACTGAAAAGTAACTTTCCCCGATTTGTTTTACTTGCCCCGAAATTGTTATTACCAATGAATAGTTGCCGGTACGTAGATTTTGTCGATACTGAATACTTGCCTTTTTTACTTTGTTTTATTCTAATTAATTAATAATACACATGTAATTAGAATCAAACAATAAGGTACTATTTTCCTTTTCCCCCCTTTATTTATCCATTGCTTCATATAAACAAACAATACTGTTTTCATTTTTAGGATCGCGCTGCAATCACAACAAAAACCGTACCGGTCTTGCTAAAAATGAACTAAAACTAGAAAATACATGTATTGGACACTGATTGTTATGGTGTCAATGATTGTTGTGGCGTCAATGTTACACACCAATAAACATGTATTGGACACTGATTGTTATAGCATTAAGGTTACACACCAGTTCACATGTATTGGACACTGATTGTTATGGCGTTAATGTTAAACACCAATCAACATGTATTGGACACTGATTGTTATGGCGTCATTGTTCCACACCAATAAACATGTATTGGTCACATCCCAATACATATGTATCTGACACTGTTTGTTATGGCGTCAATGATTGTTATGGCATCATTGTTACACACCAATAAACATGTATTGGACACTGGTTGTTATAGCGTCAGTGTTACACACCAATGAACATGCATTATACACGGATTGTTATGGTGTCATTGTTACACACCAATAAACATGTATTGGTCACTGGTTGTTATGGCGTCATTGTCACACTCCAATAAACATGTATTTGACACTGCTTGTTATGGTGTCAATGTTACACACCAATAAACATGTAATGGACGCCAGTTTAATTAAAACTTGAGCGAGTTGCATTTGTTTAAGAAATTCAAGTTTTAAAACACATGTCGGGTTGAGACTACAACTGTTTGAAACATATGTAAATACTCATTGTGAAAATCCATGTACATATAACTTGTATACCAAATGCATGCATACCACATGTTAAAAATACACTATGCTGCTACTACATATTAAATAAGGTTGACAAGGCAACCCTTAAATACACTTTGCTGCAACTACATATTAAATAAGGTTGACAAGGCAACCCTTAAATACACTATGCTGCAACTACATATTAAATAAGGCTGACAAGGCAACCCTTAAATACACTATGGTACAACAACATATTAAATAAGGTTGACAAGGCAACCCTTAAATACACTATGCTGCACCTACATATTAAATAAGGTTGACAAGGCAACCCTTAAATACACTATGCTGCAACTACATATTAAATTAGGTTGACAAGGCAACCCTTAAATACACTATGCTGCAACTACATATTAAATAAGGTTGACAAGGCAAGTGAACCAGTCAGCTGTTTCCAGGAGGCATTCTGAAAGCTACTATTGAAGTGGACGGACGTCACTTCAACGGTATTAATGTCAATACGACCTAATGTTAAAACTAATGGGCTCATGGAAGGTCCAACATCGGGAGTTATCTAAGTCCCCATTAGGGGGTTATCGGAGTCCTTTTAAATAAAACAAGGACGAGTGTAGTGAATTTGGCCTGGTCACTGCGTTTTCGGTCCACTCAGGTCTTTTCGGGAGTTAGAGAACCAGTCAGCTGTTTCCATGAGGCATTCTGAAAGCTACTATCGAACTGGACGGTCGTCACTTCAGCGGAATTATTGTCAATACGACCTAATGTCAAAACTAATGGGCTCATGGAAGGTCCAACATTGGGAGTTATCTGAGTCCCCATTAGGGGGTTATCGGAGACCTTTAAAATAAAACAAGGACGAGTGTAGTGAATTTGGCCTGGTCACTGCGTTTTCGGTCCACTCAGGTCTTTTCGGGAGTTAGTGAACCAGTCAGCTGTTTCCATGAGGCATTCTGAAAGCTACTATCGAACTGGACGGTCGTCACTTCAGCGGAATTATTGTCAAATACGACCTAATGTTAAAACTAATGGGCTCATGGAAGGTCCAACATTGGGAATTATCTGAGTCCCCATTAGGGGGTTATCGGAGTCCTTTTAAATAAAACAAGGACAAGTGTAGTGAATTTGGCCTGGTCACTGCGTTTTCGGTCCACTCAGGTCTTTTCGGGTGAACCAGTCAGCTGTTTCCATGAGGCATTCTGAAAGCTACTATCGAACTGGACGGACGTCACCTTCACCGGTACATCGAGCACCATATACTGATGACAGGTTAACTAGTTCGTCATGTCAGAATCACTTCATTGGCCATGAGAATGAGATGGAACGGGAAGAAATAGCGATAAAAACTGGCCTTTTTCTCGGCGAAAAAAAATGGCGACAAAAAGCTGAACACAAAGTTTCAAAGCTCTTGAAAACGGAGGAGTGCAAGGTTTATGTTGTTGATTAGTATTTGTTGAGTCAGGACAGTGATAAACAAATACCGCATGCTGCGTCAACAATCGTCGACGTAAAATGTAATTTCACATTGGCATCAAACCGGACCGGGAACCAGTCCATCGGTAATACGCACCGGAAATCGAATCAAATGTTTGAGTGTAATGAGTTTTCGTGCACGATAAAATATTCATTCTTCATGAATAAAATAATGTTTAGAGCATAGATGGCCTACATTATCAACTTAAAAGGGTTTTAAAGAAGTGTGAGACCTATGCAACATTTCAGGAGATAGCCATCACCCTGACACGTGAGTTGTTGTGCCCCAATGCCTACACTATCAACAATAGAGGGTAGACTGGTACCATTTCAGTCAAGTAAAGTGAAAACATGTGCAAAAGTACAGGAATACCTCTAATAAATCCAGGTACCTTCCTGTAAAGTAGTGTTGGTGTAACCAATCAAAAATCTGGGCATCTTGTCAGATTCTAAATTGTTGGTCGATAGAATAAATAACTCAGTAACGAACTTGATCATTAGCAGGGCTAAAAGCAGGTTGAATTAGATAGTATAATTAATTTATATAACCACTTGTCACTGCCCAACATTAGTTTGAAGCATCTGATTAGGGGCTTAAAGCGATATTCACCACTAATTTAACAATTGTATTTCTTGAATCTGTTAAAGGGGAAATGTCCATAACAGCCAGCTTATAAAACACGGAATAACTACGTTGAATCTGTTAAAGGGGAAATGTCCGTAACAGTCAGCTTATAAAACACGGAATATCTACGTTGAATCTGTTAAAGGGGAAATGTCCGTAACTGTCAGCTTATAAAACACGGAATAACTACGTTGAATCTGTTAAAGGGGAAATGTCCGTAACAGTCAGCTTATAAAACACGGAATAACTACGTTGAATCTGCTAAAGGGGAAATGTCCGTAACAGTCAGCTTATAAAACACGGAATAACTACGTTGAATCTGTTAAAGGGGAAAAGTCCGTAACAGTCAGCTTATAAAACACGGAATAACTACGTTGAATCTGTTAAAGGGGAAATGTCCGTAACAGTCAGCTTATAAAACACGGAATAACTACGTTGAATTTGTTAAAGGGGAAATGTCCGTAACAGTCAGCTTATAAAACACGGAATAACTACGTTGAATCTGTTAAAGGGGAAATGTCCGTAACAGTCAGCTTATAAAAAACGGAATAACTACGTTGAATCTGTTAAAGGGGAAATGTCCGTAACTGTCAGCTTATAAAACACGGAATAACTACGTTGAATCTGTTAAAGGGGAAATGTCCGTAACAGTCAGCTTATAAAACACGGAATAACTACGTTGAATCTGTTAAGGGGAAATATCCGTAACAGTCAGCTTATAAAACACGGAATAACTACGTTGAATCTGTTAAAGGGGAAATGTCCGTAACAGTCAGCTTATAAAACACGAAATAACTACGTGGACACACGTTAAACATTTACCATTGTTGAATATTTACTAAATAAAAACAAGATTGTTTGACGGAATTCAACAGCTATACAAAAAAAAAGAAGTACGTCTTGGTGAGTTTGAACTCGCAGCCCAAACTAAAATTACACTTGCGGTTAATAATAGTGAGAGCACAATAGTCGCGAGCGCTACCAACTGAGCTAAGCGGGCCATCAATATTAAGCAATAAATACTAAAAAAAAACTAATGCTCAACTGTCTGTAAGGTGATCAGCAGCAATTGTAAATACTGTGGGACCCACACGAATAAATAAAACTTCTTTTTATTAAAAACTCACGAATATATTACTACAGACTTATTTGGGTCTATGCTCGCGTTTTTATGTATACATTTCACTGAATAAAAAAAATCAGACAGTTATTTGGTTATGCTCAATATCTGCTTACTTACGGACAGTTTCCCTTTAAGCATATTGATTTAGGTAAACTAATTCTTTGGACTGTGAAAAGAGTATTATATTCATTTGCTATGTTCGTTGGATTTATATAAAATTCTAGAACAAGGTATTGATAACAAAGCGTAGAATAACGTTTACACAGCGCGTTAGATAATTAAAGGGACGCAACTCATACAACACCTATTTTGGACTGGGCATCAACACATACTGGACATATATCGGACATTTGTCAACTGGATTAGTTTGATATGTCATAGTTATAATGAACTGATATCCACAACTGTATTGATATTGTAACTGTATCTTTCCCTTTAAGTAACACAATATAATGATCATTGTTTCCCTGATATCTTCACGTACCACTCTGTAATGGCAATAACCGGCAGAGGAACTGATATCCACTGCTGTATTGATATTGTAACTGTATCTTTCCGTTAAAGTAACACAATATAATGATCATTGTTTCCCTGATATCTTCACGTACCACTCTGTGATGGCAATATCCAGGAGAGGAACCGTTTAAGCAGTTTGCTTCCGTCCAATCATTTTTGCTATTTATGTATCATATACACATTATGTAATTTAAAATTAATGTAATTTTTCGCATTTTTTTTGGAAAGAACCGTAACTGAGATAACTCGTTTCATAGAGTATAGTAACGAACCGTTATAGAGTAGTTATGATTTTAAGATGATCCTTGTATCCTACACAATGGCGAATAGAACCTAACCATAATGTTCCAGTTCTAATTATTTACTGCGCAAAAACTGATACATTGTGACGCTTACCAGCTGAATATGACACATTGTGACGCTTACCAGCTGAATGTGACACACTGTGACGCTTACCAGCTGAATGTGATACATTGTGACGCTTACCAGCTGAATGTGATGCATAGTGACGCTTACCAGCTGAATGGGATACACTGAATATGACACATTGTGACGCTTACCAGCTGAATGGGATACACTGTAACGCTTACCAGCTGAATGTGATACATTGTGACGCTTACCAGCTGAATGGGATACACTGTGACGCTTACCAGCTAAATGTGATACATTGTGACGCTTACCAGCTGAACGGGATACATTGTGACGCTTACCAGCTGAATGTGATACACTGTGACGCTTACCAGATGAATGTGATACACTGTGACGCTTACCAGCTGAATGGGATACATTGTGACGCTTACCAGCTGAATGGGATACATTGTGACGCTTACCAGCTGAATGTGATACATTGTGACGCTTACCAGCTGAATATGATACATTGTGACGCTTACCAGTCGAATGTGATACATTGTGACGCTTACCAGCTGAATGCGATACATTGTGACGCTTACCAGCTGAATGTGATACTTTGTGACTCTTACCAGCTGAATGTGACACATTGTGACGCTTACCAGCTGAATGGGATACACTGTGACGCTTACCAGCTGAATGTGGTACAGTGTGACGCTTACCAACTGAATGTGATGCATTGTGACGCTTACCAGCTGAATGTGATACATTGTGACGCTTACCAGATGAATGGGATACATTGTGACGCTTACCAGCTGAATGTGATACAATTAAAAGCAGACGGACAATGATAGTTCTGCGCTTATTTCAACCCAATACTTACATCCTGTTTTAAAACCCAAACAGTTAGTTTGAAGGGACTTTGGAAGCATTAGTTATGCCCATCCAATCAGTATGTGTTTCTCATGCATTTCCAATCAGTATGTGTTTCTCATGCATGTGTTTCTTGTTGTATGTATAAATCTAAGACAACTCAGCTAGTGTTGTTTGTATAATTCATTAATATTAATGCAAGGCTTAAATAAACCCTTGTTGGATTTCAACATCTTTTATTTCAATAATTTTACAACATATATGTGTTTTTATACAGTACTTAGAACAAAAGTAAACACGATAGTTAAAATGAGTACAACAGGAATGTTTATTTTTAAAATATTCCAAATACATTATTTCTGTATTAAATTGATAAAAACAAAACTTAATATGTCATAAACCACCAAAAAGAAATTATATTGAACATATACAATAAAAGACCAAATAAGGTATTTCCCAACTATGATTATGCATTAGGGCTAGCTATTTTAAATTATTGTAAACTTGGCGGACAAACAATTCGCAATCTATTGCAACGAGCGCATTATTGTAGATACCTCCCAGGTGATCCGCGTGACACCTATATATTATAACATGGGGATTCCACAATAGTCTGATAAGACTTATTGTAATGCATGTGTAATAATTTATTGCGCTCTATTACAAGAATTTAGCAATGCGCCATCTATATCTTTGGACCTTTTCAAGTTTTAAATTGCCCTAGTATAGCTTTTTATTTGTTTAAACAAATTTATCTCCAAAGATAGTATGTATAATAATATGTATTATGTTAACCATATCGCCTTCTCACAAGCAATTATATACAGCTGCATGTACACTGGAACCTCTCAATATTATACATAAGGACAAACCAAATGGACATTGCACTCACGACAATATACATATATCTACATGTTCATTAAAAACAAATAGTAGGTCATGTCATGGACAACAGACCGATTTCTACTGGTTCTTTGGATGATCTTAATTTGTAAATAACACATATGGTTCGACAGTTTTATATAGCTACATGTGTTTTGGTCCCCAATATAAAATATGTCTGAACAGGCTTCATCTTCTCACTCGCAGTCACCAGTATGTGCCACCATCTTACAGCCTTTCAACAGTAAATACCACCATATAACAGCCTTTCACCAGCATGTACCACCATATAACAGCCTTTCACTAAAACAGCCTTTCACCAGTATGTAACACCATTTAACAGCCTTTCACCAGTATGTGCCATCATATAATAGCCTTTAACCAGTATGTACCACCATATAACAGCATTTCGCCTGTATGTGCCACCATATAACAGCATTTCACCAGTATGTAACACCATATAACAGCATTTCACCAGTATGTACCACCATATAACAGTCTTTCATCAGTATGTACCACCATAAAACAGTTCTTCATCAGTATGAACCATCATCTAACAACCATTTCACCAGTATGTACCGCCTTTTAACAGCCTTTCACCAGTATGTACTGCCATGTTACTGCCTTTCACCAGTATGTACCACCATCTAACAGCCTTTCACCAGTATGTACTACCATCTAACAACCTTTCACCAGTATATACCGCCTTCTAACATCCTTTCATCAGTATCCACCACCATATAACAGCAGTTTCACCAGGATGTACCACCTCGTAACATATTTTCACCAGTATGTACCACAATATAACCTTTCACCAGTATGTATCACAATATATAACAGCATTTCGCCAGAATATATCACCATCTAACGGCCTTTCTCCAGTATGTACCACCATATAACAGGCGTTCATCAAATGTTTCACCTTCCCTCTGTACACATTCTGCACACAATAACAGCCTTTCACCATATGTATCACCATAAAGCAGCATTTCATCAGTAGGTGCAGCATTTCACCAGTATGTGCCACCATATAACAGCCTTTCACCACTATGTACCCCATTTAACAGCATTTCACCAGTATGTACCACCATATAACAGCCTCTCACCAGAATATTCCACCATCTAACAGCCTTTCACCAGTAGGTACCACCATCTAACAGCCTTTCACCAGAATATACCACCATCTAACAGCCTTCTAGTAGGCACCACCCTCTATACTTAGTAGTCGTGATTGTATGATGACATGTCACACTTAAACAACTGTTCTTATGTGAGAATGCGCACGTAGTTGATGTGCTAGAAAATATATTTTATTACACACCTGACACGTATATATTTTATCTCCAGTATGTAAATCATGAGCGTTTAGATTCCTTGCCTGTGTGCATGTGGTAAGACAATGTTCACGTGAACGGATTCTTGCTCGTTTGTATCACCATGTGTCAACTTCCTGCTTTATGAGAATGCCTTGAAATAATTAGCATGTCAATCGCCTTTCATCCGTGTTTATTAACATGTAGCTATTGAACGTTCCTCGGTGTGTAAATGACATAACTTACACATTTTTGTACCTATACATTACTTCTTGCCAGCGTATATTAACATGCGTTTTATTTCGAGCTCCTCCTTGCTACATTCTGTACATGCAACCTACTTCTCACACATAATGCTTATTGAGAGTCCCTCGTTAAGGAATCACTTGTACATGTAACCTACTTCTCACACACATAATGCTTATTGAGAGTCCCTCGTTAAGGAATCACTTGTACATGTAACCGACTTCTCACACACATAATGCTTATTTAGAGCCCCTCGTTAAGGAATCACTTGTACATGTAACCGACTTCTCACACACACAATGCTTATTTAGAGCCCCTCGTTAAGGAATCACTTGTACATGTAACCGACTTCTCACACACATAATGCTTATTTAGAGCCCCTCGTTAAGGAATCACTTGTACATGTAACCGACTTCTCATGCTTATTGAGAGTCCCTCGTTAAGGAATCACTTGTACATGTAACCTACTTCTCACACACATAATGCTTATTGAGAGTCCCTCGTTAAGGAATCACTTGTACATGTAACCGACTTCTCACACACATAATGCTTATTTAGAGCCCCTCGTTAAGGAATCACTTGTACATGTAACCTACTTCTCACACACATAATGCTTATTGAGAGTCCCTCGTTAAGGAATCACTTGTACATGTAACCTACTTCTCACACACATAATGCTTATTGAGAGTCCCTCGTTAAGGAATCACTTGTACATGTAACCGACTTCTCACACACATAATGCTTATTGAGAGTCCCTCGTTAAGGAATCACTTGTACATGTAACCTACTTCTCACACACATAATGCTTATTGAGAGTCCCTCGTTAAGGAATCACTTGTACATGTAACCGACTTCTCACACACATAATGCTTATTTAGAGCCCCTCGTTAAGGAATCACTTGTACATGTAACCGACTTCTCACACACATAATGCTTATTTAGAGTCCCTCATTAAGGAATCACTTGTACATGTAACCGACTTCGCACACACATTATGCTTATTTAGAGTCCCTAGTTAAGGAATAACTTGTACATGTAACCGACTTCTCACACACATTATGCTTATTTAGAGTCCCTCATTAAGGAATCACTTGTACATGTAACCGACTTCGCACACACATTATGCTTATTTAGAGTCCCTCGTTAAGGAATAACTTGTACATGTAACCGACTTCTTACACACATTATGCTTATTTAGAGTCACTCGTTAAGGAATCACTTGTACATGTAACCGACTTCTTACACACATTATGCTTATTTAGAGTCACTCGTTAAGGAATAACTTGTACATGTAACCGACTTCTTACACACATTATGCTTATTTAGAGTCACTCGTTAAGGAATCACTTGTACATGTAACCGACTTCTTACACACATTACGCTTATTTAGAGTCCCTCGTTAGGAATCACTTGTACATGTAACCGACTTCGCACACACATTACGCTTATTTAGAGTCCCTCGTTAAGGAATCACTTGTACATGTAACCGACTTCTTACACACATTATGCTTATTTAGAGTCACTCGTTAAGGAATCACTTGTACATGTAACCGACTTCTTACACACATTATGCTTATTTAGAGTCCCTCATTAAGGAATCACTTGTACATGTAAACGACTTCTCACACACATTATGCTTATTTAGAGTCCCTCATTAAGGAATCACTTGTACATGTAAACGACTTCTCACACACATTATGCTTATTTAGAGTCCCTCGTTAATGAATCACTTGTACATGTAAACGACTTCTCGCCAGAGAGTTTCAACATTGGATTATTGAGAGGTGGTCGGTTATACATGTATACGGACTCTCTCATGTGTTTTAACATGTGATTATTGATACTAGGTTCATGTCTGAATTCCTTCTTACATACGTTACATATAAATGGTTTCTCTCCTGTGTGTATTAAGATATGCCTTTTTAGACTTCCTAGTTGTGTGAATGATTTATAGCATTCCGTACATGTAAACGGCTTCTCGCCAGTGTGTATTAGCATGTGTTTATTGAGTGCTCCTCGTTCTGTGAATGATTTATCACATTCTGTACATGTATAAGGCTTTTCGCCAGTGTGTGTACGCATGTGAGTTCTGAGACTGTCTCGTCGTTTGAATGATTTATAGCAGTCTGTACATGTATACGGCTTATCGTCTGTGTGTATTAAGATGTGATTATTCAGGTGATGTTTACGTGCGAATAACTTGTCACATTCTGTACATGTATACAGCTTCTCGCCAGTGTGTATTAACAGGTGATTATTGAGCTGTTGTTTACGTGCGAATAACTTGTCACATACTGTACACGTAAACGACCGCTCGTCAGTGTGTGTTAACGTGTGATTATTGGAGAATGATTTATCTGTGCATGTATACGGCTTCTCGCCAGTGTGTGTACGCATATGAAGACTGCGACCGCCTCGTCTTGTGAATGTCTTGTCACATAATCTGCACGTAAATGGCTTCTGGTATGACATGCTGCTCTATTAGCAATTGAAATGCTTCTCGCCAGTGTGTATAGGTCTTATGACGTCGTAAGTATTTTCTTACACAAACGGCATCAAGATGTGTACTGTCAACAGTAAAGGATTGTCTTTATCCTGTCTGCGGCCAACAATCTAAACAATCTACCATCATATGCAGCCTAATATGTGCTGCAAATGGTGTAAAACACAATTCAATTTTCTGCTGTCCGATTTATTACATGACGTTTCGTATTATGGGTGTACAGACGACTTCATGCTTTATAGACGACTTCATGCTTTATAGACGACTTCATGCTTTATAGACGACTTCATGCTTTATAGACGACTTCATGCTTTATAGACGACTTCATGCTTTATAGACGACTTCAAGCTTTATAGACTACTTCAGGCTTTATAGACGACTTCATGCTTTATAGACGACTTCATGCTTTACAGACGACTTCATGCTTTATAGACGACTTCATGCTTTATTACAGTAAGCAACTACGTACACATCTAACAGGGCTTTGGCACATTTACCTTTACTTCTCTTCTGTATCTGTATTGATAGCCATATAACGATGTAACACAACAGAGTCCATGTATGTGTTGCTGTCGTAATGTCTGCTGAATTCCCACACATAAAAGCCTATAGTATGCACGCAGTGTTGACCTAAGATATTCAATTCATTTAAATGTATGGCAGTGTAACCGGCCGTACTTTAAAATGCATGTTTACATCCTCATGGGAGGCGTCATGGTTTCTTCGAATCAATGACGCTTTTCTTGTATATGAAACAGTTGGTATTCATTTTCTCGATTATAACCACCTAAAAGAAAGAAAAAAACAGTTGACAATTGCATGCGGGTGACTAGTTGCTAACATAAAATAGTAAGGCGCAACAAGCGAGTTAACTGTTTATGTCAATCGGCCTAATGATGTGAGTTAACTAAGAATAACAATTGACATGACATTGTAAATAATATAGCATCCCTTATTCCGAGTACACAGCCGTCGCCCAGTGGATAGCACAGTGAACTTGCAACCGCAGGACCCGAGTTTAAGCCTCACCAAAGCCACTTATCTTCATCCATGTGTTCTTGGTCGCTTACACCTGGCTTCGTCCGAATGATAGGAACGTAAACCGAGCCGTCGTTTGTAACGGAGACTATGATCCAATCACGCCAAAGAACCAAAGGAAGCTATTCGTTAGTAAGAGTTTGGCAGATTACTGGTTTCCTGTGCATCCTTCCACCACTCTCAGTGGGGTGCGAGTGGGGTGGGGGTAAGTGACATATATTTTCCTGATGAGCAGTTCAACAGCATTCAATTCAGTTCTGAGAACAAACATCAACTCCTATAAACTGATCTAAACAATATGGACAAAACAATATGCCCATGGCTCTGAAAACATGAGAAAAAATACCCTTCCTTCTCGAACAAAAAAACTCTGTAACACCGTACAGAGAAGTTACGATTTTAAATTCTGTACTATTAATTTTATGAATATTGAGTTCTGCTCAACCCGGGGCTAGGGGGCGTGAACGGTAGCAAGCATATTTCACTACCGTTCATGAACAGTCTCAATCAAACCGGGATTGCAATATTTCGTATTTATCGTGTTCGTCCGTTTCCAAAGATCCACTATCATACTCTTTTAATTCAGCATATATATATGAATCTCGGCTCTAGCATTAATACATGAACAACTGAATATATAAAAGTGTAAGTCTTCATCATTGGCTCATACTCTGAACTGACACGAGTATGTACGCGTATGATGACTATCGACGAATACAAGTGCTCCTATCGGTACGGCTATTTGGTCATGTTGAACACAAGGAGTTAAGTTTGTGGCAGTGACATTGTTGAAATAGATGTACAATGGTCGAGCTTGCTATCCTTCCGAGAGTTTTTATTATAATAAGGACTAACTTCACATCAACCTCGGAGCAATATGACAATTATTTCAAGGGTCCGCGACAGTATAAATCGGACGTAAGACAATAAAGTTATACGTGAAGATGGTACTAGTATATTTATTGTTTTGGTCATGGTACATGGTCATGTTGAATAAGGAATATTTAATTAATGTAAATGGTGAGAATGCTAAACAAATAAAGGAATATTTCTATTGATTTATGCGGAATGAAAATGTAGGGGCCTGATTTATGCCGGAATGACAATATAGGGCCCTGATTTATGCGGAATGAAAATATAGGGCCCTGATTTATGCTGGAATGACAATATGGGCCCTGATTTATGCCGGTATGAAAATATAGGTCCTGATGTATGCTAGAATGACAATATAGGCCTGATTAATGCCGGAATGACAATATAGTGCCCTGATTTATGCCGGAATGACAATACAAGGCCTTATTTATGCCGGGATGACAATACAGGGCCCAGATTTATTCCGGAATGACAATACAGGGCCCTGATTTATGCCGGAATGACAATATAGGGCCCTGCTTTATGCCGGAATGACAATATAGGGCTCTGATTTATGCCGGAATGACAATACAGGGCCTGATTTATGCTGGGATGACAATACAAGGCCCTGATTTCTGCCGGAATGACAATAGGGTCCTGGTTTATGCCGGAATGACAATACAGGGCCCTGATCTGATTTATGCCGGAATGACAATATAGGGCCCTGATTTATGCCGGAATGACAATATAGGGCCCTGATTTATGCTGGGATGACAATACAGGGCCCTGATTTATGCCGGAATGACAATATAGGACTCTGATTTATGCCGGAATGACAATATAGGGCCCTGATTTATGCCGGAATGACAATATAGGGGCCCTGATTAATGCCGGAATGACAATATAGGGCCTATGCCGGAATGACAATATAGGGCCCTGATTAATGCTGGAATGACAATATAGGGCCTATGCCGGAATGACAATATAGGGCCCTGATTTATGCCGGAATGACAATATAGGGCACTGATTTATGCGGAAAGACAATATAGGGGCCTGATTTATGCCAGAATGACAATATAGGGCCCTGATTTATGCCGGAATGACAATATAGGGCCCTGATTTATGCCTGAATGACAATATAGGGCCCTGATGTGATTTATGCCGGAATGACAATATAGGGCCCTGATTTACGACGGAATGACAATAAAGGGCCCTGATTTATGCTAGGATGACCATACAGATCCCTGATTGATGTCGGAATGACAATATAGGGCCCTGATTTATGCCGGAATGACACTATAGGGCTCTGATTTATGCCGGAATGACAGTATAGGGCCCTGATTTATGCCGTAATGACAATATAGGGCCCTGATTCATGCCGGAATGACAATACAGCGCCTGATTTATGCCGGAATGACATTATACGGCCCTGATTTATGCCGGAATGACGATATAGGGCTCTTATTTATGCCGGAATGACAATACAGGACCCTGATTTATGTCGGAATGACAATATAGGGCCCTGATTTATGCCGGAATGACAATAGAGGGCCTGATTTATGCCGGAATGATAATATAGGGCCCTGATTTATGCCGGTATGACAATAGAGGGCCCTGATTTTGTTATTTCGAATGACGGTTTATCAAACAGCGGAGATCGTGAGTTTGGAAAAGGCGATTTTTAATTTCTCAAACATCGTGTTAGTTTTCTTGCATACTAGTATTATTGAATTTTTTTGGATAAAAATCTCGAAAGAGCAAGTTTAAACATTTTGATTTCTCAAACATTGTGCTAGTTTTCCTTCGCAGTTTAAACACCTTAGAACCTTACAGGATAATTCTATGAGTCCCTTCGGAAACTTACGGGATAAGTTTACGAGTCCCTTCGGAATCTTAGAGTTCGGAATCTTACAGGATAAGTATAATAATCCCTTCGGAATCTTAGAGTTCGGAATCTTACAGGATAAGTATAACAATCCCTTCGAAATCTTACAGGATAAGTATACGAGTCCTTTGGAACCTTACGGGATGAGTTATGAGTCCCTTCGGAATCTTACGGATAAGTATACGAGTCCTTAGGTTCCTTACGGGATAAGTATATAAGTCCATTCAGAACCTTACGGGATAAGTATATGAGTCCCTTCGGAATCTTACAGGATAAGTATAATAATCAATTCGGAATCTTACAGGATAAGTATACGAGTCCTTTGGAACCTTTTGGATGAGTATACGAGTCCCTTCCAAACCTTACGGGATAAATATATGAGTCTTTTAGAACCTTACAGGGTAAGTATATGAGTCCCTTCGGAACATTACAGGATAAGTATATGAGTCCGTTCGGAACCTTACAGGATAAGTATATGGGTCCCTTTGGAATCTTACAAGATAAGTATATGAGTCCCTTCAAAATTTACAGGATAAGTATATGAGTCCCTTTGGAACTTTACAGGATAAGTATATGAGTCCCTTCGGAACCTTACATAATGAGTTAATGAGTCCCTTCGAAACTTACAGGATAAGTATACGAGTCCCTTCCAAACCCTACGGGATAAATATATGAGTCCTTTAGAACCTTACAGTTTTGTTCTGGCTATGTTCATAGTAGAAAGTTTATCTAAAATGTTTCATATTATCCTGCTCCCACAAAAACAATGCATGTATTCAATATTTTTTTCACAATTAGGCAGTTTTCGCGCTTTTTTTTCTCCACCAAAATGACCAGGCTAGGGTCGGAAGTCTTCACAATTTTAGGGGGTAAAAGCCCTGCCAACATTACAATGGATTCATACTGCAGTGCTTGGTTTTATTTAGTTTAAACTTATTTATTTTACATCGATTGTAACGAAAGCTCTATGAACTTATTTGAATCACTATCGATGTCTTCCTGGGTAGAACAAGTACTAAGCAATGCAGATAAAGTGTCTTGCTCAGGGACACAACGCATATGGCAATGGCGGGAATCGAACTCACGAATTTTGGATCATGGGTCCAATGCTCTACCACTAGACCACAGTGCTCCACGGTTTGATTTGGAAGTAATAGAGTATAATGTGTGTATCCCCATTTCGAATAGTTATGCTTAAATAATTTGTTGAATTAGTTTTTTTATGTGATGATCGCAAAGTTTGTATGTGATTAGACTAGTAGTGGGTTGCGTTTTTTGTGTGTCCCTTAGAACGGAGCAACTGAGTTGGGTTTAGAAAATCCCTATGTTATAAGGTATTACAGTATCAGTAATCGCGAGCGTAAGTTCGCCTTACGGTTAACGCGTTGTTGATTTTCTGAAATTGCCATACTAAGGCAATAAAAATCTTCGTCAAACCGCTAGAGTTACCTGCCCGTTAAGTTGCATCGTGCAAGTAAAACGGTGCACCGTGCAGGTGTCGTATTTCTAGCACGTCGTTATAACCTCGCATGAACGCCGAGCGGAGCGATGTGTTATTCGAAGGAAATTAAAGCTAATTACACCGAGATTACATCGAGCGAAGAGACGTTATACAGCTAATTTCACCGAGGGAAGCGAGGTCTTATGCATTGAATATAACATACATGTAAATTAAGTTTGTTTTCGATTCTCTTCTCTTCTATTTCGCTAACTCAGTCCATTCAATTCAACATATTTATTTTTTACAATCTAATTTGTTCAAAAACAACAAAATCCACGATTTAATGCTTAATTACGTTTAAATAAAAGTGAATGCGTCAATATTTATTATTTAAAAAAATAAAGATAGAATATAATAGCCTGGTTCTCTGGCTTAAAATAAAATAGAATAGAATAACTTTTATTTTCCAATCAAGGACCATCACTGGCATTACACTCACAGTACTAGGTACTACCTTTGTGAAGGGCAAAACTATAACCAGTTTTTGATTGCAGTAAAAGTATAAGTTAAAATGATTCATTTAGAAACCCAAACAAATGTAAAAACAATCCAAAATATGAATCAAATTTGATGTAGAAGCACTAGAGCTGATCTTTTCATTTTGCATTGAGTTTAGAAAACTCCACTGATGTACAAAGGCATAACAGTATGAGTATTGCACACATTATTTAATCGCTCTAGTCTATTAACTTAAAACGACGCTTGCCACTGTTCAGCAACAACAAAATCAACGATTTAATGCTTGATTATGTTTAAATAAAAGTGATTGCATCAATATGTAATTAAGTTAGTTTTACTAGATCTATTTTTTTTATATTGGATCTACATACTTGAAAGCAGTCCAATTTCATTGAAAATACAATATGACAAAAGGACTAAGAAAGCTGGCTAAGCGCTGACCATACTACCTAATAGTAATAAATGTCTGAGATTGTGTGAACTGTGTCATTGCTTTTTGTTCAAATTGTATTTAACGACCCACTGCGCCATTTAAGTCTCAATTACACTTATTAATAATACAAATTCACCTGAAACAATAGTTATACGAAATAATAATTATTCGCCTACCTTTTTATCCTTAAACTGTTTATATGAAACCAAAGGCGGTAAGTGAAATATCCTTTCTTTTACTTGAAAGCACAAACGTAAACCTTTTTTGTTCTTTGTAGACAAAGTGAAACACCCACTGTACTGTAGACGTAATAGTACGTCACCATTTTGACAATTTTCAATGCTGATTACGTCAGTCAGTGACGTTCGACGCAATTTTAATTTCAAGAGGGGATGTAGAGAGTGGTGACTTGGGAACAAGGTATTAAACAAACTGATTATTTCAAATGAGACATCATCGATGATTTGTTTGTTTGTTTGTTTGTTTGTATGGTGTTTTACGTCATTTTCAACACATGTAAGGTTATATATGACGGTGGATTTTTGGGTGGTGGAGACAGACAATCCCACTTGTCCTGAATAGAACCAGCGGTGAGAGTCGAGAAGGTCTACAACGCAACATTCAGTATCACATGAAACAATTCATTCCTATTCCTTCCTACCTGATCATTGCTGCTAAGTGAAGGCATTAATTTTACATTTAGGAAATAGGAATAGATTGGATCATTCTGAGAATTCTCATAAAAAAAAAGTATGCATACATAATTATACTGATCAGGCTTATTCAAGTTCACCTGACACTTACTCACTGTTTAAGTCATTTTTTTCACAACTGTGGCCGATTTGCTTCACAATTATTATTATTAATTTATCTATTTTATTTAATATTATTATTTTATTTATTTCGGAAAACATATCTACGACTTAAATTTTTCAATATTGTTTTGTTCTGGATATGTTCGTAGAAGAAAGTTTATCTAAAATGTTTCATATTATCCTGCTCCCACAAAAACAATGCATGTATTCAACACTTTTTTCACAAATTAGGCAGTTTTCGCGCTTTTTATTCTCCACCAAAATGACCAGGCTAGGGTCGGGGGTCTTCACAATTGCTAGTGGGTAAAAGCCCTGCCAACATTACAATGGAAATCACACTGCAGTGCTTGGTATGATTTAGTTTAAACTTATTTATTTTACACCGATTGTAACGAAAGCTCTATGAACTTATTTGAATCACTCTCGATGTCTTCCTGGGTAGAACCAGTACTAAGCATAGATATAAAGTGTCTTGCTCAGGGACACAACGCAATGGATCTTGCTCAGGGACACGACTTTTGGATCATGGGTCCAACGCTCTACCACTAGATCACAGCGCTATTTGCAAGTAATAGAGTAAAATGTGTAGATCCCCATTTCGATTTCGAATAGTTATGCTTAAATAATTTGTTTAATTAGTTTTTTTATGTGATGATCGCAAAGTTTGTATGTGAATACAGGGAGTTACTCCCTGGTGAATAGTAGTGGGTTGCGTTTTTTGTGTGTCCCTTAGAACGGAGCAACTGAGTTGGGTTTAGAAAATCCCTATGTTATAAGGTATTACAGTATGAGTACTATTACACAATGTAACCATTTTATTTACTTAAACCGACGCTCGCCACGAGGCAGTGCCTTATTCATATTATTACACAATGTAACCATTTTATTTACTTAAAACGACGCTCGCCATGAGGCAGTGCCTTATTCATATTATGTGACACTGTAATATTGGTGTTTATGTGGGAAATATTTAGTGGTTTCATACCTAAACACCCTGGTAGACATAATGCAGTATGTGCACGGACAAGCAATTATTGTAACATAATGGTAGAACAGTGGCGGTTAAACATTCAACAATATGCACATTAACATTATTATCATGTTTCAATAAGTTTGTATAATCATATCTGGATTAAAATCAAACGAAGTTAGTGTTCATGTACATACCTCGTCGTTGATTATATGGGCATATAGTTTGATGGAATCAATATTAAAATGTACAGTTTCATCAATCACCCTTGTCGAAAGGCTATTTGCAAATGGAGAAATGTCTACTAAGGGAGATAACTGCACTAAACTATTAGAAATGACACTAAGGGATGTAACAGTGCAACGTACATTAAATTATGACCAAATACAAGGAATGGTTAACATTTCATGAACACATGTTTCACGCGTTTTCTTTTCGGCATATCTGTTAAAAACAATATTACTCTACGACGTATATATATGAGATATAGTCATGCAATAACAGAAGCAGGTTAACGGAAGGTGTTCGTTCATTAGTCTAGATCATAAGCGACGCTTGCTTGTTTTCAAGACAAACGTCTAGACTGGACTTCCTGAACAAAGTTTGATTTTTGGCGATACACTGGTTAGGTTTATAAGTGTGAGACAGGAACACCTGCTATCCAAGATATACAGAAAGACAGACAGATAATACATTTATATATAAACATAGAGGGAAACTACGTCATTATATTGACGAACATAGAGGGAAACTACGTCATTATATCGACGAACATAAAGGGAAACTACGTCATTATATCGACGAACATAGAGGGAAACTACGTCATTATATCTACGAACATAGAGGGAAACTACGTAATTATATCGACGAACATAGAGGGAAACTACGTCATTATATCGACGAACATAGAGGGAAACTACGTAATTATATCGACGAACATAGAGGGAAACTACGTCATTATATCGACGAACATAGAGGGTAACTACGTCATTATATCGACGAACATAGAGGGAAACTACGTCATTATATCGACGAGCATAGAGGGTAACTACGTCATTGTATCAACGAACATAGAGGGTAACTACGTCATTATATCGACGAACATAGAGGGAAACTACATCATTATATCGACGAACATAGAGGGAAACTACGTCATTATATCGACGAACATAGAGAGAAACTTCCTCATTATATCGACGAACACAGAGGGAAACTACGTCATTATATCGACGAACACAGAGGGAAACTACGTCATTATATCGACGAACACAGAGGGAAACTACGTCATTATATCGACGAACACAGAGGGAAACTACGTCATTATATCGACGAACACAGAGGGAAACTACGTCATTATATCGACGAACACAGAGGGAAACTACGTCATTATATCGACGAACATAGAGGGAAACTACGTCATTATATCGACGAACATAGAGGGAAACTACGTCATTATATCGACGAACTAAAAGCGGAGGGTAAGAACTACTTTAACTTTAATAAAAAAATAAAATAAAAATACGGTCACGTGGTTCCAGTTGGTTCCAGTTTCAATTTTCTGCACAACTTGTCAAGACGTTTGTATTTACAACCAAACGTCGCAGATGATCTAGACTATTCCTTCATTAGTATCAACACAATATGTTGAAACATTACTAATGTGATTTAGACCGTTTTTCCTATATTTCCTGAGCTAAGACACCCGTAGCCACGCTGAGTAGAATTTTGGGAATGTATATACTTGACATATACATATCTTCAATATCGATAAATAATCCATCATTGACAAACATGTCTTGCTTTACACCATAAATCTTGTCAGGGACGGGCAATAAAACGTATATATATATGGCCGAAATGTACGGCTCATGTTCAGGCAATTTTCAAGGAATCATATTTAGACTGAATTGCAAATTGCATAGTAAATATAAAATATACAGCAAGTTGTAAGGAAAAAAAGATTTATTTCGAATATTTATTATGCGTAGTTATTTAATTAAACCTTTAATTACCATCAACACTATTGTACTTCAAATTGTTATTATACGCAAGAAACATGGTGTGACGGAGACAGGTCGTTCGCCCACGGATCATTTCGTATATGTCGTTTCGCACATAGTCGTTTCACCCACCGGGTATACGTATATATTAATGTATGTATGTATGTTGGTATGTTGGTATGTTAGCGTTACGGTTATCATAAAATCGCAATGTATCAGCATTATTGTTCTTATAATCATAAAATATAAATGTATGACGATAATCAAAATAATAATAATAATAATGATAATATAATAGCTTTTGTATTTTTAATTATTATTGCAAATCGACAGTATAAGGATGTATTAATTACCTTGATATTGTCTGGTAAATCACCCGGTCAATAGTATTTCCATAGTAAAGTTCTTAAGTAAGTATATTAGAAGTTATACAAGGGAGGGATAAATAATTTCTCCGATATATACGGATCTAATAATAATTATCGTTCGGTCTGTGGATAAAGTTTTTCATTTATTTATCAATAGTAAACCTCATTTATTCGCATATTCCACTCTTTGTTTAATGTGACGTCATCCGGTCCATAAAGTTGCTTATTACATGTATTACTATATATAGTAACAAAAACGGCCTCTTTTTCGTGTAATACAGGCATTGTCTCTGCGGTCATATTAGATAAGCGCGTGAAACGGCGGGCCAAAAATCCATATGAAGGGCAAAAAAAACCATATGGCGGGCCGAAAATCCATATTAAATCTAGACTGCGTTACATCCATTTAGCAGTAAATTGTCGATATATTTTGAATAATCGACCACGAACCAGTCATATCGTGCATCAGCACGTGCATCCAACGACAACTGCGACGGTTGAAAATGGCAGCCAGAATGCTCGCTACCCTGAGTACACGCAGGAGATTGTTAGTAGCCGAACAAAGATGAGGACGGACATTAAATAATGAAATTGTGAAAAACAAGATTAGAATGACTCGGTCTAAATCACCCTACGATATGACGTGAAAAAAAATATGTGACTGGCTTGGACATGTTGACAATATTTTGGCGATTGTGTGATAGATTTAACCTATTAAATTATACAGTACATGTACATTATCAACTCGTTGTTTTTGATCGAAACCTCTTCAACAACCTATTATGATATACTGTTTAGGGACCAGTTTCCGTCCAAGCCCAGTTTCCGTCATTCTTCTTTAAAAACTGATTTTTACAAGGCAAATTGCTAACGCGATGTTACTTATCGACAGACTTGTTTACTCAGTAGCACTGACGATTGGAAACAAGAAACAACCAAAAAGTAAAGAAGCGGTGCAAAAACGAAGTGGCCCCCGACCAGTACTGCCGTTCGGGACTCAATTACATTTTAAATAAAAGCCATCCAGGAAACAATACATACTGTACTGTACTATACAGTATGTGAAATAAAAAATAATCTCCTACCTTTTTATTCTTAAATTATATTTGCGAAACTAAATGCCATTTGAAATTTCCTTTCTTCTACAAGCTCAAACGTAAACACAAAAAACTGACAAAGTCAATGACGTGAAATAAAACGTCACTGGCAAACACAACGTCACTATTATCACGATTTTGTTACAAAGATTACGTCAGAAATGTTTCTGTGTAATTTTTATTAAGGGGGTGAATTGCTGTTTTGGAAACAAGGTACCGAATTGCCGATTTCAAATGGCACATCCTATTATTGCGATATATTAACGTCATACGTTTATTTTAGGCTATTCTTGTAAATCAATGAATACAAATGGATCTAAATAAAGAGTCATATTTTAAAAAAAAAATACACAAGTAGATGAAAGGTATTTAAAATGACTTTGCGCAATTTAGATCTAAAAATCTATACACATAATAGTGTTTTGGTTACACATGTAATAAACAGGTCATTAACTGGGGTAGGTGTGCCTCTTTGTGACATTGGCCCTCGACAGCCATATGAGGCCCTCGAGCTCTCGACAGCCATATGAGGCCCTCGAGCTAAAGCTCTCGGGCCTCATATGGCTATCTCGGGCCAATATCACAAAGAGGCACACCTACCCCAGTTAATAACCTCTAAATATTGACCGGGCGCCCGGCTGATAGCTATATTAACGGACGTTTGAAAAAACGACGTCAAAATAAATCATAAAACGTATTGATTTAATTTGTTGGTCAGATTCGGTATACTACATGTATAACAACTAATGTATGGTGCTTCGGTCCATATGAAGTTTATGGACTGGGCAGTCAGCCTAGAACATTCTAGGTCTGACTGCCCAGTCCATAAACTTGCATATGGACCTCAGCACCATACATTATTTGTTAGATTATATATAATACAAGCTGGAGAGTAATAAGACATGTGCCAGATGCATACAATAAGAAAGTGTAACAGGTAACCGATAAACAATTTAATATCATCGATAATCTATCTACAAAAATAAAAAAAGTAGACCTATTGAAGCAGAAATGAAATATCAGTAGAAGAAAAATATAATCGAACCTTACATCGACGTTAGCAGAAGAGCATATTTATTACGAAAGTCAGGTATTAACAAATTATATAGAGCGAGTATCAATAAAAGAAACCTTTCCCGCGAACCCATGTTTTGAGCAATCTTTGCCGACTGTCACGCAAACATGAAATCAACATGACTGTAGCTTTTTCAATAAAGATATAAGAAAAGATCCCCTCCGACTGGCATCCATGCTTGTTTCGAATCAACATGCTTTACGCTATTTTTAATCACTAAAGTCACCCTTGAGCACAATATGCTCAGGTGAGCTAAAACACAACAGGGTGTAAGTTTCAGCTCAGTTTTTGCACTGTATGCAAAAGATTATATATTATCAAATCTATTATGATGACAGGGATGGATGTCCTATAGCTGACAGCATTAACAAAACGTTGGTGAAAGTTTCTATATAGTTATATAGGGATGTCCTATAGCTGACAGCATTAACAAAACGTTGGTGAAAAATTCTATATAGTTATATAGGGAAACTGCTCAACCACTGGCGGCTATATGGTTTGATGAATCAACCCAGTTGGAACAAACTTGATAGAAGGTCACCAAAACACCATTTCTGTGAAATTAGTTTGAAATCAATCAAGCAGTTTCAGATAAGAAAAAATAAGTTTTCCATATATAAAACTATAGCAGAAATTGGCATTGCCTCCCGGCGGCCATGTTTATTTGACGAATCAAACCGGTTTGTACAATCTTGGTAGAGAGTCATCCAAACATCATTTATGTGAAATTATTTTTAAATCCATTGCGCGGTTTCAGACGAAAAGATATTTTAAGTTGTCCATATAGAAGTATAGCAAAAATAAGCCCGACCCACTGGCGGCCATGTTTTTTTGAAGAAACAACCCGGCTTGAACAAACTTGGTAGAGCGTCACCCAAACATCATTTTTGCGAAATTGTCTGAAATCTAGTCAGTAGTTTTAAAGAAGAAGAAGAAGAAGAAGATGTTTTAAAGTTTCCCAGCTTTTTTTCATTAGGTTTTCATGGCAACCAGAGTTCTGCAAGGGTTCTGATAATTTGAATAATCTTGAGAGAAGACCACCCAAAGATCATTCCTGTGAAGTTTCGTCAAAATTGGCCAAGCGGTTTTGGAGGCGATGTCGCGTGAACGTGGACGGAGGGACGGACGTCCGCACGCACGGACGGTCGGACGACGACGATCACAATATGTCACCCTTGAGCACTTCTAATAATCCCATCGGCGGTAACAAAGAGGAACGAAGAACTTAATAGTAGATACCTGAATTGGTACACAATATTTGCTTCAACATTTAAAATAAATCAAATTGTAATACTCCAATGGTTCCAATACAGGATCAACCATAGGATTCTAGGTAACAACCATTTACTTAAAACAATGAACATTGCTGATTCAGATATGTGTTCATTTTGTAAAGAAACTGTAGAAACAATTAAACATCTCTTCTATGACTGCGAAGTTTCAACATTGTTTTGGTCAGGCTTGTCCACTTTTGTTAATAGCAAAGCACTAACTGTCAGACTCCGATATATTATTAGGGAATGATAAATTAGATATTATCTTAAATAATATTTTAGTATTAGGAACATATCATATATTCTTTCAAGAACAAAATAAGTCTGCACCATCCTGGACACATTTTATTTACTATTTAACATCAGTTCATTAAACTGATAAATACATTGCTTATAAAGACTCAAAAGATACATATTTTTATAACATATGTGACCGATATGAGAAAGGATTTTGCTGAACCATAACATTATGACTCTATTGACACTTGCTGCAATATATAGCATTTACCTTTTGCCCTTCCATTGTCTACATTATCTTTTTTCAAGTATGTTTTTTTTCCATTATACAAACATGTATTTCTCTTGAGTATAATTAACATGCCATCTTTTCCCTACAAAACAACTTTACTATGTTTCTTCTTCCAAAATATATTGAATGAATGTTTGTGTAAAAAAGGGGTATGACAAACAACAAAGCAATTCAATTTTCTACTGCCTTAATATATTTACTCAATTATTTTGTTTAAAGGATAACTAGATAACTAGATAAAACTATTCTATTTATTACTTGACCATGGGTGGAGTACAAGTTAATAATTTACAGAGCTTTAGAAAAGCTGAGTATGTGAGGCTAAAAGTTCATAATTTACGGAGTTTTAGATACTAAAGAGGAGATTCATAGTCTTCCGGCAAACACCCTCAGTTTAAAACTATCATATCATATACAATTCTAAATACTCTTAACGTTTATAAAAAAAATATGAGGCATATTCTATTTCTTTTAAATCATAAATACTTGGTGTAGGCTATAACTCTCTGTAACAAAAAAGACAATATCATACGAGTTATTGTCCTTAAAGAATTCCAAATAAATTGGCAGCTCTGTAAACAATGTTTTAACAGTAATATGGTTATGGTGACCCATCGCCTCCGTAATAACAGGGTTATGTTCCTTGGAAAAATAAAACTTCACGAAATTAATGTTGTCCGAAAGACAATTTCCTTATGAGTATGTGAATCATGGACACATCTTTAGCTTAAATGTATACAATGATAGTATATGTGTACATGGGTTATGAATGCATATATTATACAAGTCATACGGTTTCATAATGAGTATTTTACATATACGATTCAAACAGTTGTGGTCTCAAACCGGAATGTGTTATACAACTTGACTCTCTTAAACCATTGTCACTATATCTGTCTGTAATGAATTGTGGTGTTCCATATATGTATACTGATGTATAACATTGACGTCAAAACAAACAGAGACTAATGTAACGCACATTATGTCAATGGCTATTCCTCTGTGTGCGCGTCTGTATTATGTATGTATATATACTTCAAGACAAAACATGACGCTGCAACATATTTACCTATCAGACAACCGTCAGTGTCACTACACTGTCGTCTTTCCAGTAAAAACTCACACGAAATGTTCAACCCAACCCTACATTGTACTGTATTTATTTCACGTGTCACAGATATTGCAGTTTCTGCTAAATGTAAGCTCGTTTGCTGATATTTGATTACTCGTGTTTCTGTGAAGGTCAAGATAACATGACTTCTTTCCTGCACACGCTACACATACATGGTGTGTCAGTAGTATTAGTTCGAGATTTATGTATCACATAACGTCCCCTGTTAGCAGTGTCGAACACCCATTTAATATTCTATTGTATAACACACGTGTAATACAACCTGGAACGATTTTGATTGGTCGAGCTAAACCTGTAATACTACGGAAGTTTTATTAACTGAAACTATTTTATTTATTACAAATTCACCCAGATCTGAGTCATAAACTTATCATTTGTGACAACTTATAAAAATAATGCACGTTATACAAAACATTGTTGTTGGTTTGTTAAAAAATTGGCGTAAACTGCTATTTTGTAAAGAGGTAATACACGAACTCTTTTATACGCAACGTTATGTGTGAGACGCGACGTTACGACGTCACATATTTTATGACGTTTTGGCGCCAAAGTGTGTCTGATGTCGTGGCGGTTCTATGTCCATCTGAATTATTTTTACTAATTTGATTGCAATGTTATGTGATAAAAAGGATCTTAAACTCGTTCCCATTCCATATAAGATTTATGAAACTTGTTAAAAGGCTCGTTAAAATTAAAATAATTCATAACTCGTTTCATAAATCTTATATGAAATGGGAACTCGTTTAAGATCCTCTATGTATGCGTATGTGTGATCACTCCATGCTGAACTTGTTATCCTTAATATGGCGTATCACGTGTATGTATGGGCATGTGTCATTTTAGATTGCCGGACTCGATAAAATCTTTACTGCATACGCTACACTTGTATGGTGTTTCGCCTGTGGGTATGAGCTTGTGTGATTTAAGATTGTCTGATGCAGTAAATCCTTTACTGCACATGCTGCACTGATAAGGTGACTCGCCTGTATGTATGCACATGTGTTTTAATCTGGCCTGACTGAGTAAGTCCTTTACTGCATACGCTACACTTCTAAGGTGTCTTGCCTGTATGAATGCACATGTGTGTTTTAAGATTGCCAGATTGGGTAAATCCTTTACTACACACTTATAAGGTGTCTCGCCTGTATGTGTGCGCATGTGTTTTGTAAGACTGCCTGACTCGGTAAATCGTTTATTGCACACGCTACACTTATATGGTGTCTCGCCTGTATGTACACGGGTGTGTCTTTTTAGATTGCCGGACGCGGTAAAGCCTTTATTGCACACGCTACACTTATATGGTGTCTCGCCTGTATGTACAAGAGTGTGTATTTTTAGATTGCCGGACCCGGAAAAGCCTTTACTGCACACGCTACACTTATATGGTGTCTCGCCCGTATGAATTAGCATGTGTATTTTAAGAATGTCAGACCGGGTAAATCCTTTACTACACACGCTACACTTATAAGGTGTCTCGCCTGTATGTGTGCGAATGTGTCTATTAAAATGGCCTGGTTGGGTAAATCCTTTTCTGCACACGCTACACGTATATGGTGTCTCCCCTTTATGTATGTCCATGTGTCTGTTAAGCAGATTTGCCTGTGTAAACCCTTTGCTGCACACACTGCATTGAAACGGCTTCAAGATGTAATATCGTCTCAATGTGGTTTCTGGAACAAAATAAATCTCATATTAAGATTGACATTCTGTAACAGGTCAGGTTTATATATAAGAGATTTTCATAGACGTATCATAGATACACATTTATTACTATCGGCAGATCAATTGTAAAAGGTAAAATGACATCTTATTGTAGGATTGATAATCACGCTTTGTTATCGGGTAAAACACGGTAATAGCTCAAAAGAAATCATTGCATGTTATGCAGACCTAAGATACATATAGTTCATTGTGCAAATTCAAGTTTTAAGTTGGGATTGTGTAACCCAGGTTGGAGAAATTGAACATTAAGGCCCTAGGTTTCCTACAATTGATAACCAAAATTGCACGTTTTTTAAAGTTGTGCTTCATCTTTTGAAACGTGATGTATGAAATGATTTCTTACACGTATTGGTGTATTTTAATTGAGAAATAAAATTTCTTGTTGGAGACAATATACTGAATTAAGAACCATTCATTTTAGTTCTGGCACAAAGCCAGAAAACAAATTTCCTAAACAGTAGTTTCCGTAACTGCCGCATATACTCTTTAAAGTTATATATGTAGGGCTGGCAATTCCAATGTTATAAAGATGTTTCAATCTGAAAAACACAAAGACAAATATTGGTGCGATTCAGTTATTACATTGGTTTATTCCAATCTTGTGAAATATCATATACATGTTCCTTGGGTTAGCCTCTATCAAGTTTGTGTTTTTCGTTTTCCACGTAAACTCTGAAGGGCGCGCTGCTCAAGGTCATCAATACTCGAGCGACCATGATTTTATGAGGGAAAAAAACATGTAGTGCCCATTTGTTACACTTTAAACGCCGCAATTTACGCTTTATTGTGTTTTTCTATAGCGTGTATTATATCGCGACTAAAAGCTTGGAAAGTGAATGCATGAAATATGTTGTCAGTATCGGTTTACACTCCAACATTGTGTGAATTATAAAAGGCCACAATATATGTTCAATTCTACACCAATGTACCCCGATTTTTTTTGTTGATAAGAACGCATAGCTTCGTTTAGTTTCCGTATCGTTGAATCTCTTGTAGGTTCCGTAATCTTGAATCTGAATATATCAATGCATATGAACAGAGTAAAACAGTACGGCATTTTGCTATCGTTTCATGAATGCCTGTCGTAACCTATATTTCACCGAAAGTAATTCACAGCGAACTGAAATTTTGCACATGATCTTATAAGAAACATTCTGGTTAAGTTTAGTGAAAATCTTACAATTAATGCAAAAAAATATTAATAAAAGAAAGTCGGATGCCCCGATAGACTAACTGACACACATACACCCGGAAGGCATTGTGCTCGCTAAGTCGAGATCCTGTAAACGGGCTCTACAATAACTACTGTGTAAGATTGATAAAGACTGGATCAAAATGGAGGAGCCAGGTGCTCACAATGCAAAATCATGCATTTTCTGCCAAATAAAATGGCATATAACAGTAGTATAGAAAGTGTATGTGTGTGTGGTGGTGGTGGTGGTGGTGGGTCGGGGGGCGGGGGTGGGGGTGGGGTTGAGGGGGTGGGTGAGAGGTATTAGCGCACAGAGTTTTTCCCTGCGGTCCCCCATCATGAGAAAAAACAACTAATTTGCTTCCCACAGATTTCTTTATTTACACTGTCCTGTTTTAATGGGATGACAGTAGGTTAAGTGTGAGGTTTGGTGCACCCTAGAACCGGTGTAACCCCCAGTGGCCTACTTTGCCACTGACCGTTCCAAGGCGGTAGCCCTATTGTCAACCCTTGAATGTTTGTGATGTCGTTTGCATTTATTATTGCTTTTGCCTTCTTGTTTGTCTGTTTGCGTGTTTGTTTCTGTGTTTTGTGGTAGACTGTCCTCCTTGTATGCTACTTTCCCTGTCCGATCATTTTATATTTCTTTCCAGCTACGTTCTTCAGCGCCTCGACCCATTCATTTTTTTTGGCAAGGATTTGGGAAAATCTGGGCAAGGATTTGGGTGGATTTGGGTAGATTTGGGTAGTGATTTTGGTAGATTTGGGTAAATTTGGGAGGATTTGGGTAGATTCGGGTAAATATTTCTTGTTTCAGAAGTTACAGTGCAACACTATGCACAAATACTTTCGTGCAACGTTATATGTGTATAGTGGTAGATTTGGGCAAGGATTTGTGTAGATTTTGGTAAATACTTTTTGTTTCTGAAGTTACACTGAACACATATACTTCCGTGCCACCTTATATGTGTACAGTGGTAGATTTAAGCAAGGATTTGGTTAGATTTGGTTAAATATTTCCACGTTATATGTGTATAGTGGTAGATTTGGGCAAGGATTTGTGTAGATTTTGGTAAATATTTTTTGTTTCAGGAGTTACACTATGCATATATACTTTCGTGCCACGTTATTTGTGTATATTGGTAGATTCGGGTAAATCTGGGCAAGGATTTGGTGGATTTGGATGGATTTGGGTAAGGATTTGGGTAGATTTGGGTTGATTTGGGTAGATTTGGGTATTTAATTCCACCGTTTGTTTGTAGTTGTGGCACCTGTTTCTTTATTTCCAGCCGATGTTTTTTTTTTTGTAAAAGTGTATTTAAATTAACACTCAATTTAAAAGGGCCTGTTCGTTTTAATTCCGCTTCAAGGAATTTTAAAACTGCTGGCTGCGTGTCGCGCAACTGAACAAGCGGGTCATCACTTACCACATTTACTGCAAAAACGTTACTATATTGTTCTGGGGATTTCTTGAATACTCATTATATAATATTGTACACTATATTGATTCTTTATGCCTAAATTATTGTAATTAATTTTAAGCAGCATAAATAATAATATCAAATCCCTTTTCTAATAGCATGGTGTAGTAATAAATAAACTAATCTTCATTTATGATACCATTAGAGCCAATGAAATTATTTTACTGCAAAAGTTGTTGATGGGTTTTATGTCTATTTCCTATATTTTTGACGGCCATTCTAACTGTTTCGCTTTGGACATATAGCTCTCTGTTGAGATTGCGTGTATCTTCAAAATTAACCTATAACATTTGCTTAAAGCAATCTTCTTTAAGGCTTGAGATATCTTTTTTATATGTTCCATTATAATATCACATGTTATGTATTATTTATTTTAAGCCATTATTTAAAATGACAATAATACATAATATTATTTTTTTTTTTGATGTTTTCGAGTTTTCTAAAAAAAATATTTATTGTTTTTTATTTAATACTACACGGTTGGCAAAAAGGCGAGCATTGCGTTGGCGATAGGCCTTGTTACAAGTGCACCTATGCGTGTGCAAATTGTAATTAGTACCTGTGGAGTTTTTAATGGGGAACGTACTTGTTTTAATTGCCGAACGCAAAATGGATATGATTTTGTTGCAGATTATGTAGGCGTTCACAATATGCAGATGATATATTTTTAATGTTAGATGGTTCAGAGAATTCACTTAGACATTTCCTTAATGTGTTAAATTGTTATGCAGAAATGACTGGCCTTAATATTAATATGGATAAAATTAAAGTCATATGGATAGGTTCTATGAAACAATTAATAATTAAATATGTGAAGACTATGAATTATCATAGGGAAATGAATTAGAGATGTACCGATTAATCGACTGTATCCGATCATCGGTTACTTAGGCATCCGATTCTGAAATGAACACATTTATATCACTTATAATTATTTTCTGATAAAATGACAAGGTGTAAGAAACAAGACAGGTAAAAAATACATGCTTAATCAGAAATTATTTAATGTTCAAGGCCTCACATGCCGATTAACATACACCCTTAGGCTGGATACGTATCAGTAGTATATATATGTCACTGGGCGAGATTATCTTGTTTACCTTAGGCTGGATACATAACAGAAGACGGCTGACAATGGCGTGACTAGTGAGTCTTATATGTGCACTTACTACCCATAAACCGGTAGTATGCTTCTTACTCCCCATACACCGGTAGTATGCTTCTTACTACCCATAAACCGGTAGTATGGTTATTACTACCCATACACCGGCAGTATGCTTCTTACTACCCATACACCGGTAGTATGCTTCTTACTACCCATAAACCAGTAGTATGCTTCTTACTCCCCATACACCGGCAGTATGCTTCTTACTACCCATACACCGGTAGTATGCTTCTTACTACCCATACACCGGTAGTATGCTTCTTACTACCCATACACCGGTAGTATGCTTCTTACTACCCATACACCGGTAGTATGCTTCTTACTACCCATACACCAGTAGTATGCTTCTTACTACCCATACACCGGTAGTATGCTTCTTACTACCCATACACCGGTAGTATGCTTCTTACTACCCATACACCGGTAGTATGCTTCTTACTACCCATACACCGGTAGTATGCTTCTTACTACCCATACACCGGTAGTATGTTTCTTACTACCCATACACCGGTAGTATGTTTCTTACTACCCATACACCGGAAGTATGTTTCTTACTAGTATGCTTCTTACTACCCATACACCGGTAGTATGCTTCTTACTACCCATACACCGGTAATATGCTTCTTACTACCCATAAACCGGTAGTATGTTTCTTACATGTGCACTTACTACCCATAAACCGGTAGTATGTTTCTTACATGTGCACTTACTACCCATAAACCGGTAATATGCTTCTTACTACCCATACACCGGTAGTATGCTTCTTACTACCCATACACCGGTAGTATGCTTCTTACTACCCATACACCGGTAGTATGCTTCTTACTACCCATACACCGGTAGTATGCTTCTTACTACCCATAAACCGGTAGTATGCTTCTTATTACCCATAAACCGGTAGTATGCTTCTTACTACCCATAAACCGGTAGTATGCTTCTTACCACCCATAAACCGGTAGTATGCTTCTTACTACCCATACACCGGTAGTATGCTTCTTACTACCCATACACCGGTAGTATGCTTCTTACTACCCATACACCAGTAGTATGCTTCTTACTACCCATACACCGGTAGTATGCTTCTTACTACCCGTACACCTGTAATATGCTTCTTACTACCCATACACCGGTAGTATGCTTCTTACTACCCATACACCGGTAGTATGCTTCTTACTACCCATACACCGGTAGTATGCTTCTTACTACCCATACACCGGTAGTATGCTTCTTACTACCCATAAACCGGTAGTATGCTTCTTACTACCCATACACCGGTAGTATGCTTCTTACTACCCATAAACCGGTAGTATGCTTCTTACCACCCATACACAGGTAGTATGCTTCTAACTACCCATACACCGGTAGTATGCTTCTTACTACCCATACACCGGTAGTATGCTTCTAACTACCCATACACCGGTAGTATGCTTCTTACTACCCATACACCGGTAGTATGATTCTTACTACCCATACACCGGTAGTATGCTTCTTACTCCCCATACACCGGTAGTATGCTTCTTACTACCCATACACCGGTAGTATGCTTCTTACTACCCATACACCGGTAGTATGCTTCTTACTACCCATACACCGGTAGTATGCTTCTTACTACCCATACACCGGTAGTATGTTTCTTACTACCCATAAACCGGTAGTATGCTTCTTACTACCCATACACAGGTAGTATGCTTCTTACTACCCATAAACCGGTAGTATGCTTCTTATTACCCATAAACCGGTAGTATGCTTCTTACTACCCATAAACCGGTAGTATGCTTCTTACCACCCATAAACCGGTAGTATGCTTCTTACTACCCATACACCGGTAGTATGCTTCTTACCACCCATAAACCGGTAGTATGCTTCTTACTACCCATACACCGGTAGTATGCTTCTTACTATTCTTACTACCCATACACCGGTAGTATGCTTCTTACTACCCATACACCGGCAGTATGCTTCTTACTACCCATACACCGGTAGTATGCTTCTTACTACCCATACACCGGTAGTATGCTTCTTACTCCCCATACACCGGTAGTATGCTTCTTACTACCCATAAACCGGTAGTATGCTTCTTACTACCCATACACCGGTAGTATGCTTCTTACTCCCCATACACCGGCAGTATGCTTCTTACTACCCATACACCGGCAGTATGCTTCTTACTACCCATACACCGGTAGTATGCTTCTTACTACCCATACACCGGTAGTATGCTTATTACTACCCATAAACCGGTAATATGCTTCTTACTACCCATACACCGGTAGTATGCTTCTTACTACCCATACACCGGTAGTATGCTTATTACTACCCATAAACCGGTAATATGCTTCTTACTACCCATACACCGGCAGTATGCTTCTTACTACCCATACACCGGCAGTATGCTTCTTACTACCCATACACCGGTAGTATGCTTCTTACTACCCATACACCGGTAGTATGCTTCTTACTACCCATACACCGGCAGTATGCTTCTTACTACCCATACACCGGTAGTATGCTTCTTACTACCCATACACCGGTAGTATGCTTATTACTACCCATAAACCGGTAGTATGCTTCTTACTACCAATACACCGGTAGTATGCTTCTTACTCCCCATACACCGGTAGTATGCTTCTTATTACCCATAAACCGGTAGTATGCTTCTTACTCCCCATACACCGGCAGTATGCTTCTTACTACCCATACACCGGTAGTATGCTTCTTACTCCCCATACACCGGTAGTATGCATCATACTACCCATACACAGGTAGTATGCTTCTTACTACCCATACACCGGTAGTATGCTTCTTACTACCCGTACACCGGTAGTATGCTTCTTATTACCCATAAACCGGTAGTATGCTTCTTACTCCCCATACACCGGTAGTATGCTTCTTACTACCCATACACCGGTAGTATGCTTCTTACTCCCCATACACCGGTAGTATGCTTCATACTACCCATACACAGGTAGTATGCTTCTTACTACCCATACACCGGAAGTATGCTTCTTACTACCCATACACCGGTAGTATGCTTCTTACTACCCATACACCGGTAGAATGCTTCTGACTACCCATACACCGGTAGTATGCTTCTTACTACCCATACACCGGTAGTATGCTTCTTACTACCCATAAACCGGTAGTGGTAGTATGCTTCTTACTCCCCATACACCGGTAGTATGCTTCTTACTCCCCATACACCGGTAGTATGCTTCTTACTACACATACACCGGTAGTATGCTTCTTACTACCCATAAACCGGTAGTATGCTTCTTACTACCCATAAACCGGTAGTATGCTTCTTACTACCCATAAACCGGTAGTATGCTACTTACTACCCATACACAGGTAGTATGCTTCTTACTACCCATACACCGGTAGTATGCTTCTTACTACCCATACACCGGTAGTATGCTTCTTACTACCCATACACCGGTAGTATGCTTCTTACTCCCCATACACCGGTAGTATGCTTCTTACTACCCATACACCGGTAGTATGATTCTTACTACCCATACACCGGTAGTATGCTTCTTACTACCCATACACCGGTAGTATGCTTCTTACTCCCCATACACCGGTAGTATGATTCTTACTACCCATACACCGGTAGTATGCTTCTTACTACCCATACACCGGTAGTATGCTTCTTACTCCCCATACACCGGTAGTATGCTTCTTACTACCCATAAACCGGTAGTATGCTTCTTACTCCCCATAAACCGGTAGTATGCTTCTTACTACCCATAAACCGGTAGTATGCTTCTTACTACCCATAAACCGGTAGTATGCTTCTTACTACCCATAAACCAGTAGTATGCTTATTACTTCCCATACACCGGTAGTATGCTTATTTAGTTTACAATTAACCAGTGTAATCGCAAACGTTGAACATTTCAATCATCACGCAGACAACTTACTTTCTTGAAACTCTTCGTAAACATTCAAAGCAAATTAACTCAAACAAAGCTACCATGGAATGAACTGAAAATGCACTACATGGGTTATATAGTGATTTGATGCCTAACTTTACACACAGGATACGAGATAATATTCGGAAGTGTCAGCTCATTAACGTGTAGGTTATGGTAATTGACACCGGAATCAGTTGTAAGACAACCTTTCTTTGTTAATTATTTGTAATTAGTGTCAGGCATGATTGATCTATGAACTCATTTGTGACTCGTCCTTATTCATTGTTTGGTAAAACAGGTATAATTAAATATCGATCGATTTTATCCGTCAAGTACAAGATTAAGCAAAACACGTTCCGTTTTGATGACCATAGTATAATGAATCCTTCAATACAATACAATACAATACAATACAATACAATACAATACAATACAATACAATAAATACAATACAATACAATACAATACAATACAATACAATACAATACAATACAATACAATATATTTTATTCACTCAGTTCACATTTACATGAATATATGAGGTATGAACAAGAACATTTAAATCATCATCGAGGCTCGTGATAAGAGAAAACACAGAGATTACAGATATAATATGACGTGGTTAATTTCAAAAGAAGTAATACAATTTGTTAATGGGAAAGTTATTCATCTATTTGTATGGCAAAATAATAAATCGAATCCTTCAACACACCAAATAAAACATTCACAGTGACTTGGTCATTGTTTTGGTCGACGTGAAACCTGCAGAGACGAAAGCCCCATTTCGATTGACCAAGCCTGTTCCACTGTACGCCAGCTGATAAAGTCCAAGCAAGAACGATATTGCTGGTAACTAGTTTTATTATCGTAAATAGGTTGAATTTATTTCTAAACATAGTTCACCTTTAAAATTAATAATAGGTCGGGAACTTGTGTTTCGAGTTGCAAGTATATGACTTATGTTCCATTTTGGGAGCGTCTCCGTGGCCGAGAGGTTAACGACGTTGCGTTGTAAACCTTATCGCCTCTCACTACTGCGGGTTCGGATACCACTGGGAGCTCGAAGTGTCGATTCTTAGGGATAGCGGGAAGTGTACAGTATTCGTTGTATCCAGGAAAAGTGAGTGGTCTGCCTCCACCACAAAGAAATCGACCGTCATATATTACATGTGTTGAAAATGACGTAAAACACCATACACAACAAATGGGCAAAACGCTTACAAATACAACAACAACAACAACATCAACTATTTTTTTCTCAGATTAAAATACATGATATATGAAAGAGAAGGATGTCACGCAGTAATCGTAGTGAGAATTTCATAATAGCGAGCTCAGCTCGCGTCGCGAAGCGACGCGCGCGCAAGCGAGCTCTACGGTAACGCGAGTAGCAAATACTACGGGGAAAAATACCGTGGTAAAAAAGTCAAAACACAGTTAACTCCCTTGTTAAGGGGAGGTCATGTCCATATTTGTTGCAAACGCAGTTAACTCCCCTGTCCATTTGGTATCCGGCCAAACTCTATTCGCATTGAAGTTGGGCAGGGTTTGTACCATAACGAGGCTAATGTGACGTCATACGGTGAACACATTGTCGTCTGCAAAGCCATCAGCCACAGTCGCTGGGTCATTCATTCTGTTGCGTTATAAAAACAAGAAATTTTGCTTCATCTGCTTAAAAACAATCTAAGGCAAGGTACGTACCGTCCGCCAAATTTAATTTATATTGTAATGTAGCATAAAATTGATGAATTAGAAACGCTATTTTAATTCGTACGTATTTGACAGCTAGCCTGATTTTTCATTGTTTTGGGTGGGCTTTTTGGCTGTCAAAATGGCAACTGTACCAATGGTCGAGTTTCAATTTGCAAACAGCAATCATGGTAGATTTCTGCGAATACAGAATGGACTTTACTCTGTCAAAAATGTTCCCGGAGATGGTGATTGTTTTTTTCATTGCCTCAGTTATGCTCTTGATAACAGTTTTACGAACACACAAATGTTTAGAAATCTGGTTTGTCAGAGGATTATCAATCAGTGGCATTTATGGTCGGAAAAGGGAATATTAATGTCATGGCTTGGGCATGTCACGTGATATGTACAGACTTGGTATGCTGGATGGAAGATGGTGGGCAGCTGCCTGTGAAATAGAGGCAGCTTCTCTCCTTCTTTCATGTAACATAAATGTGTATTTGAAAGGCAAAAATAAGGAAAATAAGATAACATACACTCTAACTTCCTACCAAACAAATGAAGGTGATAGTTACAGCATCAATCTTCTCTTAGAAAATGACCATTTTTCGGTATTGAACAAAATTGGACAAGCAAATGAAAACAATAATTTAAACAGAAATTCAGAAATTAACACTGACAAAATTACTCTTACAAATGACGTAAAAAATCAAAAAAAATCTCCATTGCCAGTGCCTCATGCATTCAGTGACACAAATAGTGTGAAGCATTCCAGTTCAATTGAAAGAGATAACAATACAAAATGCCCAACTGCTTCATCTTTGACTGATAATGCTCACATGACATTCTCACCTCTAGAGAACAATAACAACTCTTCTGCAAAGAGTAATAAACAGGAAAAACACATTCAAAATACATATTCTAATCCAGAACGTGGTACGAGCATAAATAACCAAGAAATTGAAAATGAACACCAAATACACCGATTTCAACATTTTGAACACTCGTATGCAAAATCAAACAAAGAGAACATTGCCTCAGATAAAAAGCGCAAATTGCCTTTTGATGATCATAATTTAAAAAAGAAAAGCAAAATTTCAGTTGAGGATCAGACCACAAGTAAGCATAATGCATTGTTTTCAATATGCAGAAAAGTAGGTGTTTGGTTTGATAATGGGACAGATAACGAATCTAAAAGCGAAATGTCAAATAGGATAAGAAGAATAAACCGGAAAATAAAAAAAAAATAGATAAAACTTCCATGGATTTGAACGAAATTCCCCAACCTCCCCCACTTTCACAAGACTGTCAATTTAACAAAGCCGTTGACTCAATTCGCTTTTTTGAACTTGAGCAAATGTCCTATGGTATAAATCAATGCCTTGTTTGTCATGAACGACGCATTGAATTGACACTTTCAAAACATGGTATGTGCAATAAATGTAAATCTGACAAAAATGAAATAAAAATGTTTTCAGATGAAAATTACATGAACCCTAAACCCCAGCCTGATGAATTATTAAACTTGACTGCTATTGAGCAGCAGCTTATTTGTAGGATATCACCATGTATAAATGTCCATATGCTCAAACACGGCGGTATTGCTTCAAGTGGACACTGCGTCACTTTCCCACAAGAAGTAAATGAGCCGGCTCAAATTTTTCCCCGTTTGATGAAATTAACATCATAAAAGTCAGAAAAGAAGGCAAAAATCATACAAGCAAAGAATTTAGAGTTAGACGTAAAAAAGTACAATCTGCCCTTGAATGGTTAAAAGTGAACAATCCTGCATATTCAGACATTGTTATTTGCCAAATCAGACTCAATTTTCTACCTGAAGATGGAGAACTTAACGATATTCCCACTGCTGAATATAATGCCTCTGCTGAACATGGAAATGATTTAGGACCTGCCCCTGAACAAATTCAAACAGGAGTAATTGATGGGGAAACTTCTTCCGCTGTACTTTTGCCAGACCCTCCCATTAATTTGCAACAAGAGGTCACAAATATTGTAAAGGATGTTATTGGTGAGGGTCATGGTGACGTTTCAATGAATCGAAATGGTATAATAACAATTCCATGGCCAACACGTCATAATAATCCGCTTTCAGAATTTACAACGAAATATTTTTTCACATTAGCATTTCCTTGCCTTTTTCCATATGCAACAGGGGACTTTCACATAAATCGACCCCATACGTGTTCCTCTATTGCCAGTTGGGCTGATCATCTTCTGTGGTATAAAGATGGTAGATTTTCAGCTCACCAATATTTCAAATTTGTCGTACACAACATGATTATGAGGAAAGCAGCTATAGAAAAGGGAAATTTTATTATTAGACAACAACTTGGGGACCAACACATGACAATTGCGGAACTTAAAAACAAAATACAAGATGGAGACTATTCGTTAGCAAACAAAATAGTGTATTTAAGCGGCACTCTTCGTGGGACTAGTCAGTATTGGGCACTTCGCGCCAAGGAGCTAAGAGCTCTCTCACAGTATCAGATTAATCAAGGGCATGGTTTACCGTCATTCTTTACAACTGGAAGTTGTGCTGAATACCATTTTAAGCCACTTAAAAGACTTTTAAACATGTATATTAACAACACATCTGCTCAAGAAATCAATTTGGATGACCCTTCTGTAATGTTTGAAACATTGCAGCAGAACACACATATTGTTGCTCATTATTTTGATTTACGTACTCAGTCATACTTTCGCAATGTAATGGGTCATGTGTTTGGGGTAGATACATACTGGTATCGGCAAGAATTTGCAAAATCACGTGGTATGATACATTGGCATGGTCTCTGTTGGCGATCTGATAGAGAACCGCATAACTTGTTGTATGAAGCCTTGACAGCTGGACTTTCAGAAGACCAATGTGCTGATGAACTTGAAAAGTGGGCAGCAGTGCAGTTCGGAATGACTGCCAATCATCCTAGTGGTAAAGACGCCTCAGGACAGCCAAGAAAAGACCTCTGGCCACCCCCTGAAGGCACTGCCCCAGCCCCACCAGACAGCCAAACCCACTTGTAAAATTATTAATGGACGTAAGCCAGTCACAGGAAACACTTCTTGAAGATTATTTGCTTTTAACTAATCGTTTTAATATCCATCGCTGCTCTGACTACTGTCTAAAAGCGCCCAAAAATTCTACAGGTAAAACAACTTGTCGCATGGAATTTGGATCTGTAGATTCACCTGGAAAAATTATAAGAAATGCTCCTGCTTTAATAAAAGACAGAAATGGTTCTCTCCGCCTTGAGATGACACGAGATCACCCCACACTTGTCCAACATTCACGGTATCATACTCAAGGCTGGAGAGCCAATGGTGATATTTCATTGATTCTGTCTAAAAGTTCACCTGAAAATCCTTCAGTTGAAGAAATAATGGCTACTGAAAAATATATTACATGTTACGCGTGTAAAGGCAATCAGCCAACAGGAGCTATTTCAGACCTTTTCAATGATTTCATTAACTCAACTGATGAATCAAGTGGTGCAAATGCAAAATCAGTTTGCAACAAGGTTTTAATTAGTACAGTGAAAAGAGATGTATCTGCTGTCGAGGCTTCATATGAACTTTCTACCTTACCTTTGTATAGATGCAGCCACACTTTTAAATCTGTTAGTTTATCAGGTGCACGGATCTTAGAAAAGGATGGTTCCTCTATTTCAAGAAATACTGCTCTTGATCAGTACTTGTCTCGGGATGACAAGGAAAATATTTCCTTTTACAATTTTGTATGTAAAGGCGGTAAAGTCCCCGTCATTTCAGGGTGTTCTACCAGTGCAACTTGGCCATTACAAGAGGACTACTGTCGCACCATGCTTTTACTCCATTGGCCAAATTGGGAACACATCTCAGATATAAAAGACGATAACTTTTCATGGTGTGATAAAATGAATCGGTTTCTTTGCTCAGATTTGTGCCCAAATTTTGTTAAAGCAGAAATAGAACGAGTTAAAAGCAAGTCTGGCCATGATGATAATTGTAGCGAGGATGAAGACGATTTATCAATATCTTCACAACAGCCTGACTGGATGGAAGCTATAAGACCAAACACTGAGTTTGAATGCCAGAATGATGATTTTATTTATGATGATGGTGGTGACCAATATGACTGGAGCCAAACATCTACGCCATACCCTATAGACCTTGGGACCTTATGGATGGAAACTTTAAGTGACCACATAAATGTGAAAAATGTGTCTCTTCAAATACCTGACATTGACCTGAATAGTATGAATGAAGACCAAAAGTTCGCTTTCAGTATTATAATGCAGAGAATTTTGGACTTATCAAACAATGCGCATGATTTTAAGCCATTGCGTATGGTTGTTTCTGGCACAGCTGGGTCTGGTAAGTCTTATCTTATCAAATGTTTGGTAAAAGCCATAAGAATATTTTTCAATTGTAACAGCTCTGTACAGGTAGTTTGTCCAACAGGCAATAGCGCAAATATAATTTCTGGAGTTACTTTACACCGTTTTTTAAAGATTCCAACTACTTATAAGGGGTGTGATATGACCCCGCCCCATGGTTCACTAGGTGACCAGTTACAAAAGAACTGTGACGATTTGAAAGTCTTGCTGGTTGATGAACGCTCTCTAATAGGGGCTGTTAATTTGGGATGGATGGAGTACCACTGTAGATACGGTGTTGAAAGTGGATCCAACTGTCACGAGTCCTGGGGAGGTCTCCCCGTTGTAGTATTTTTTGGTGACGATGTACAACTGCCCCCTGTGTTAGACCCACCGATCTATGATTGCCATAGTTCAATGCCAGCTGCAATGCATGGAGTTTTAGTTTGGAAAGAATTTTCTGTTGGTGTCGATATATATGTAAACTGGGCTGTCTGTTGTATTTTGAAAACTCTAAAATTACCGCAGTATCCCGATACAAAAACTTCAAAACTTCTTTAAATTCAGCAACTTTAGCAATCCTCAAAATCATCATGAAATGATGATTTTGGTTGTTTTTGGTTGTTTTTTTTATACTGATTTTTTTGGTTTATATCTCTATTTTTCTGAATTTTTTACACTCCTTATTATAATCCTTAAATCTCCAATAATCCTGCATTCTTCTAATTGAAGCTGCACCACAACCAACACACACTTGATACTTTGCATAAGTACCTTTTTTACATTTTATACAAGGCACTACTTGACTTGTTTTTAATCTGTATTTATGCAAACTACAATAATCTGAATTTTTAGTTGGCTTGTTTTTGCACGGGTTGTGCAATCCAATCTTCAGAAATTTACAAACATTTATTTCCATTGTCTATCTTTACTATAAATATTTTTATATTAAATAAATATTTTATTAATATATAACAAATAAGAAGAATGGAAAACGAAGAGACTATAAGAAATTTAATACGTTTGTACGATAAAGGTGTAATAGGTAAGGAAACATTAGAGCACAGTCTCATGGTTATTCAACCACCAAAGGCTAAACCACCCGAAGTTATTCAACCAGAGGAGGTTAAAGAAAACCCAAAAAATTCTGTTTTAGAAAACTTACGTAAAAGGCGTCGTGCAAAAAAGCAACGTAAAAAGGATAAGAAAAAATTACAAGTTGATGATGTAAAAATACCGAAAGTTAATGATGTGAAAATACAAAAAGTTAATAAGGTAAAAATACAAAAAGAACTAAAACTAGTTGATAATCCAAAATGTGGCTATTTCAAAGCATATGAAATATCTGCTAAAAATTACAAAGATCCAAGCATATTACTGCAAGATAAAAAATCTATAATAACCAAACAAATAAGTGAAGAAGTAAAAAATAATGGAATAAAATTCCAATAAGGTCTTACCATAGAATTATTCAAAGATGATGGTGCAACAAAAAAATACACCACAGCGGTATTACATAGTGAGCAAAATGCCATTTTATCAAATGAAAAAATAGATGAACTTTATGACAAATCATCTGCTGATATACAAGAAGGGTTAGAAAGATTTACAAATACAGCATCAGGATTAGAAGTTGATTACTGTATTACACTTTATTTGAATTTTGCAAAGTATGAGCCACTAAAAGGTTCTTCCTATATTTCTTTACATAAAGTAGTATCCGATAAGAAAGCAATTATAAATGTTAACAATAAAGATGATAGATGCTTAGAAGTAGCACTGGTTTCTGCTTTATGGCCTGATAAAAACAACCCAACTAGGATGTCTAGTTACAACAAACACATGGGTAAATTAAATATGAAAGGTATTGACTGTCTAACTCCGATTTCACAAATTCCAAAAGTAGAAAAACAAAACAACATTGCAATCAATGTTTACGGATATACTGTATCAAATAAAATTAAAAAAGCATCATTCTTTCCATACAAAATATCAGAGCAACCGAAAGACATAAAAAGAATTAATTTAATGTTAATCTCCGAAGATACTGAAATTGAACCAGAAGATGAAAATGATCCAAACAACGAAGAAGGTATTATAGATGATAATTACAACCCTGACAATCACGAGGAACCTGAAAAAGAAACAAAATATCATTACTGTTGGATTAAAGACATGAATAGATGACTTTACGATCAAAACAAACATCATGATAAAACTTACTTTTGTGATCGTTGTCTTCATGGTTACTATAAAAAAGAATTACTTGAAAAACATAGAGAAGACTGCGAAGGTATTAATAAAAATTCATGCCGCATCGAAATGCCAAAAAAAAGGTGCAATTACCAAATATAAAAATCATCACAAACAAATGCACGTGCCTTACGTAATATACGCTGACTTTGAAAGTATACTTGAACCAAAATCTAAAGATTTTGGAAAGAAATCTAAAATTACAAGCGTGCACAAAACTTGTGGATTTGGTTATCAAGTTGTAAGATATGACGATAAAGCATCAAAACCTGTTATTTATATAGGTGAGGATGCTATGGAAGTGTTTATAAATAACCTGGAATGTGAAAAAAGTAATATTAATAACATATTTGATCATCCCAAACCTTTGATCATGACAGAGCAAAACGAAATAGATTATAACAATGAAACTACCTGCTGGGTATGCCAAACCGAAATCAAAGATGATAAAAATTACAAAGTGAGAGATCATTGTCATTTTACAGGAGAATATAGAGGTGCTGCACATAAAAACTGTAACCTAAAACTAAAAATAAAATCAGGCAAAACACCAATTCCTATTGTAATTCATAACCTTAAAGGATATGATAGTCATTTAATAATGCAAAAGCTATCTAAAATATCAGGTAATCTAAGTTGTATTGCAAACAACGCAGAAAAGTATATTTCATTTAGTGCTGGGCAGTTTAGATTTTTAGACAGTTTTCAATTCATGGGTCAAGGATTAGAAGATTTAGTTGATGCAACAGATAAGTTTGATTTTAAAATTACTAAAAATCATTTTGGCAAACAAGCAGATTTGGTTTTACGAAAAGGTGTTTATCCGTATGAGTACATGGACAGCATGGAAAAATTTGATGAAACAGAATTACCGCCTATAGAAATTTTTTACAGCAGTCTTAAAGATGAAATTACAAGCCCCGAAGATTATGACTTTGCACAAAAAATGTGGAAAGAATTCAAATGTAAAACTCTTGGTGACTATCATGATTTATATCTAACAACTGATGTAACTTTATTAGCCGATGTGTTTCAAACTTTTAGAAAAACATGTATGAGCGCGTATAAACTTGATCCTTTACATTATTACACAGCACCGATGTTATCTTGGGATTCTTTACTTAAATTTTCAAAAATAGAATTAGAACTTTTAACCGACATTGATATGTATTTGTTTTTAGAAAAAGGAATGAGAGGTGGAAATGTTCAGATTGGTCATCGTTATGCCAAAGCTAACAATCCACTTGTTAAAAATTACGACCCTGACAAGCAAAATAATTTCTTAATGTATTATGATGCTTGTAATCTTTACGGGCATTCAATGAATCAAGCACTCCCGTATTCAGGTTTTGCCTGGAAAAGTAAAAACAAAAGTGGTTACTTCTCCAAACCAAAACCAGGTAAAGGGCAAATACTAGAAGTTGATTTAAAATATCCAAAACAAATTCATGATTTACATAATGATTATCCACTTGCACCAGAAAAGAAAGTAGTAAAAAAAGAATGGTTATCTCCTTATCAAAAAGGTATAATGAAAAAAAATACCATTATGACAGAACAACTAGTTCCGAATCTCATGGATAAAGAAAAATACATAATACATTATAAAACTTTAGAACTGTATAGATCTTTGGGTATGAAAGTTATAAAAGTACATAGAGTGTTAGAATTTAATGAAAAAGATTGGATGGCTTCTTACATAAGTCTTAATACAGAATTCAGAAAAAAAGCCAAATCGAAATTTGAAAAAGACTTTTATAAACTTATGAATCTATCAGTATTTGGTAAAACAATGGAAAATCTTCGTAAGCGCACTGATATAAAATTAATCCGAACCGACGGTTCCGAAAACGAAAAAATAAGAAAATTAGTATCTAAATCTAACTTTAATCGTCGTGTAAAATTTACAGATGATTTATCAGCGGTGCATGTAAACAAAACAAAATTAACATTAAACAAACCAATCTATGTTGGAATGTCAGTTTTAGATTTATCAAAAACTCATATGTATGATTGGTATTATAATACTTTGAAAAAAAGGTATGGAGATAACTGTACTTTATTATACACAGATACTGACAGCTTGCTTGTAGACATCAGAACAGATGATGCATACAAAGACATGGCTGAAATGAAAGATGAGTATGACTTGAGTGATTATCCTCAAGATCACCCAATGCATGATGATACAAACAAACAAGTATTAGGTAAAATGAAAGACGAATGTAATGGTGTTGCTATAGCTGAGTATGTTGGATTAAGACCTAAGATGTATTCTATTTTGAAATCAGATGAGCAACTCATCAAAAGAGCAAAAGGTGTAAAAGAATATGTAGTTAAAAAACAAATAAACTTTCAAAATTACAAAGATGCATTATTCAACAAAAAGGAGTATAATCATAAAATGAATATGATAAGATCTTCAAGACATCAAGTATACGGGGTAACAGTGGATAAGATTACCTTGTCACCATTTTACTCAAAAAGATTTATACGGGATGATGGCATCACAACTGATGCACATGGTTTCTATAAAAACTTATGAATTGGGTATCAGCAGGAACAATAAGTAATTCTTCTTTGACAAATCCTCTTTGTGGCGCTGGTGCTTTCAAATAATAAACTCTTATACCTTGCGTCACCATATAACTTTTAATCTTGTGAATATCTACACTCCACATTGGATCAGTTGCTCTGCGTCTTCCACCTTCTTGTTCCCCGGGTTGATATAAATATCTTACACTTGCATTCATACATATAGGATCACCTTTTAATATTTTTGTTTCAACAGGAGGGGGCTTTTTTGTCTCCGCATTTATTGCTTTAACAACTTCTGGTAATCTCTTTACCCATTCTCTATTACGTTTTTGCGAATCTATTTCCTTAGCATACTGATAGCCAAACAATCTTTCAGCTAATGTTCTGTTAAATCTTTCCACTAAAACTTGGTCTCTGTGTATTTCTGTTCTGCCTCGTCTGATATTTACTTTATGTTTTGCCATCAACTGCGATACTGCACCCATAAATTCTCTGCCTGGATCCACTTGTAATAATTTTGGATATTTCAAATGTCGACTGTATATATTTTCAAATGCTTTGGCAACTTCGTTACTATCCTTGGAAGTCAGCGGCTCTGCTTCTTTGTATCTACTTGCAATATCAACCACAGTCAACGCATATTTATATGTCTTGCGTCCACGACCAATACCAAAAGTATCATGCGGCAGAAATAACAAATCAGCTTGATGCACTCCATTCTTAGTAGAAACATCAAACCTGGGTCTAACTATTTTCTTTGGCGCGGGTAAATAAATCTGCCACACAGCTTGTTTCTTTAAAAATTCTAATGCCTTTTTTTCACTGACACCAGCCTCTTTTGACAATTTTTTAACTGCTGTGTAACCTCTCCAAAATCCTTTTGGGCTGTAATAAATCTTTTCCATTTTTTTCTACTAAAGATTAAACTTTATATAACTATAAAGAAAAAATGAATATCACAACTGCACAATTTGATGAACTGCTTGAAGAGCAAAATCAAAATAGCACAAAGAAATGGACAGACTTGGAACTAAATAAAATATACACTATTACAGATACGAAAATAATAGAAACTGAATATGGTCCATCCATGGTATTGACATTATTAGACAACGGTGAAGTATGGGCGCCTGGTCATCTCAAAGATAAATTAGAGAAGAGTGCTAAACCACCATATTATATGCGACCACTTGGATTGAAACCATGCAAGAACAACAAAAAAAATAGGTATCATGCATATGACTTAGTCTTTTCAAAGTAAACTTAGTCATTCCAAATCCAAAAAAGTCCAAAGTAATTATAGTTTTAAACTATTTTTTTTTTATGAACTCAATTTATACGCCACAAATCCAGTTGCAGCCATGCCCACCACAATAAACGTAATTTCTCTATTCCGTTGATCAGGAGATGGTGTATAAAAATCACTTAACTTGGGCTCCGGTTCCAAAAGCAAATGTTTACCAGTTATGTAATAATACTGCTTCATAGCTTGATCTACATCATCAAAAGTCTTCTCTGCATGATGCTCTTTTTGCAGTTGCTTGTTAATAAAATCTAATCTCTCTGTTCTTTTTTATTCCACTCAGCTTGTGCTGCGTTTAATTGTTCCACTGCTTTGTCATGCCTTTGTCTTTCCTCATCTGAATGACTTCCCATTTTCGAAAAGAAATAATTTGAACCGCTAAACGCCAATGCATTTGTTAATGCGCCACCGATCATCATTGCTACTGCACTTGCCATTTTTTTATATATATATTTTTAAAATTATTTCATAATATCCGCAGGAATAATACCTTGCTTAATCAGCATATCCTTTGTAGCCATTGCTAACATTATATCCACAGACAGCATCCCAACATTTTCTATATTAAAATCCACTTTAGGTGCTGGTCTTTTTAGTAGTTTTTTGCCAATCTCAGAATATCCAACAGTTAGAAGTGTTTCCACTCCCGCATGATACATCATATTTACAATTTGTTTTCCATCAATACTTGCTGCCATTTTTTTATATGATTATTTTTTTAAAATAAATTATTAAAAATCAAACGGGTCTTTTGGTGCAACATAAACAGGTTGCACAGCTACAGGTTGCGTAGCAGATTTCTTGTTATTAATATACAAACCCAACCCAGCAATGCCTAATAAAACCAGACACGGTGGAATATAATTTTTGTATACGTTTATTTTGATTTTTTCTGGTTCTTCTTCACCTATTGTTATTTTTGTTATTTCATTTGCAGCATTTTGATTTGTAACATCTTGATTTGCATCCTGAAGCAAACGCTTTGCCTTTTTTGCCGCTGCTCCTTTTTTTCCAGCTTCTACTCGTTTTGGATTTTTTACTTTTTTTTGTTCAACAGGTTGTGTAACAACAGGTATAACTTCACTCTCTTGGTTCTCCATTTATATTATCTATAATTTTATTTTTATTAAAATCAATATGTCTAACAGTTGTCAGTATTGCTGTAAATGGTGCTCAGCACATTCCATACCTGTAATACAACTCACAACAAGCACTTGTCAAAGCATGATTAATAAATGGGTCTTCTTCCAAATCTTCTATCAGCTTTGGTGGATTGGTTACATTAAAATATTTTGATACTCCCATCACATACAAGTTAATAAAAGAATTGCCTAAAGTCTTAGTCATGCTTGCCCCAAGCCTTGCTTCATATCTGCAGTAAAGTTTGTTAATTTCATCTGGTGGCATGCCATCTATGTTTGTGAGTTGTATGTCCTTACCCAAATATTGACGACTACCACCGCCAGCCACTATGGCTGATAATCTTTCTTTTTTTGTTTCTTGTTGCTTTGATTCATCTGGTTCCGTCTGTTCCGATATATTTTGTTATAGTTCTTCCGCATTCATTTTTATATTAGTAATCTTATTTTTTATCTTGAAATAAATATAAAATACAAAACAACTAGCTGCGATATTCATGCAACTAGATATTGTTAGTATTGTTAATAGCATTGTTATTAACATTGCTATTTTATTATTAGCATTGTTAATTTGCTGCAAGCATTGCTATTAACATTGCTACTTTGCTATGAGCAATGCTATTAGCAATACTATATTCATGGTTAGTATTGCTATTAACATTGCTAGTTTGCTGTTAGTATTACTATTAGCAACAGTTGTAAAAAATTATATTTTGTAATAATAAAAAAAAATTATATAAGAAAAAATGGATATGAAAATAACAGACGGTGAGAATAGTGATTATAACAAAAATAAAACAGCACTGGATGTTATGACAAGAGATGACGTAAAATGTTGTATATGTGTTTCAGAAAGTGATTTTTTACAAACGTACGAAAAAGGTGCACAGGAAACGCCTGTAATTTCTGTGACAAAGGACGGCGTAGAATATTTTATATGTGAGCCAAGAGGGTATGTTTTACAAGCCCCGGAAAACATTAGTAGTGCTGTTGTACCGATATTGGTTAATGCATTAAGTTTATGGTTTATATGGGAAACTCTAGTTTGTATTTTTAAAAAAAATTATTCAACCCAATAACCAGTTGGTTGGTCAGTTTTCAAAATTAACTTGGAATATTTAGTCTTAGCTAAAGCTTTTCTTATTCTGGTTCTCTCTTCCAGCGTTGGAATAACATCATTCTCTGTCAAACAATTTTCAAAACTATCTCTGTCCTTGGTGTAAAACATACACAACCATTTTGCTTGCTCTCTCAAATCTTTCAATACAGAATTATATCTCTGTGAAATAACCCACACTGATTGTTTGGCGTGGCGACCAGAGAATGCCAACTCTGACAACATATCTTTTTTCTTTGTTAATTCTTTTGTGGCTTAGCAATCGTCAATAATGTATAATGTGGGCTGGCCAGCATATTGTTTGAAAAAGAAACGCAACAGTTCTTGTAACATTTCTTTGCCGTTGCTAACGGGATTGACAATTTGTTTTTTTTATCTTTTGGGTTTTTCACATCTCCTATCCAGGAACTATTTTTATAAGCCTCGTTCAACTCTATGGTTGGACACAATATAATTATATGTTCAAAAACTCCAACATACTCTTGTTCAAGTATGTCAAGAACAAACTCTGTTTTGCCGCAGCCTGTCTGACCGCAGATAATGGCACTGTGGGGATATTTAGGATATTTTTGTTGCAAACTAGTATCGTGATTCTTTGAATCTTCCATCTTCGAAATTGATTTGCGCATCTTGTATTATATATAGATAAATATTTAAAGTTTGATCTGCATCTGCTTTTTTATTTATTAATATCGTTATGCCTTCACTGCCGTTTTCTATTCTTCTTCCACTGCCGTGTAATAAATTGTCCTCACATGTTCTAAGGTCAAGCCACAAAGCATATGATTTTGTCAAATAAGTCTCAAGAGAAACACTGGTAAAGTTTAAGTCCCTTGCTATTTCTGTCTCTTTGTTTCTTTTTGATGTCAAGGCAAAATATTTGTTAATTTCATCCCAATGTTGATATGCCCTCATGCCCTGACTATACAACTGATTTGGTACTCCCTCTATTGTCATTTCAACCTTTTCAATCTTTGGGTTATAATAGGTTTCTGTGCTTGTTCTTTCTGGGTCTTCAAACAGCATTAAAATACCTTTCATGCTCCGTGCTGGTACATTAATGTTGATGTTCCAAAGGGTTTCAGATTTGTTTGCTATTATTTTTCTATGTCGCAAGATACGATCATACATAAATGACATCTTACCACTGATTTGCTGTCTTATTTGTCTGGCTAATTCAACATCACTAACCGTATCAAATTCCAAGCAGATATTTTTTATTACATAAGATGTATCAGCATCACTGCTTTTGATAACTTTGTTATAATCGTTAAACGTTAATTCATATTCTAACCTATCACCAAGCCCCGCTTGATAAAATGGCATATGACTTTCTAACATTTCAAAGTCCAGTGGAATACAAAATCTATTTCCATAAGCTGCTGCTATAGCTTCATCTTTGGTGTCTGCGGAAGCATCTCCCGCACCATGTCTATGTTTTAGCATGTTTGCTTTACCAATACCTTGGTAAGCTATGTTTTGTCGTTCAGTAGGGCTTTTCCATAAATCTACATAACAATGATATATATCACTGTCATCTATTGACATGACTTCATTGCCACTTATTCTTATTGTCATTTTTTTCACAATTGTTCTACCCAGATTTTGAAATAGAGTAGCGTTGGCGTCTGTTCTGCTTTTAAGTTCTATTTCAAAGGCAAGACGAGCAGTACCTGGAACTATCACATCATTAGTACTTAGATTGGGAAATCTTACAAGCAGTTGCTGGTTTTGGTCTATTGTTGAGGGATTATTAGTTATTACTACACTTGTGCGGATGCCCTTGGCACCATGAGGTTCTCTTAGTTTTCTATGAGGGCTGAGTTTGTTTCCGTAAGCCGACATTGTTTTTATTTTTTAAATATATTTTTTAAAATTAAATAAAATAAACAATGGCTGAAGGAGGATTTGAATATGAAAATCCTACGTTTGATCCAAATGTTGAAGATGTGGATGAAGATACAGATGCTTTTATAAGTGATTTGCTGCGTGAAGAATCAGAATTTACACAACCTGGCTCAGAATTCCAGAGACAAATTGTAAATGAAAATAACCATATTGATCAGCTTCAAGGAGAAGATAAAACAGAAGAACAACTAACACAAAAAAAGTTGTTAGTAGATCAATTTTTTACTGAAGTTAATGCTGAGATCAGCGGAATTGATTATAAAAATGATTTTAGAGTGGCTAAGGACGAAATCGGTAGAACAATGTTATATGCAGTTGGGACGGATGATGTTCCACTTACCTATTATAAGAAAAATAATCCAGAAGAACCAATCAAGTTTTATAAGCTGGACACTTTAGTTAAAAAACATGGTATTAATTTTATCAGAAATATTTTAAAAGATTATGATTTATTAGTTCCACGTGAAAGAATTGCTCAGGGTAGGGCAAAATTAGCATCCTTGACAAAAACAAGAGATACCATCACAAAAGAAGGAGAAAATATACCAATGCAAACTTTTTCAACAACTGAAGATGTACAAAATACAGTAGATGCTGTAAATACAATTGAGAGTGATTTGAGTAATACAATAGATGAAACTCATTCTAAAACTGCTGTTCAAACACAAACAGAAGGTCTAACAATGCGAGAGTTACAAGGTTTAGACAAGGTATTGCAAAGCTCCCGTGGAGAACTTATTAATAATCTTTCAAAGCTCACTGAGCTTGATAAAGACATAACAAAAGAAAAACAAAAATTAGAACAAGCTAAGGCTGATGGTGATGAATTTCAGATAAAAAGAATTAGCGATCGCATCGAAGACCTTGAAGATGAAAAAAGTGCACGACTTGAAGCGGCAAGTGAAAACAAAGAAGCATTACGCAGTCAAATAAACAGGATAAAAGAAACTATAAATAAGGTGTTAAAAGAAGACACAACATTGGGTGAGAAAATCAAAACCTTGTTTAGGGAGCAAGGTATTACTATTGTTAGTATTTTGACTGCCTTTGGTATGATTATTGGGGTATTAGTTGAGACCATTATTCCTACAACAGGAGGAGGGACTGCACCTGTTCCAACTCCAAAACCTGATCCATCAAGTGTAAAAGATTGGATAAAAAAACAACTAAGTAATCTTGGTAAACTTCTTGCCAACCTAGCTGGTAAAGCTGCTGCAGCACTTCCAGGAGTTATTGGTACAATAGTATCATGGCTTTTATCTGCAACAGGTAATGTTATTAATTGGCTTGGTAACAATCTATGGGCTTTGCTTGTGTTTGTTTCCGGGTTGTTGTATGTGGCAGCCAAAGAGTGGTTCAGTAAATAAGTAATGCAGCAAGACTTATTACTATAGTACCAACAATTATAGTTGTTTTGTTATCTTCATGTTCAATCGCTATTTTTTTATTTCTGGTAAGTTATGCTCCACAGTTTTATGTATTGATTTATCAGAATGTTCCGGCAGAAATTTCTTTGTTGTGGTGCCTTGAAAAGGTTGAATAATTTTTGGTGGCACTGGTTTTACATTTACATCATTATTAAATCCTAATGCTTGTGCATCGGTTGCTATTACAATTTCATTATTGTAGTCTTGTATTATTCCGATTCTTAATTCCATGTCACTCGGAGACATATACAATCCACTTCCATAGACAAAATTTACTTTACTTCTTGCATATTTTAAGGTGTTTTCATATCTTGAAATTTGACTAGGCAAGTCGATGGGGCTATTTATTGCGTCCTCTACATTTGCTAAAAATTGTTTCTGTGCATCAAATGCTGTTCCAGTTCCAAGTATATCAGTTCTTGTTTGTGATTGTGAACCAAGAATTGCCCAGCAGTATGTTCTTATGCTGTCATTGATTCTTTCTACTCCTGCTCTTGTAAATCCAGATGAACTATCTAGTATAAAAGTAGACCAACTATTGTCAGCCTCAGATCCTTGGGCAATGTAATCAATGTGATATGTTTTATCACTCTCATAGACTGTAAAACTCATCGTTTTGTTGTCGTATACAGTATTTACCAAAGGATGATAACCAATATTTGTCCAGTAATTATAAATTGTTCCTAGACCATCATTATAGCTTTGTTTCTGTCTCCAGTCCGAATTTAAGTCAACATTAAACTCCTTGCATATTCTCTCGTATGCGTTTCGGTTATATGTGTTATTAAAAGCATTCCAATTTGAGTCTTGCGGCATTGCTACACTCATTTCAAATAATATTCTTCTGACTTGGTAATAGACATGAAATCGAAATAACGAACCAACCAAAGTATCAGCTTTTAGATGGTTGTTGAAATCAATGCCACATCCAGTTGTCGCACACCAAATAGCAAAATTCAACTGATTCTGCCAAAATAACATCCAATCTGTTCCCCAGCGTTGGACTATAGCATCTGATTTGACGTATGAAAGTTTGTATTTTTCAAAGACATTTGGAAATGATGCTTTAAAGTCTTTACCGTCTGATGTAATAACTATGTTTTGATTTATTATATCTATCACTTTCTTGCTAAAAGTATTTAAATATTGAGCATCCGGGTTATATTTGAATTCTTTAGAAATCATTTTTATTTGTGTTTTTATATATATATATTAAAAAAAATGTTTCATACAATTTCAAACATAGACAACTCTATTAATTTACAACAGTATATCGATAATAGAGATGGAACTAAGCGTGTTGGATTAAAAAGTTTTACATACACTATTGGTTGGTATAATATTAATCATGAAGTCATAAAAACAAAAAACCCAGATAAAACGTATCATATACCAGGTGGACTCTATAACTTTCAACAGTTGGCAGAAAAGTTTAAATTGCTAAATGAAGATATTATCCTAGCCATTTATGCGCAAAGTGCTACAGCCATTTTAGATACGCCAATAGAGACACGATTATCAAGCAGTCTTTCAAAAATGCTGGGATTTGATGACAGAAAATGGTCAAAAGGTATTCGTGCTGGAAATTACCCAATTGATTTAGCTCCTTATAAACAGCTATATGTTCATCTGAAACAAGTTAATACAAGTAGTAATTATTTCAATGGTGCACCAAGCACTATTATAGGTGTTGTACCTGTGGTAAATAAGCAGTATGGAGATATTGTATATACAAGTTTTTATCCTGAATATCACTGTCTTATGAATGGTGCAATTACTGAATTGAAAATAGAAGTTAGAGATGAGTATGGCAACAAAATAGATAATCACGGTTTGCCTATGAGTTGTGTTTTAGAAATTATTTAAAAAATATATTTTTATAAAAAAAAGCAATGAGTATATTTGGACCAGCAAGACCTGAACAAAAAACAGAAGACTTGGAAGCTTTGATAGATATTGTTTCAAATTTACATAGGCGAGTTTTGCCTTTTGTTAACCAGTTTAATCATTTGAAAGATAGAGTTGATAATCTTAAATATGGGATTATAACAATATTTGCGGAGGCTAAGGGCCCACTTGTGTTGAATAGAATACTCTCATTTGGTAACGGTGGGGCAGAAACAAATATGGGGCATGTAATGACACGCCGTGGACGGATTATGGGAATAGGTTTAGCATGTGAACGATTAGTTGGTGACGTAACTGTAATAGCTTCTGCCAATGGTGTTGAACAACCAAATTATGGTATAACGCTTCACATCATTCCACGCAATCATGATAACTTTGATGAACCTTTAGAGATTGGTGCTGGTTCTGTTGTTAACTTTGTATGCAAGGTTGCTAACGCTACCGCTGTAAATACGGTGGCATCATTATTAATTGAATTAATTTAATTTAATTCTACGAGCTGGCTTGATTTTTGTATCAACAAAAAATATATTATATTCAAAATTGTATAACAGTATGATAATTAGTGTACTGGGTATTGAGAGCTTGCCCTTAAAAGATGTGTTTAATAATTTAATATTAAAAATTTAGTCTTTGGACTATTTTTTTTTATAAAAAATATAATGTTATAATTATATAATGAAAAAATGGAAGAACAAGAACCAGACATGGAATCGGAGCCAGAAGAGTATGAACCTGTAGCGCTAGAGGAAGTATGGGAATATGTTTACAAGTGTGTTAGGGAACGGGATATCTTTGAAAACTACAAGTGGTCAACATTATCTGTTATTATATTACTATTTATGCCGCAGTGCTCGTAACAACAATTATAGGGTTGTTTGAAACTCTTACCCCATCCGCCTGGTTAATATTATCATGAGAAGTCTTGAAGTGCAGCTTCAATTAGAAGAATGCAGAATTATTGGAGATTTAAGTTGTATAACGCCGAGTGTAAAAAATTCAGAAAAATAGAGATATAAACCAAAAAAATCAGTATAAAAAAAACAACCAAAAACAACCAAAATCATCATTTCATGATGATTTTGAGGATTGCTAAAGTTGCTGAATTTAAAGAAGTTTTGAAGTTTTTGTATCGGGATACTGCGGTAATTTTAGAGTTTTCAAAAATACAACAGATAGCCCAGTTTACATATATATTGTCGTTTTAAAATCTATCGTACGTCAAAACGTTGAAGAAAATGATTTCATAAATGTATTGCTTTCACTTCGGGAATATAAAATAACGCCAAATCAAGCAAGATGGTTACAAAACTTTCAGTGGGACAATTTAAGAATGAAATATGGAAGTGATGCAATTAACAAACTTTCATCCCATGCATTGCATGTTTTTCCATCCCATAATGAGGTATGGATCCACAACAAAGGTAAAATACTTGAAGCTAACAAAAAATTCCCAATTGCAAAAATTACAGCTGTTTTCAAAGGCCCGCACTCAAAAACAGCAACCAGCGACAAATCTGGTGGTCTAATGCTTACGGTTTACCTGTGCAGAACTGCTACATTAATGCTAACTATAAACCTTTGTGTTGAATTTGGTCTTTTTAATGGCGCAATTGGCAGAGTGTTCGACATCATTTATCCAGTGGAGAAAAAACCAAATGAAACCTTGCCAACTGTGGTTATGGTTGAATTCCCAAACTATACTGGTCCTGCATTCATCAACTCCCATCCCAAAGTAATCCCACTGGTTCCCGTTGACAGAAAAGTTGACTGTGCATGTCATGCTTGTAAAAGAAAGCAGATCCCTTTAAGACTTGGATGGGCATTAACTATTCACAAGTGTCAAGGCATGACTGTTGGTGAAGGTGAATGCCATAGGCACATTGTTATCAATCCAGGAACACGGGCATTCGAGTCCAAAAATCCAGGGGCACTTTTTGTAGCCCTTTCAAGAGCTAAGTCGGCTGGAAACGCTTCACACTGCCCAGATTTTGCATGGCATCCATCTGTTTTGATTAATGAAGACAGGGTTTGCCACATTGTTAAAACGAACAGGGTGAAAGCTCGTTCGCTAGAAATATCAAGAATTCGCAATTTGTCTACTACAACACGGCAGGAATACAGCGCCATGAAGGAATATGGATATTTTTCAAACTTAATGAAGAACATTTTTGTCAATGAAGAAACTGAAGAATGAGTGAATAGTTGATGTCCATTCAAATATGGAACAAAACATGAAGCTGTCACAGAAAAATGTAAAATATTGTTTCCGTTGGATTTTTTTTTTTGGGTTCAACATCATTTATCAGCACATTTTAGGCTATATAATGATAGTTTATTTTTAGTGGTGGAGGCAGACCTTCCACTTATTCCTGGGTTTAACCAGTACTGCATACCTCCCATCATCTGTATAAAGAATCGACACTTGTTCACATACATTAAGTCCCTTGAAAGCAGCGTATGGAGTAAATAAGTGTAGTAGCTTACTGGGTTTAATTTTGTTTGAACAAATCACTTGCCCCTCACCGCTGTAGGTTCGATCCCTCAGGGGCCTAGGAATCTTTATGTGAGGAAGCTATCCAGTTGGCTTGCGGAACTTCGGTGGTTCTACCCAGGTGGCCGCCCGTGCACGAAAATTGCCCGGAGGGGCACCTGGGGTCTTCCTCCACCAATGGAAGCTGGAACGTCGCCATATGACCTTAGCTGTTGGTGCGACTATAAAGTCCAATTCAATTCAATTTGTTTAAACAATGTGACACCTCTGAGGCTCTCTGTCCCTTTTCTATCCATGTCTAAACTTTGACATACAGTTTGATTCAGGTGGGTGATATGATAATCGCTGACCTTTGTATATTACTTTACACAAAACTTTTTTTTCACAATTCACATAAATTGTTTCACAATTATGGGTGTTCTGCTGCAATAGTTCATGTACATGTTAAAACACTATCACATAATCCTTATCCATCCAAATTTCATTTTAAATTTATATTTTACAAACGTTTGTGCATATGGAAACTGCTTAATCCCATCCAAACTTAATATAATTAAGCCTTTTTAAATTTATGTTTCATGGAATGTATGCATGTGTAAAGTATGAAATATCGCCCAGATTTCGCGTAATGTCCTTCGAAATAGATTTTTTTATGGAATTTATTTTCGTGTTTAACTTTGGTTAATCGCTCACAAATTAAGTCCAAAGAAGTCTATGTTTTGTGAGCGATAAGGCAAAGTTTACACGTACATACACTCAAAATATTTTTCTATTAATCCTTATAATTCCAGAATTTCGTTTAAAAACCATGGGAGTTTATGCATGTGTAAACTTTTGAAAACGAAGTCTTGCGTAAGTTTTTTTCAAATGAAATAACTTGTAATGCTAATGAGGTTTGAAAAAACACTATATAACAGGTTGTCTGTACCTTTTTGCACGACTAAAAGTTAACTTACATTGTCTAGGTGGGTGATATGATAATCGCTGACCTATATGTAACTATTATTAATAGTTATCTTTATGTGTTAATTTATGTGATCAACTAGTACATATACATTCAGACTGTAGAGTTTCTATATTATGATCTGATGTGCACCAGAAAAATAAATATTGACCAAGGCAGTCAATATTTATTTTCTGGTTTAATGCCTTGTTCAATATTTATTTTTCTGGTGCAAGGCAGTCAATATTTATTTTCTGGTTGAATGCCTTGTTCAATATTTATTTTTCTGGTGCATATAAACATTATTTACAAAACATACGAGTCAAAATCTGTTTTCTCAAAATACTTTGGTGGTTAATATAAAAACCACAGACTCAAATTTTATTTATCTTAAGCTATTTAATTTCACTACAGACTATAAAAATTATGATGCAGGGAACTTATATTTCAGCCATTCAGCATACCAAAGAAACATTTTATTGAAATGTATTTGTTTTTCTATGGGTGAAAGATCGGGGTTTCTTAGTGAAAGAAAATTCGTAATCGCTAAATAGTAATAACTAACTCGAAACACAAAAACAACTATGACGACGAGGTCATTGATGTCAATAAAGTGTTGCTGATGTTGACGTTGTCCGCCGATAACCTTCAATAAAGCGAAACATTTCGATTAAAATCTTTAAATTTATTTAAAATGTAATAAATAGATTATTTAACTGCTGTGTTCATGCAGTTATAAAGAAATCCTTCATTCGATGGCAGACATGTTTAGTTTTTTCACACACTCCCATCTGCTTGTTCATGGGAAAGATTTCCCTTTAATCAAATCCAGCAGTTAAAAAATCTGTATTATTACATTTCTATGGATGAAATATCGAGATTTCTCAGCAAAAGAATATTCATAATCGTTTAATAATAATAATAAACTCCGAAAAAACACAACTAACTTTATTATACCTCGCTGTAAAACCCTATGTAAAATTCTCATACACGCCCGTGAAACAATTCGGACTTCATGTTTGTGAGGAGGAAGTATATAATTTACACATGAAATATGACACATGAAATTTGGTAAATGCTTATTAAAATATAGTTTAAGACATGGACTGAACTATTACTTCAATACCTGTAATACAGGTAAAATTTGATGATGTTGTTTATCTTGTTAAAATGTTGATATAATGTTTAAAAATGTGTTACAGATATTAATTTTGTTTTATGCTACTTACATCAAAACTGGTATAAATATATTAATTTAACAAAGCAAAACTTTTTCTTCTTTTTTTGTATTGTTTTATTAAATAAAAAGGATTTCCCCCCATATATTTCAATACTTTATTTTCCTCAAGTTAACAATATCCACTGTCATCAGCCGATAATGTTCAATAAAACAAAACAGTTCAGTTAAAATCATACTCAAGGTGATTTAAAATGTAATAAATACCTTATTTAACTGCTGGGTTTGATAATATGGACATCCTTCATTCGATGGTAGGCGTGTTAAGTTTTTCACTCACTCGCATCCGCTCGTTCGTGAAAATAACCACATGCCTACCATATTGTGAAGGATTTCCCTATAATCCAATCCACCAGTTACATAATCTCTTTTTTATCACATAACTTGATTGGGAGTGTAATAAAGCCATGACATAAATATCGTAGTAAAATAGAGTAATAAATATACAAATGAAGTCTGAATCATCAAATGCTTTTTCTGCTCAGCTTGTTTTGCCTCGTCGATTTCTAAAACGGTTCAAAAACACTCGAATGTGGGAATCAACAAGGCATTTCCATATTGCTCGGTGTTTTACTAAGATGTTAATGTTTGACTGAATGGTGTTTTATGTGATTTTTAGCATTTGTTAGGCCATATATGTCTGTCGATTTTTTTGTGCTGGAAAGCACAGTGAGACCACCCCATATCCTTGGTAGAACCAGTACTGTATACCTCCCGCCATCTGTAAGAATCGACAGGTCACTTGACCAAACTGTTTCATTTTTAACCCCTAACCCCTACCACTGTGCCTCCACCTCTATACCCCCAGATTGATAGGGGTTTCTTAATTAGTTGGTAATAACACTTAAATTCAGTTGATGCAATGGTGGGTGATATGACAATCGCTGACCAATATAAGGTATTTGCTTTTTTAAAAAGACATATCTACCCTAATTAACAAGTACCGCATGCTTTAGATATATTAGAATCAGTATACCATA